>CAMZMU010000085.1:132824305-133167633 GCA_947311845.1 Poa pratensis | reverse complement strand
TCGCCATGGCCAACGCCATGGCGGAATACCCTCCCAAGCCGACTCGCCTCACTACGACCGATGGCAGGTCCGGCTGGCGGCCCTCCTGGCGTACGGCAGGCAAAGGGTCGAGGCCGCCCGCTCCCGGTCGCTCCTCCAAGGGGCTACCGGGCATCCCACGGGAGGCCCCGCCACCAAGGCGACGGCCTCGGCCCTGCGCCCCACAGCTCGCACGGACGGTGTGATCCCAGAGCACGTCTCGGTGGGATCTTCAATGACACGCCCCCCCCCAGAGGCCCTCAAGAAGTCACAGCGGACCGGGGGTGAGGACGCCAGAGCACACATCGAACGAAGGAGGGGGCCGCCCGGAGGGCCGGAGCTTGTTTCTATGGAACCGAGCTCACGGCCTTCAACTACGGAGGAGGTTGCCTAGCTTATACCCGGGCACTCCGCAAGTGGTTTGGACCACCAAGTTCAGGCCTAGTACGGCATTAAAGTACGACGGAACTACAAATCCAAAGGAGTTCTTGCAGATTTACTCCACGGCAATGACAGCAGCGGGGGCAGACGCGAAGGTAATGGCCAATTGGTTTCCCCTCACGCTGGTGGTGCCGGGCCCGGACCTGGCCGATGCACCTGCCGGAGGGGACGATTGGGTCGTGGCTGGAGGGAACTATGTGAGCAGTTCGTGAGTGCGTTCCAGGAGGCTACAAACGCCCGGGAACTATGAGCGATCTCCACTCCATAGTCCAGAGGTAGTGAAATGCTCCGGCACTACATCCAACGCTTCTGCCACGCATCGCAACATCCAGACGCCGCAGACGCCGCCATTAACCAAGCTTTCTGCCAAAATGTGCGGGATGTGCGGATGGAGGAACTCAGCTGCCGAACCGTGCGCACTACCAGCGAGCTTTATGCCCTCGCGGATAGGTGCGCCAAGATGGAGGATGGGCGCCTGGCACCCGAGCTGGCCGCCAAGGCGGCGGCAGAGCCCGAGGCTGAGGTCAAAAAGAAGGCGGCAAGGAAAAGAGACTCTCGGTCAGTGCTGGCGGCCGAGGCAACCGCCCCCATGGCTTCTAAGAAGGCAAATTCGGTAGCCGAGGTAGCGGCCATCAAATCAGCGCCCGGGACATGGTGTCCCATTCACAAGGTCGACTCGCACGATGCCAAGGACTGTCGCGCGCTGCGGAGCATCGCCGAGACCCGAAGGAGTAGGTACGCAGAACAAGAGGCCAACGGTACCGCTGGGAATTGCTTCATCTACGACGAGCCAGTGCATCGCGCCCGGGACTACGCGTCCCGGCAAAGTAACGGAGGACGAGGGGGAAGCCAGAGGAGGCCGAGCGCGGGGCCCAGGAGGGGCCGCCCTGCCGCTCGAAACCCCGACGGCACCGAAGACGACGATCCCGTGGATAACTCCGCGGACGGAGAAGGCGAGTATCCTGACGCCCGGGACACGGCATGCCTGCATGGTGGGGCCTTTTCCCTCACCTCCCACGGTGAGGTGAAACGCTTCACCCGAGATGTGTGCGCCGTGATCCCCATACGAAGCACAGAGCAAGCTGAAGTGGGCACACGTGCCCATCACCTTTGACCAAGACGACCACCCGCCCAACTGTGCGGGAGCAGGAACCCTCCCGATGGTGGTGTCCCCGATCATCAATAACATCACCGTCTCCCAGATGCTGGTGGACGAGGATCGAGCATCAACCTCATCTCAGCCACATTGATGGAAAAATTACAGATCTCGGAAACTCAACTGCGCCCAACAGCTCCGTTCCAAGGGGTAAGCTCGGGGCTATACAGCCATTGGGCAAACTGATGCTGCCGGTCACCTTCGGACCTAAGGAGAAGTACCGCACCGAGAACGTACTGTTCGACGTGGCGGACATCCCACTTCCCTATAACGGTCTCCTTGGCCGACCGGCGTTGGCTAAGTTTATGGCCATCACGCATCACGCCTACAATGCCCTCAAGATACCCACCACTTGGGGAGTGCTGACGGTAAAAGCAGACACGAAGATGCTGTGGCTTGCGTCAAGCAGACCTTCTAGGCTTTGGCAGCAGCAACTCCAGGAGGGAGCGACCTAGAAGAAGCCGAGGAGCCGCCCTCGGCATCGCCCGCAAAGAAGACGCGGCGGCCGGGACGCGGATCCCCGAGAAGGGGGCCGGCCCGAACCCGGCAACAAGGAAACGAACACCCAAAGAGGGCCCGGAGCGTTCCGCACGAGCCAGGCGCCCTAGGAACTCCTCAGCGGGTAAGCGGGACGAGGGAAACGGGGCGCTCGGACCATGTGATCTCGCGCGCTCCCCAATTCCACCACCCATCAGCCCTATCAGGGATAGGGAAAGATTGCCGGCAAGACCAAGGACGTCGTGCCATTCTGGTAAAGGGGGTTAGGAGCCGTCCCCCGCGCAAGCGTTATCAGGACAGACCTGATTATAATCCGCTAAATCAGCGGACGCTCCTAGCCCTCCCCAGATTATACGAGTTGCCTTGACCCTCGTGCAGCCCGGACCTCTTGATCCGCCTCGGTAGGATCTCGAGAGGGGCAGAAAGCATGGCATCGGTGGGAGGTTCCGGGAGAATGCGACGCCCGAGGTGCGTCTCATCCCCCGGGGAGGTTACCACACCGATAACCTCCCACCAAGAAGAAGGGGTCCAGGGCGAACTCGTCCAAAAGACCGACTCGAAGAAGATCCCGAAGACAGCCTATGACCGGGGAATCCTCCAAAACAAAGAGAGGAAGAAGGGGAGGGTCTTTCCGGTTGGACGACGTTGATGGATCGGAGACGGCACAACTTCGGCGCATCCCCCGGGAGGAGCCCAAGGGCCGCAAGACAAGAAAACAAGGGGCGCCCCCGTGCGACGTACAGCATGAGCGACGCACCCACCAAATCAGAGGACCAAAGCGCATACCGAGTTGACTTGAGGAACGAGGCAAGCAAAAGAGTCCCACGCGCTTAGAGAGTGACGCTCCCCGGCGACTCCCGGGCCCGTCGCAGGGGAGCGCCCGGGGGCTAGTGTCGGTGTTGCAGTCCCTGGGGTGTCACGGAACACCGGCGCGTGGGGCACGATGCAGCCTCACGGAGGAAAATAGGCTCGAACTTCGTGCCGGCCTAAGGAGAAGACCAGGGGCAGCCTGCCCCCTCAAGGGATGAAGAGGTGACGAACGTTGAGATAAGAGGAAGAAGAGATCGACTAGCCTCTCCACTACAAGGGAGGTAGAGGAACTCCGAAGAGCCGGTCTGAGGGCGGCAAGACATAGGAGCCTCCCTCGGGCGGAGCTTCTCGAAGATGTCGTAGGATGAAGGCCTTCGGCATCTTCGAGGAGCTCACCCCAGGGAAAGGTTTCGGACGCAAGACAAGAAAAGCTTGGGAACCAGAAGACCCCCGGGGAGTAGGCCGCGGGGCCCGTCGCTAAACCTCCCGGCAAGGGCTGGGTGCCCCGGGGAGGCGGGAACGGACTACGTGGCGGACACATCCTGCGCATCAGCTTGGCAGAGGTTGCTTCGCCAAGAAGTCAAGTCCGGCTAGCGTCACCGACAAGACTACACGCGCCCTCTGCTGGGCACAGACGAGACATCGACAAGACAAGACTCGTCGTCTCTTCCGTTCCGGCGGGGCGGACGGCATGGAGGACAGCGTGGTGCCACGCTGCCACGAAGGCAGCCGGTGAGCACCACCTTGGCTTGGGCACGACGCGTGCCATGCCTCGGTGGCGCACATGCAGCATGACTACCTGTGGTGTCCCCTTGGCATATAAAAGGAGGCCCTTGGTCATTTTGGAGGGGGGATCGAAAACAAGTAGAAGAACCCTAGCTAGCTGTCACTTGGAGCCAACCACTTTAAGACTCGGGGCTGGAAGAACGAACCCCCGGGAATCTCCTGGGCGTGTCCTTCCTTTGCCCACGAGAGTAGTGCAGGACCTCAAGTTACCACCTTGTAATCCACCACCACAATACAACCAGACAAGCAGGACGTAGGGTGTTACGCGACAACGCGGACTGAACCTGGGTAAATCTTCGTGTGCTTGTGTTTGAGCTCGGGGACCGATTTCAGAGCACCTCGCGCCCTCTTACCGAACAAATAGGGGGTGTCCTGCATCCCCGGTGTCCGCGTTCCGATACGCGACACTCCCGGCTAGTAGTTTTGGTTGTCTATTTAGCTGATTATGAAAAAAGCCATATTAAAGATCTTACCGACCATTGAATTATGACCAGTTATGGAATTTGTGCTAGTAGTTTTTCGAAATACTATGCAAAGAACTTTTCATAAATTGAACTCGTAAACTTAGATTTGGGTTTGTTTGTTTGTGGGGGATGAAAATTTCAATTCGAAGAAGAATTGACAGTGGGCACAATTGAAATAGTTTTTTTGGTTGCCATGGAAACTGTATGATGGAAATGAGATCACAAAGCAAATCAAAATTATATTCGGTTATTAAACAGATCAACATCAACTCAGACTGCATGGATGTCATTGAGGTGATGTCTAATGGGTGGGAACTCTCTCGGTCCAGCCACTGCTATCTACGAGAAGTGTACTCAGATTTTTCGTAATTTTACTGAAGTTGTTTTTATGCATTGCCCTAGGGAAGCCAATATGGCTGCACATGTTTTAGCTAGACATTCAGAGGGCTGTCTGTTGATTGTTTGGCAAGAGGAACCCCCTGATTTTGTTGTTGGTGTAATGGCGTACGATGTATCTTTATTGCTAAATGAATAAAATCCGCCATGATGGCTTTCCCTCAAAAACAAATAGAGGGTCTGGCATTGAGTATTGACATTGGCTCAGCATTGAGTATTGACATTGACTCAATCTACCACCACCAAAGGCCATCGCCGACAAGGACCTCTCCATAAGACCGGTCTATCGCCGTCAAGGCGTCAGACCACCAACTGGAAGAGGTCGAGTTGTCCTCTAACTCTTAGAGTTTTTCCGATGAGAATTCTTATTAAGAAGCAGCATGTTCAAGCTCAATGATGAAGGTATCCTAAATCTCCGATCGTTTATAATCGGAACAAAAACCCTCCATTGATTTTGGATATATAGACAATGCATGCTCTCAAACCACCAAGGCACTTACAGATACAACACGGAGACTTTTCATCAGCAACATATGCATGCGCCAGCAGCATTGAGGGACGGTATAGGGAGCAACATGGGCGTGTCAAGAAGACCCTCGTGGAGCAAGGAGGATTGGGGGACGGGTCCAAACGGGAGTTGTTGGAACCTGCCCTCGATTCAGATGGGTAGCACTCGCTATTGGAGGACCCTGTTTTTAGTTATGTTTTCAATGCGGGTAGAATTGGCACCCAAATCGATTTTTTTGTTCAAAGTGCATCCAAAACGCGGAACTAAGAATTATAGTACGACCAATACCAATTTGAGGATCAAAATCCCATTTCCAATATCCAACCATGGTGTAAATATAATCTAGTGTTTTAGTCTATCTTAACTAATATGAACAAAAAAAACATACTTATAGACCTTACATATCACTGGATTAGGACTATTGATGGACTTGTGCTTGTAATTTTTCGAAATACTATGCCACCAGTTTATTTATTCAACTCTTGGACTTGCTAGTGAATCTTCTAAATAATCAAGTTTATTGTATGCATTTTACTCCCGAAACTTGACATTGAATCTTTCCTAACCAATCATGTTTACCAACACACATTTACTTAAAATCGATAACAAGACCTCAGACGACTCACCAAAGAATGAACGAAGAGTGCGCAACACCCTATGTCTCCTATTTCTGGGAGGCCTTCCTCCACGAGTAGGTTTCAACATAGAACATTCTTCTCTAAATTTTTGATCGATTTCCAAGGAAAAAGTTAAGTTAATAACATGTCATCTAATTTCTAAGACAACATGCAACAGTAGAACGAACTCACATAATTTACTCAGTACGTATATATACCACATTACCACTAGAACTAAGAGCTGTAACTACATAAAATTTGCATGAAACCAAATAAAGCATATTGAGCAACTTGTTTTCTCAGATATATAGGACATGCAACTAGCTAAATAATTAACTAATGCACTTTTTCCACTTAATAAACTAACTAGATGGTCCAGCAATTGGATTTCAGTGTAGAGTTAGCTTCTTTTTTGTACCAACGAAGTATCCATGCATAAGCAAAGCTTCTGGCTCCATCTCCTCGAGTAAGGGAAGATTTTTGTTTTCCTAACAACATGCTGTAAAAACTAGTCAATACTTAGCACAATGTAAAATAGAAAATATTAATCCATAGTTCCAAAGACTTAACAAGAAAATAGGCTCCAGTTCGTCCCACTATATTAAAATGCAATAAGCTCGTATAGTGTCATTCTACAATGTCGGCGTCGTTTATCATTGTTTGTATGGCTCTCCTCGGAAACATCTCAAACACAAGACAATAATCAGCAAATCTAAAAGATCACCATCCAAAATTGAACAGCGTATGCTTGAGAGTGAAGCATTTGGCTCCACATATCACATACAATTATATGAAAACCAGGATAGACTATTGTATTGTCAAACTGTTACATGATCAAGTATATGTCAAAATGAAGATCTTCTTTCTAGCTAAAAAAATAACTCCATGTGTGCAGAAAAAACAACCCCGATTATGCAGAATATAAATGAGTATAAAATTAATGCTATGCAACCACAAATTAAACATCACATACATGCTTATTAATTGGTAACATTACATAGCTAGTTTGAAGAGCGCTTACACATGGCCCAACTGTATACTTGAAAATTTCGAAATGAATTTATAACGCTTAACCTGTAACATCCTGAAGAATGACTGAGATTGCATAGCAATTCTATGTGGAGTTCAACGAAACTAGGAAGAAGTGTAAGAAAGTATACACCTATCTTTATCTTCAGAGAAGAACGGGGGTTTTATGCTGCATACAATCAAAAGACCTTGCACTGAGTACTGTGCTATATATCTCCAGCCCATACGTAGATCATAATCATATAGGGATCACGAAAGATCTGAACTGAACTAGCAAAACAACTAGGTAAGGCCAGACCAGAGGCCAGTTAACCCATACTATGCTGTATATTAATTCATACTAAATCCTCCGAATAAACGAATACACAGATCATGCAAAGGCTAAACTACTCCAAAAAGGACAGCAACGATCGCCCATATAAAAAACCAACCAACTACACACTCCAAGATTCATACAAGTTCATATCATTGGCAAGTCCATGAGATGTACAATCTCAATTAGAGACAACCATCAGGGATACGCGAAGGAAAGAAAAAAAAAACCTCAATACCCACTCATAGATCATGTACGAGGAGACATGTCCACTTTATTCATAACCAAATTAGGGATTGGAAACATGAACTCACCGGAAACTGGAATGCTCCCACGGATCTGGAAGGCTCGGTCGTCGCCGGCCCCTAGCTAGCTTCCCTTTTCCACTTGCGCGCAACAAAGCATCGTAGATCTGCCTCACGCCGCCACCATAGCTGCCTCTCCTTCCTGCCTACCACACAGCACCACATGAGATGAGGAAGCAAAAAAGGGGAGAAAAACCGAAAACTTCGTGAGCTTGGCAGAAAAAAATCCTCCAAAGTTAAAGAAAGAAAGAGAAGGCTACCAGGAAGGGGAAGACGAGGAGAGGAGGGAGAAGGGCATAACAAGTACGACTAGTCTTGTTCAAAAAAAAAAGTACGACTAGTCAAACAGTGCTTTCCGTTAAGCAGACATGGGGAGGCGAGCAAAACACCTTCGTTAATCAACACGCGTCGCCCCCTTGCCCCAAGGCGATAGAGCTAATACATGGAAGAAGCAAAGACGGCCATGAGGAATCTCGTAGAAAAAGGAAGAAAAGAAATGCTCTACAGGAATTAGTGGCGGCCGGCGCAAGAATTCATGGTGTGCATGCGCGCAGCGTACCTTGTTCCAAAGACCAGGCTGAGCCGTCGGAATCCGAGCAAGATAGGGTTCAGGTGGGGACACGCTATACCAAAAAAAACCTCATCCTGCCTCTTCTCGGCAGTCGATGCAGACAAAGAGGGACGCACGTCGAGCGGCGGAGCGATGGGAACGGCAAGGGGAGATGGACGCACGTCCCGAGGCTGACAGATAGAGGGTGAGCACGCAACAGCAGCTGCGTCTCTCTTTGCATCGATCCATCGCCCTTATCAGACGTAGTCTGGCGCTGTGTGCTCACTCTCTTCTGTCAGCCATTGACACCTCCATCAAAACCACCGTAACCCCGACCAGTCCCATCAAACGCTCGACACGAGGAGAGAAAGATAGTGGACACGGAGAGAGAGTGAAAGGGGGGCAGGCAGAGAGATCAAACCCATCTAGGCATGGCTTCGTCGTCGTCTTCCCAACCAGGGAAGAGAGGGCACGGCGGCTGTCCGGCCAGATCTGGCATGGTACGATCTGGTGGTATACCCCATCAGTGGGGGGGTGCACCGGCGGTCTTATATAGACCAGATGCAGCCCTGCTACGGTTGTTAGGGTTAGGGACTTTTGGGGATGGTGTGTGAGGGTGAGTTTTTCTTTTATTTATTCGGAATATACTATTTCTGAGGTGCTCATGTGTCTAATTAGCACCTCACACCATCCTCTTATCTTAGCTAGAGTAACGGATAGGTTAGGTCTACGAATCAGGATTTTGGCCTCATCTGTATATATGGTGACCCCTACCATCGCCAGACGGCTGCTATCTAGGAGCAAGTTGCGAATTTTGTGTACGATAACTGTAACTTGCCAATGCTTTGTATGAGTGATATGAATGATATTTTGTATGACTCTGATAAGAGTTCCCCTAGCATCGTTCTCGTGTTCAGGCTTTTCGCTCTCTTGTGAAAAATTGTGGTTTGTTTGATCTTGGTTTCAGTGGCCCTGCTTATACTTGGACTAACCGTCGCTTCTCTTCAAAACCCACGTCCTCGAGGATAAACTGATACGAACATGGCCGAATCATGATCACTCCGAGCAAACCCTGCCTGGATAACCACTGTGCCTCAAGACCCACGGAGACCTACCTATAGTGACGTCAAAGTACCAGTGAGCATGGAGGTTTGGTTAGGCTTGGTTACGACGACGTCGAGTTGGCGGCGGAGGAAGACTCGGCAAAAGGTTGGATAGGTGTTTGGCAAATCATGAGTGGTGTGTGTGGTATTCATACACAAATGTTTACAATATGCCGTTACTGCACTGTTTTAGTGATCATGCTCCGATTATTTGCTCTACTTATGGGAATGCTCGAAAAGCTAGGAATACTTTTAAATTTGAAAACTGGTGGCTCAAAGAACAGGATTTTCAGAGCCATGCCAAGACCTGTTGGAGTCAATCGGCTTCTCAATCGTTTCACCAACGTACTAACCATCTCTCCAAGAATCTAAAAGTTTGGTGCAGGAAGAAAAAGCCATTGCAGGATGAAATTCAGGAGCTTGAGCAAAAAATTCTTTCCTTGCAATCGCAGCCTCTGCATCTCCAGGATCATGCGCTGGAGGCTCAAATGATGACGAGGTATGAGCAAACTGTTACGAAACTGAATGATTTTCATGTGCAGCGTGCTAAAAAGAATTGGGTGAAGGATGGCGACCGGAACACTTCTTTCTTTCATAGGTCCATTGCCAAGAGGAAACGTAGAAACACTATTTACTCAATCAAGGATGAAAATAATCTGGTTCATTACATGCCTAATCAGATAGCCAGGACTTCTGTATCCTACTTTCGGTCCATATTTTCTTCTTCTGCTATGCCCCCGAATGTTTCGTCTGCTGCAGATTTTCCACAGGATTCTCAAGATCCCACCTATTCAATTCCTGATAAAAAAGAATTGTGGGACACTCTCACAGAGATGAAGAAAAATGCTTCGCCAGGCCCGGACGGATTTAATGTGGAATTCTACATTGTGACCTGGGAGTGGATTGGTGATGATGTCTTTGACCTAGTTAAAGGTTTCTTCCTCTCAGGTAACCTTCTAGCCCATTTGAATGACACGCATATTGCTCTTATCCCAAAAAAGCTTGTTCCTCTAGTGCCGGCAGATTTCAGACCCATAAGTCTTTGCAATGTAATTTACAAGCTTATTCCTAAATGCCTAGCCAATAGACTTAAGCCTCATATGCCGGACTACATTCATCCTTCGCAACAAGCTTTCATTGAAGGAAGGAGAATTAGTGACAACATTATTATTGCTCAGGAAATTACCCACTCTTTTCATCTTTCCTCATGGAAACAAAAGGCCTTCCTTCTAAAAATTGATCTTGCTAAAGCTTTTGATAGGCTGGAGTGATCTTTTGTTCTGGCAGCGCTAGCACGTAAAGGTCTACGTCTGCATTTCATCGCCCACTTTTTCGGTTATTAATGGCCAACCGTTTGCAAGATTTGTTAGTGACATGGGTATTCGACAAGGTTGTCCTCTATCTCCGTATCTTTTGTCCTGGCGATTAATGAATTGTCGCTTGCGCTTCAAGATGCGTTGCACGCTGCTGCTTTAACAGGTATATCACTCGGTCCGAATTGCCCTCCTATCCACTCTTTGCTTTTTACAGATGATCTTCTAATTTGTGGGGCCGCCAATCTAGCTGAAGCCCAACGCATAAACCAAATTCTCCAAGACTTTTGTAATGCCTCGGGTCAGCTTCCAAACTGGTCAAAATCTGCCATTGTCTTTAGTAAATTTGTGTCCACTACGATTCAACAAGACATCAGATCAGTTTTTCCTGTACCTATGATAGATGCTTCTTTTACTCATCTTGGTCACCCGCTCATCCTTCCTGCAAAAAATCGCTCTGAAGCCTACAGTTTCATCTTAGATAGATTTCGAACCAAACTAAATACTTACAAGGCGAATTCTCTATCCCATGCTGCCAGATTAGAGCTAATCAACTATGTCTTTGCTTCTATTCCGGTTTATTATATGTCCAATATAATTTTTTCTAGGAAGTTTTTAGCAAAGATTACGGCAATCATTAGAACCTTCTGGTGGTCTGGAGTTTCTTCCGAACCTTCTTCAAAACCTCTCTGTTTAAAAGCTTGGAAGGACATCTGTGCGCCAAAAAATGAAGGTGGGCTGGGAGTTCGAAACTTGCAGGCTGTCAACCATGGGCTTATTCTGGCAGCAGCTTGGAGAATTGCTGAACGGCCCAACAGTCATCTTTATAGGGTGCTGCAGTCCAAATATTTTTATGACACTTCTATTTGGAGACCCAAGTCCAATTTACCTAAATCTGCCTTCTGGACTGCTGTTCTTAAGGTCTTACCTCTCTTGCCGCAAAATTCTTTTTATCAAGTCATGGCAGGTAATATTTCCATTTGGAGTACGCCTTGGTGTCAAGCTTGGACAAGGGTGCTCGATGATCTCATTATTCATGAGGAGCCTTTTACTTTCCCAGCTCGTGTGAATCAGTTATGGATTGCGGGGCAGAGGGCCTGGGACACCACTCTTATTGACAACATATTTGAACCTCCAACGGCCCAAGTTATTAAAGATACTCCCATTATTTCTTCTCATGAAAATGATGTCCTTGTTTGGAAGCCTTCCCCTAATGGTAAATGCAGCTCAAAATCTGCTTATTGTGTGTGCTTGCAAGCTTTGCAGGGTCAAGGAATTCCAGCTCCGTCTCCGGTCGATCCTCTCACTCTTCAAGTTCTTAACCAGGTTTGGAAAAGCAAATTAATCATTCCTAGAGTAAAAACGTTTGCTTGGCGTTTGCTGCGTCGAGCTTTACCATCGGGTGCTAGGGCTTCTAGATTTTCTAGACATATTGATGCCGTTTGTGCAAGGTGTGGCCTCCCTGAAAATGATATGCATCTTTTTTTCAATTGTCCTTATGCTAGAGCAGCTTGGTTTCAATCTCCCTGGTACCTTCGTCCAGATATAATTGTTCATAACTACCCTTCTTTTTCTCAAGCTTTAAAGAACTTTATGTCCATTGACCACCCCTACATGAACTTGCAGAATGTGTTCACTTTTCTTTGGTGTCTTTGGAAATCCAGGAATGATTTCTTGTTTCGCAAAAAGGATACTCACCCGTATCAAGTAGCAATTGCTGCCAATGCTTTATTGCAGGACATGGAGGTGGACAACAACTTGTCTAAGCAAAAGAAGTTACCCTTACCTTCTGGCTCCGGCTCTCAGCAACCTCAACTGATTCATGACCCATCTCCTGGAGCTTCTATTTCAAATGACATTTCTATTGCAGGGCATAAAATTTATACGGATGCAGCCTGGAAGCTACCAAAATCTTCTATTTCTGCTACTGCAGGTTTGGGTATCTATTTGCGGCTCCAATTCCAGGAAGGGATCACAGATGTATTCGTCCAGGCTCTCCGTGCCGGGATTACTTCTCCTCTCCTGGCTGAGGTGCACGCATTACTTCTTGCAGGTGCGGTTGCTGCAAATCTTCAACTTGTTGCCCCAGTGTTTCTGACGGACAATCTCAATCTTGCTCACTCCACGGTGGCTCCTTCTGCGGATCATTCATCTGTCTTCTGGGAGATTCGACACCAGTTAGTGGAGTTTCAGAATCTGGCCACCACTCTTCAGTCTAAAGTTTTTCATATTTCTAGAGATTTAAATGGGGTGGCACACAATTGTGCGCATCAGGCAAAACGATCCAGGCGATCTGAGCCTACTAGTTCTTGCAGGAACTCAGCTCATAGCAACTCTACTTGCCCAATTTTAGCCGCACTCTCCAATCTGAGCTTGTTGGGCTATGTAATTCTCAATGTACTTTGCTTCTGAGCTGTATGGAATTCGGGCACTTTTGTGCCCTCTTATGTTCAAAAAACACCATCCTCTTTGCCCAAAATATCCACGAATCAGGTCAGGTTTATTTTTTGTATTTGTTTTTTTATTAAGTGGCGTGTGGTTTTTGGGTTTTTTTTCCTTTATGACGGTATTTTTGCGCAAATAAAGTTTATACTTTATGTGCATGCTTATTTTTTTTGGGATAAATAGGTTACTTTTTTCATTGTGTACTCATGTCCATGTGACTCTACTGACTCAGTTTACTTATATAACTCCTACCTATGAGAGGTCGACACAAAATGTTATTCGGGTTGCTTTCGTCCATGCCCTAATTGATTCTGATCTGATCGTTAACTTGTGTCGGTCGTGTGGTGTAGATTCGATAAAAAAGTCGTTGAATGGAACCTTTTAGAAGGTAATACACGTAAATGAAATAATATTGTTTGTTGCCTCTCACTTAACTTGTATCATATATCTTGTACTCCGCAGGATTTATATTTCTTGTGTTTGTCAATTGATCACTTAAAAAGATTACTTTTGGTTTAATGGTTAGATACATATTTACAACTTGCATCACATATTTGTAACCGACATATGATATTCTTCATGTTAGGTTTTGTTTCATATCAAACTGATATCAAATTCTATAATTAATTCAATGTACACATAGCCACTCTAATGTTCAATGATATAATTGATGCTTGCAAAACCCAGGTCCTACCATTTTCCATATGTTTGATCATTTCGAGAAATAACAACATCAACAAATACTGCAAAAAAGGCAATAGTCATAATTGTAATCCATATGAATATTTCCACTAACTTGTTAGATTTCGTTGCACCCCATATTCCAAATTCATTTGAGCACTTTAAAAGCATCTTATTATTTAATAAATCCATATGAATACTCTTTGTGTCAGGCACTTATAAGCATTGGTGCATATATGACTGTATAAGCATGCCACCCGGAAAAATAATTATATATGAATCATTAGTAATGATCATATTTGTTTATCTATTATGCATGTTTTGTGCCATTTACCGGTTGTGAATATGTATATATAGTAACACGATGCATTCATTCATATTATTAGAAAAGTTACAAGTTTTTGGTATTTTACGTGAAATCTTATATGTGCTAAAGATGAGATACATATAATATGGTCCTGGATTCTGACTTACTGGGCACTACTACAATGGGCACACTATTGCACACATTTTTTTTAACATAAACTTTTGTGTGATACTATACAATTGCACATGATCATACTACACAACCGTCCTTCGCTCCAGATGGTCAATGTCTTCAGACTAAACCGTGTGTGATATCACAAGTGCACACGGTTATTCGGAAACCGTGTGTGATACAAAATACAACGACTACATTATTATGTGTCGGTTTTTACAAGGTGAATGTGTGCTAAGAAAAAGATATATACAAAACATATTAAAAAATATCATTGAGATTACACAGGACATTACCATAAAATACTTAATATTTGGAGGGCTCCAATTCAAACCTTTCAGCCCTTGCACACACACATACACAAAAGATGTATTAGCTATACACTAACCGTTCTCCTCGTGAGGTTTCGTCGTCGACATCATAATCATCGTCATCAGCGGCATCGTTGGTGACGGATGGTTGGCCAGACCTCGTGGCCTCAGCAAGGTCGGCCTTTTAATGTTTGGGTGGTGGCGCACCGACACCCTTGAGCTCCTCCTTGAGGCTCAGCCACCTTCGCCGACAGTCTTCACGCTGAGTATGGAAGGAGTCCTCCAACACGCGATGCGTCTTATATTCTTCTTGGCGCCATGTCGTGATGGGCTCTTGCACCAACCTGTGCTCCTCTAGATCCTGATTTCGATCGAGCTACTCGAAACAATTTAGATCAATCGACGGCGACCCCAAACCAGTGTCGTCGACCGACGCCTCCACGCTAGGGATGGACGACAACGAAGAGTCGGGGAGGAGGCAACGTAGGAGGAGGAGGAGGCATGTGAGCTTTCACCTAGCGGCTCCGCCGGCGAGAGGTCGATTAGGACGACGAGCCAGGGGAGGAGGGAACGGCGGGGATGGAGGCACGCGCTAGGACGCCTCGCTGGGACGCCTCGCTTCCTTTTATGCGTGGAGTATCACAGCTCGTCAGACTTTGAGTTTGTAGCTAGCCATTGCCGTTGTCGACGGAATTCTATTTGGTTTTAAACGAGCCTGGGAGGCGGGAGGCGACGAATGGCGGGAAGACAGAAATACTCAATAATAACTAGAGCTTAATTGACTTTTATATAATATGAGCCGTTCAAAGAAAATGGGCAACTAGAATTGTATAAATTGTATCAATACAAATGTATAAAGACACACGATAAAATTGAAAACGATGCTTAGATTAGATCTTTTCAATTGTGTGTGATATATATCACACGTTTATATAATATGAACCGTATGCGAAGTTTTGTCATGTGAATTCCGGTCAAACCCTCACACACGGATTTAGCGTGAAGCGGATTTTATTACTGCTGTAGCGGAGGATCATATGTGCCGGTGCATTCACCACAGAAAATCAAGATGGTCTTGGATAACCCTACCGACATGAGTGTCCTATGGGTAAGGGTGTCAGGCGGCAGTCCGCAACGGCCCGCATAAGTAGGAATTAGTTTAAAAAAGTAAAAATCTGGACACGATGGTATCAACTAGCGTAGGCTAATTTCGTTGGAAGCGGGCCGGGTTCGGGCGCCGCGCTGCAACCTGACCTATGGGAGCAACACGTACACGAAGCAAATGCAGACCTGTTATGTTGTTCAGCATATCATTATTTAGTCATTATCTAGTCTGACAAGGTTCCGAGTGGTATACTGCTATTTTTTGTCTTTTCTGTTTTCCTTGATTCCTTCTAACCGACTCTTGGGATCATAGGAATCTAAAAATATTTATAAAAAAATGGCACACGCACATGGCTAAATTCGTAGCACTAGCACCAGAAACACGACTGAACCTGTAGGCCGGCTCATTTCCCTGTTGACCCCAGCGGATTTTTTTTTTTAGCGCGAAAGCACAGCAATATTGGATTTCGTTATCCCGTCTGGACGAGAGCTCCTCTAGTGACCTAGCCTCCGCCGCCACTCCGTCTCCACCGTAGGTCGGTTCTTCCTCCTCCGGCCGGTCTCATCGGCGTCGGGAGGAGTGGGAACCCGATCTATGAGTGGAGTTTTCAATAAATTAGTGTTTCTTAGTAGATTGGATTAGGGTTTTGGTAGCCGTCTTCTTTTTCAGTGGAGATGGTTTCTTCTGCAATAAGTAATCTTTGGCCCTTTGTTCAACGACGAGATTTTCTTCCCGGCGTTATATTTGTCTAGGTATGGTTTTTTAGATCTTACTTCGACAGATCGATTTTGGATTTTTTTTTCTCATGGTTGCCGCGAGGAGGATTGTCCTCGCAATATCTGTCCCGGCTACTACGTCCTCGACAATGGTGATTCGTTCTCTCCGCTCCCAACGACGTGTACCAAGTTGTTCGGTTGTTTTTCCCTGGAATATCAGTGTTGGTACTCTTGCCAATGTTGGTTGATTACTTTATTGACTGCGTGCGTGCACAAAGCCTTTGCATTGCGGCTAAAAAATAAAATTATGGAGAACCTTCGATTGTATTCACAGGTCTATGTGTTGGTATATTTTTCATTGATCTACGGCTGCCTTCAGAAAAGTATTGTGTCATGAAAGAAGAAAGAGTTTGAAGACCTCGAAGATTTCCTCGTCTCTTAGAGTATTTATTTTGTAATCACAGTAGTAGCTCGTGTATCTCTACCATGTACTATTTGATATTATAATATATGGTATTGATTGTCAAATTTTTTTTGGATTTTTTTAGGATTTGAAAGTGGGATCTTATCCTCGTGATGTCGTTGGCCGGCCCGGTGGCGTTTACCCATGTTTTCAGCCCTTCTTGTCCGTGGGCAACGTCGGGCGCGATGGATCTGACTGTTTCATATTGCAGCGCTGCCCCCATGGTTTGGGCTCATCCTTCACCGCGGCCGCAAATCATCATCGACACATGTGTCCACCACGGACTTGCACGCAAGGGGTTTGCCAATTGACGAGCAATATTTTAGTTTTTTTTTTCAATTTGATGGATTGTATGATGATTTACAGTATGATGAGGAGAGCCTAACCATTGCCACAACTCCTTTATGTTTGATATGGATGGCAGATTCCAATGCCCCACCACCGAGGTTCAACCCATGGATTCACTACAACACATGAGTCAATCTACAACGTTTAACATTGTCACGAAAATCCCAAAATCCACCACATAATCCCATACATGACGGATTTGTAAATCGTGGTGTATATCGCTTCATTGATGAATCACATGAAGATTTAACAAAATTGTCATGGATATATGTCATAATTCTCATGTATCAAGATCGGGCCCAAGGCACGCCCAACCCGACTTGTCATGACGGAAATAACCATCATGGTTGACGGTCCCGTGTCAGGTACCATGGTGATCGATAAGTGTGTGCTACTTCCGTAAAAGTTGTAGCGAACCCCCACTTGCAAGGGGTGATGCAACATAGCAACAAGTATTTCTCTCGATTGAGAATCAAGATTTATCGAACAAGTAAAAAAACTATTATAACCGGAATCAATGATCGGTACCTGCACAGAACGACCAAACTAAACTTGTCCCCAATGTTTTAAACAGGTTGTCATAATTCGTTTCTTGCTATTAACAAGGGTAAATTGTATAGTGTGATAGGAATTGAAAAATGATTGTAGATGTTATGAAAACAAATAAAGAAACAGTGATAATAATAATAAAAGATGGATTGGGGCCATACCTTTACTAGAGGCATCTCTCAAAACAAGATAGCAATATTATGGTGAAGGGAAGAGATTAAATTGCAATACGGTTGGGATTATTCATGGCATGATTCATATATGCATTACGTTCGAAATATATAGGCCGTTAATCTAACATCCTCCATAACTAATACTCCCCCAAGACCGCCATGTGTATTAAGTTCAAATAAGTAGAGTACTGCAATAAGTATGATGACGTAATGTAGAAAATAACAAAACCATCCAAATGTGGTAATGAAATAACCGTTTTATCCTTACTAGGGAAATAAAACATTACAAGCCTTGTCACTTTCAGCCAGTGAGATATAGATCTATGTGAGATTAAACTCACTATCATACACCCCTTCATCTTGAGATCTATTCGTCAAACTTAGCCAAAGTAGTCAAATAAGTTCGATAGCATATAGGACACTACAAATTATGCAGCAAAGAAACATAATAGATCAGTAGAATTCATAATAAATCTGATCATAAAGTCACAATTTATCATATTCCAACAACCATGGCATAGATTGCATCATATGGATCTCAGTCATGTAAGTTAGCTCACGAGATCATTGTATTGAGCATCATACAGAGAGAATATGCCATCTAACTATTACTATGAACCCCTAGTCCAAAAGAAACCACTCACGTATTGTCATGGTGGCAGTAAGGTTGATGATGATAGTTCTGGAAGTGGATTTCCCCTCCGACAGGGTGTCGGAATAGGGCCCCTAATTGGATATTCGCGGAACAGAAACTTGCGGTGGCGGAACTCCAGAAACTTTTTTCTTCCTAACGGTTTTTGAAAAAATAATAAATAAGCATCGAGAGGGGTGGAAAGGAGGCTAGTGAGGGAAGGCCTCCTCGGTTTTTTCTGACCGGGTCTATGGTGACTGTCTAGCCCTTTTCGGTGTCTCTAAGAAGATGATATGATCCTTACATCGCTATCGCCGTCATCTTCTAGCTCTAACTGGTGAATTCCCGATCGCTATGTTAATAATGTTATCCTTGGCTCTGAGGGTGTTTGGGAGATCCAGTGGCGGTATCAGGCTTTGCTCACGGCTCACCACCGGCGAGTGGTGGAGCAAGACGAAGTCCATTTATCGAAGAATTTGCACCCTGGTCTATATTTTTGTAAAGGATGATGTTGTAAGGGCTGGACATATCTTTAATATATGGCCTTGGCATTCTCGCAAAAAAAAAATCATAGTATAGATTTTTCATCACACCGAACATAAATGATTGTGCCAAATGCTACAATTGACCTGCATCCTTATGAGGCCTCCACCGATATGGAATATTGTTAATCTTGATCACATCTAGAATCTATCTGGCCTAGTTTTACTCAGTTGGCCCGCAATTGCTTTGACTGATATCAGGTCTGCTAGCTAGCTGCTAGGTGATGCATCGAGCTGAGGACCAATGGACCATTAAGACGATATATACGGACGAGCGATTCCGAGTTGTGACTTGTGACGTTCTTGCATAAAATGGCGCAATTGCAAAGAACATCACCTTTCCGTAAAGCAGCATGGCACCGTGGGTGGCGCACAAAAGAGACGTACGGCGCCCGCAAGATTCGGAGCATTTGTGGCGACGATGAGCAAGTGTAGTCCAATGTGATGAACAATATGCACGCCATGGCGCCATGCGTTTTCTTTCGGCGGTATCGATGGAGAACATACTCCATAATGGAATCCTGAGGGATGAAGAGACCACCGTTTTGTTTAATCTGTGGTTGATATGCACACGAGAACCGTATCTCTCTCTCTCTATGACGAGATCGATGGAGGCACCACCTGCTACTCGATCCTGATGTATATGGACCATGCTACTGCTTCAATTTAACGGAGTAGCTAGCATAGAATTATCCCACTGGTATAGGAATATTCCTCCATGTCTACTAGCTTTAACTCAAAGTCGAGAAAGAGGAGGGTGGTGGACATAGATATATAGAGATAAACAAGAACCCAAAGACTTGGGGCCCAGTGCAAGCAATCAGGCAGAGTGCAAGGATTGATAGGTCCAAGAATGTGTTGGAGAAAGCAAAGGAAAGAAAGATGAAGACAAACCTGGAAGTGCCTGGCAGAATGAAAGGTATAATGTCTTCCAATCCCTTTAAGCTTTTACAAGTAGATGAACTAGATAAAATGGCTGAGATTATAGGTGTTGATATTCATGAAAATATCTCTGTTTTAGATGATACATGTAATACTTCTCCTAGTTTAGATTGCATAGATGATAGAAATTTAAATTATGTTGTAGAATCCAGTGAAATAGCCACTGAGATTGATCTAGATGAGCCTGTGTCTCCTTCATCGATGGATGCTGGCGGCCAGATGTCTCAGTTTGAGGATGGTTAGACTACTGTAAGTAGGAAATCTCGGGGCAAGCACCCCAGGAAGAGGTTCCAATGAAATGTGGCTTCTGGAACTCGAGGAGCATTACTGCTCCTGGTAGAAAAAAAATTTATCTTAGATAACTTTGTTCCTTTAAAGTTAGACTATGTTGGTTTCCAAGAAACTAAGAAGGAAAAAATTTCTACTTCTTTCTTGAAAAATATTTTAGGGAATAGAAACTTTACTTGGAATCACCTTCCAGCTATTGGTACGGCTGGCGGCATTCTAGTAGGAGTAAATAATGATCTGTTTGAGGTCCTTTCCTGGGACATCAAAAGATTCTCTGTAGCTTGTATGGTTAAGAATAAGGTGACAGATGTAGTAATTAGATTAGTTACAGTTTATGGTTCACCTTATGAGGAAGGGATCGAAGCAGGCTTTTATTTCTGAACTGCATGAGTCGCTATTGTCTTGGGATGGCCCCACGCTTATAGGGGTGATTTCAGTCTTGTTAGAGGCGTAGAAGATAAAAATAATGGTAATGTTAATTTTAAATGGGTTGATAAGTTTAATTCCTGGGTGGATATGTGGGCCTTAATGGAAATTGGCCTCGCTGGTAGAGCGTACGCCTGGGCAAATAACCAAGAAGAGCTAGTTATGTGTAAATTAGATAGGTTTTTTTGCACAGTTAATTTTGATTCTCTTTATCCTTTATCTAGTGCTTGAGCTTTAACTAGAAGTGGTAGTGATCATACCCCGATCATTTGGGATTCGGGGGAGACACAAGTACCAAGAAAGAGTAGCTTTAAAATCGAAAAATGGTGGATAGATAGACCAGAGTTTAAAGATATTGTGATTAAAGTTTGGTCTCTGGATAGAAGAGCTAGGAACAGTATAGATGTTTGGCAAAACAAACTTAGATTTTTTAGAAAACTTTCTAAAGGTTGGAGTGCCAATCTGGAAGCTGAACTCCGAAAACATAAGAAAAAGCTGATGGATGATTATGATGCACTGGACATCAAATCTGAAACGCAAAACCTTTCGGAGGAAGAAACAAGTAGACTTAGGGACATTTTAGGTGAATTAAATAATTTCTGGATAATGGAAGAGACTAAAGCTAGACAACGTTCTAGGGAACGAGACATTTTAGAAGGTGATAGAAATACAGCATACTTCCATGTTGTAGCTAATCAGCGCAGAAGGAAAAAAAATGATTCACGTCTTGGAGGGTCCCGACGTGTCAGAGACTGAGACCAAAGGGATGCTAAAAATAGCTAGTGATTACTATAAGGAACTCTTTTGTGTTGAACCTAGACCAGATATGAACCTTAGAGATAGTTTCTTTTCGGATGAGGAAAAAGTTACTAATGCAGAAAATGATATGTTAGCTAGCTTTTTCTCTGAAGAAGAGATAAAAACTGCAGTGTTTGGGTCGTACTCCGATGGTGCTCCTGGTCCTGACGGTCTTCCCTTTATGTTCTACCAGACATACTGGGAGATAATCAAAGGAGATCTCGTTAAAATGTTTGAAGAATTTTTTTGGCAAGATGTAGGTTTGTTTAGGTTAAATTTTGCTATGATTACTCTCATTCCTAAAGAAAATGATGCCAGGACCATGAAGAAATTTAGACCAATTAGTCTGCTTAACTGTTCATTTAATTTTTTTACTAAAGTTATTACTAATAGACTAGCGAAAGTCATGAATAGAATGATTTCTTCGTGTCAGTCTGCTTTCATTAAAGGTAGATTTATCTTGGAAAGTGTAGTTACTGCGCATGAAATTATCCATGAGGTAAATAGTAAAAAGGAACAGGGGTTAGTGTTTAAAATTGATTATGAGAAAGCATATGATAGAGTTAATCTAGACTTCCTTTTTGAAGTTTTAAAACTTAAGAGGCTTTAGTGATAAATTCATTAGTTGGATTAGACAGGTATTCGTAGAAGGCTCGGTAGGAGTTAAGATTAATGATGTTGAAGGAGATTTTTTCCTAACTAGTAGAGGTCTGAGGCAAGGTGATCCCCTGTCACCCCTGCTTTTTGACTTTGTAGTGGATGTTTTCTCTAGGATGCTAACAAAGGGAAGTGGGGCTGGCCTAATTAGAGGTCTCTGTCCCCAGTTCTTCCCGGGTGGAATTCTTAGTCTGCAGTATGCGGACGATACCTTGTTATTCTTAGAAAATGACGAGAGAGTGGCGATTAATTTGAAATGGATCTTAACTTGTTTTGAACAACTCTCAGGTATGAAAATAAATTTTCATAAAAGTGAGTTGATGGCAATTGATATGGAGGAGGGGGAAATAGCTCCCTTTCTCAACATTTTAGATTGCTTAGCTGGTAATTTTCCTGTTAAATACTTAGGGATCCCGCTACATTTCGACAAGTTAAGGCGAGAGGACCTTCAATCTCTCATAGATAATCTACTTAAAAGAATGTCGGGCTGGAGAGGGAAGCTTTTGTCCAGAGAGGCAAAAAGAATACTAATCCAGTACGTTTTAGCTAGCATTCCGATTTACTTATTGTCTTTCTTTAAATTCCCAAAATGGGCTCTTCAGTTAATTAACAGTCAGCTAGCTAGGTGTATGTGGAGCCTTGAGGAAGGTAATAATAAAATCCATTTAGCCAACTGGCCATCTATTTGCATGCGCAAAGAGTTTGTCGGTTTAGGAATCCCAAACCTCCAAGACCTGAACATTTGTTTGATTGGGTCGTGGATAAAGAGGTACATCCAGGGTGAAGGATCACTTTGGACACGGGTTATACATGCTAAATATAAAACTAATAGGCCAAATATCCTATGCTGTCAAGACACACACCCTTCTGTCTTTTGGAAAGGAGTGTTGTGGGCTTTGAAAGCAGTAAAAATGGGATATAGGTGGCATGTAGGTAATGGCAAATCAATTAAGTTTTGGGATGACATATGGTTCGGACATTCTCCCCTAGCCACCCAATTCTGGGACCTTTATTTTGTAGCAAACCAGCAAACTCAAACCACTGCTGATCTATGGGATGGGAATCAATTGAAGTGTGATTTTAGGAGAACTTTCACCCCTGAAATGATGGTGCAATGGCTAGAATTAGTGGAAATTGCTGCTAGTATTAGATTTACTAATGATGCTGATCAGCTTATCTGCCAGTATGAGACTAGTGGAATCTACTCTGCGAAAACCATGTATTCTTTAGTTAACTTTAGAGGGGTCACCCCTATTTATCTGCCTGTGGTTTGGGATCTCAAAATCCCTCCCAGAATTTAGGTTTTCCTGTGGCTTTTTTCGCAAAACAAAATAATGACTAGGGATAATTTGAGAAGAAGAGGAATTCCAAAACCCTTGGAATGTAACTTCTGTAAAGAAATTGAGGATGTTAGGCACCTGTTTTTTAGTGCATAGTTGCTAGATGCCTTTGGGAGAACATTTTTGAATGCTTTGGTATAATGGTCAATAATTTTGAAAATGTTGCTTCTAAGTGGTTGTGTAATAAACGTTTCCTGCATTTTAATGTAGCTTCTGCTGCAGTCCTTTGGGGGCTGTGGAATTCTAGAAATAGTATAGTGTTTAACCGAACTACCTGGATCAATATGAAACAGGTGTGGAGTTTGGTGCTCAGTTATCTCAGAAACTGGAAAGTTCCCTTCAAAGAACTAGAAGAAAGAAAAGTGGGGCAGTTCATGGGTCTGCTAACTGATGACGTGAAACACACGTTCGTTGGGAGACCCCAAGAGGAAGGTATGATGTAGTCAGCAGCAAGTTTTCCCTCAGAAAGAAACCAAGGTTATCGAACCAGTAGGAGCAGCAACTCTTCAGAAGGTTGTCAACGGCGCCAGAAAAATAGCTGTCGCAGGGAGTCTGGACTGTTGACGTGGAATCTGCACACAACACAATCAAACTACTTTGCCCCAACGAAACAGTGAGGTTGTCAATCTCACTGGCTTGCTGAAAACAAAGGATTAAACGTATGGTGTGGAAAATGAGTATTAAATTGCAGAGAATGAAAAAGGAACAGTTTGCAGTTTGTGGTTGTTTAATCAGTGTAAAAGAATGGACCGGGGTCCACAGTTCACTAGTGGTGTCTCTCCATAAAAGATAACTAACATGTTGGGTGAACAAATTACAGCTGGGCAATTGACGAATAGTGAGCGCATGACAATGCATATACATGACATGTTGACTACTATGATATTTAATTGGGCATTACGACATAATACATAGATCGTTATCCAACAGCATCTATGACTAATAATCCACCGCCGGGTTGTCATCCGAGTCCCCCGTTGGTATTAAGTTGCAAGCAACGGATAATTGCATTAAGTAAAGTGCGTAATGTAAACAAACACATATGCCGTGGACATAGCATCGTTAGGTTATCCCTAGTGGCAACAGCACATCCACAACCTTAGAACTTTCTGTCACTGTCCCAGGTTAAACGGAGACATGAACCCACTATCTAGCATAAATACTCTCTCTTGGAGTTACAAGCATCTACTTGGCCAAAGCATCTACGAGTAACGGAAAGCATGCAAGATCTTAAATAACATATAAGATAGATTGATAATCAACTTGACATAATATTCAATATTCATCGGATCCCAGCAAACACAACATGTAGCATTACAATAATATGATCTTGATCATGTAGGGCAGCTCACAAGATCTAAACATGATGGCACAAAGTGGAGAGACAACCATCTAGCTACTGCTATGGACCCGTAGTCCAAGGATGAACTACTCACGCATCACTCCGGAGGCAGGCATGGCGATGTAGAAGCCTCCGGTGACGATTCCCCTCTCCGGCAGGGTGCCGGGAAGAGGTTCTGAACCCTCCCGAGCTAGGGTTGACGACGGCGGCGTCTCTGGAACTTTTCGTGGATATTTGCTCAGGTACTTAGGGTTTTCGCGTCGGGGGGAATAAGTAGGCGAAAGGGCGGCGGCTGCGGACCCCCGAGGGGCCCACACCACCCCAGGGCGCGGCAGAGGGGGGCCCGCGCCCTGGTGCGTGTGGCCTCCTGGTGGCCCTCCTCTGCTGCTCCTTCGCTCCGTCAGGTGTGTTCTGGAAAAATAGGCACCCCCGTGTAGTTTCGTCCAATTCCGAGAATATTTCCAGACTAGCTTTTCTGGAATACAAAAACAGCAGAAAACAGGAACTGGCACTTCGGCATCTTGTTAATAGGTTAGTCCCAAAAAATGTATAAAAGTGATATAAAGTAGATGCAAAACATGTAGCAATTGGTATAAAACAAGCATGGAACATCAAAAATTATAGATACGTTTGAGACGTATCAGCATCCCCAAGCTTAGTTCCTACTCGTCCTCGAGTAGGTAAACGATAAAAACAAATAATTTTTGAGGTGACATGCTACTATCATAATCTTGATCATATAATATTGCAAGGCACATGTAAATGAATGAAGTGATCCAAGTCAATGGTCTATAATTTGCTACCAAATAGATAATGAGTAAACAATGAATCACACAAGCTAAACGTTTTCATGAATAGTACTTTCGAGACAAGCATCAAACAGTTTTGCATAAGTGTTAACTCATAAAGCAATAGTTTCTAAAAAAGGTATTTAATCAACACAAAGGAAGAATTTAGTTTCAGCATTTGCTTCAACTTTCAACATATTTATCTCATGGATATTGTCAACACAAAGTAGTATAACAAGTCCAATACATTGCATATAACGCATGTTGTAACAAAGTTGACACTAGTGTTTGCTTGTGGAAGACAGAAAGAATAGGAAAACTGACTCAACATAAAAGTAAAAGAAAGGCCCTTCGCAGAGGGAAGCAGGGATTAAATCATGTGCTAGAGCTTTTAGGTTTTTGAAAGCATATAGAGATTGCATAAAATATTTGATACTCCTCCCAACCTTGCTAACACAAGCCATGGCTAACCGAATCCTCGGGTGCCTTCCATCAATCACATACCATGGAGGAGTATCTATTTTTGAGAGGTGTTTGTTAATTGTCAACGAATGGTAGCGGGTGAGAACAGTATTCTACCTGTCGAACGGACTTTTAAGAGCGGCTCCCATGAAGGACGTTATTTCTACCAGCAAGGCAGATCATCCCTCTTTCTCTTTGGTTTACACACATTCAGGTATTTCACTGTTTGTCATTGCTTACTGATGAATCAGGGCAAAAGTGTGAAGAGAATTAATTGGTTAAAGTTGTAATTAATTGGGACTGGGCACCCCGTTGCCAGCTCTTTTTGCAAGTTATTGGATAAGCGGATGTATATGCCACTAGTCCAGGTGTAAAAGTCCACTCGACAAATAGAATAAAGAATAACCACACTAATTCCTCATGAGCTAGTAAACATTGACACAAAAAGGGAATAATAACATTTTGAATAATTTAAAGGTAGCACATGAAAAATTTACTTGGAGTGGCAAGGAAATACCACATATAGGTAGTTATGGTGGACACAAATGGCATGGATTTTGGCTCAAGGATTTGGATGCACGAGAAGCATTCCCTCTCAGTACAGAGTTTAGGCTAGCAAGGTTATGTAAGCAAACAAGAATATCAACCCGTACACCAAGTTTTATATGACAAACATATTGCAAACGTTATAAGACTTCATACCGTCTTCCTTGTTAACCAAACCCTGTTATTAGAAAATATCTAGACCTTAGAGATACCACCGATGCAAACCAAATTTTCAACAAGCTTTACGGTAGTTCTTCACTAATAGGCTTAACTCATGTGATGCACAATTTAATCATGATCTACTTGTTAACTCAAAACAATTGACAAGCATCAAGTTATCCATTTTAGTGATCTACAAGATTAAGCAAGTTTTTCCTTATACCAATTACCACATGCAACATTTTCTGAACCAACCAAACACCAATCAATTTATTTCATCAACTCTCCAAACAAATATAAGTGAAGCAAGAGAGTACTTTCTACAAAAGAAAGCTAATAGCTCTGACAAGAGATACATGAAAACAAGAGCTAAAAGCTGAACAGCGCTAGATATGAATACTCAACAAATATAAGTGAAGAATAGGAGTATTCTCATGAAAAAGCGGAGCGTGTCTCTCTCCCAATCAAGAATGCTAGGGTCCAGTCAAGCTTTATTGAAAATAAAATGCAATACTGAAAATAAAAGCACACAGACGCTCCAAGAAAAGCACATATGATGTGAAAGAATTAAAATATAGTTTCACTAGAGATGACCTGATAATTTTGACGATGAAGAAGGGGATGCCTTGGGCATCCCCAAGCTTAGACGCTTGAGTCTTCTTGAAATATGCTGGGGAGATCCATGGGAGCCTCCCCAAGCTCTTCACTCTTCTTGATCCTATTATATCATCCTTCTCTCTTGACCCTTGAAAACTTCCGTCACACCAAACTCAAAGTAGATCTCATTAGAGGGTTAGTGCATAATCAAAAATTCACATGTTCTATAAAGACGCAATATGATTTGTTACTTTAAACATTAGCTACAGCCACTGATGTTATGTGAAGCTCTTCCACCCAAAAAAGAATTTCACTCAACACTAGTAAAAGAGAGAATGCAAAAATAAAAAGGCATAATCTGTCTAAAACAGAACAGTCCGCAAAGACGAATTTTTTCGAGGCACTTACGACGCTCAGATCGAGAAACTCTGAACTAATGAAAGTTTCAGACATTCATAAAGATTACGCACAAAAATTTCAGATTTTTAACAATCTGGTGATTTTAGGAATTTCGTACAGTGAACAGCAAAAATCTGTTTCTGCGCAGCAATCAAAATTAAGCATCATCTTATCATTAGAGGCTACTCTTGGCACAACAATGCGAGAAAATAAAGATACAAAGGAGTTGCTACAGAAGTAAACAAACTCCTTGACTCAATAAAAGAAAAATTGCAGAAAAATAAAATGGGTTGCCTCCCATAAGCGCTTTTCTTTAACGCCTTTTAGCTAGGCACAAAGCATGCATCAAGTATTACCAAGTGAAGAAGCATCAACATTCTTACGCTTAGCTCTCTTACCTTTACCTTTATCTTTAGGAAATACTTGGTTACACATAGGTGAAGAGGCGAAATTCATAGTGCCTTGGCCCACATCTATTATTGCTCCAAAGCGTTTCAACAGGACCTTCCAAGCGTAATTTGTCCTACTCCTGCACATTCAATGACAAGATAATCAATAGATATTGTTATCCCTAAGAGTTTTGTAAATACTCCTTCGCTACTCCCCTTGGTAATTTAATAGTATTATCACCCAAAGTTATACAATCTTCGCATTTGGAAAGCTCCCAAAGATTTAAGGAATCATAAATATTCTTGGGCATTAAACAGAATTCAGACATAATATCACAGCGAGAATGAAAAGTTTCACCATTTATAACAACTTTTACTGAGGGAATCCATCCCGATGGTTCAAAATTTACTGGCACATTATCATAATGTTCACGAATCTGATTATACCCTTCTTTAGACCAGATATGTTCGTTTCAAGAGCGTTAAGTCTATCACTTATGCTTGTCAAAGCCAAATCAATTTTAGTGATTGGGGGCTAGAAATTGTAATCAATTTTTTTATAGCATTAAAAGCTTGATCCCCATCATAACGAAGGAAATCTCCTCCTACCACAGCATCTAAAGCATATCTGTAGCAAAGAACAAGACCAAAATAAAAGCTACTAAGAAGCAGGCTTAAAGTCATTTTAGGTTCAGTTTTAGCATAGGACTCAGATATTCTAGACCAAGCATCTTTAAAACTCTCCTCACTCCCTTGCTTGAAAGTGAAGATCTCTTCTTCAGGTGACATTACTACTGGAACAGGGCTAGACATGATGACTAACAGAAAACAAAACTGAAAATAAACTAAATGCAAGTAACTAATTTTTTTGTGTTTTTGATAATTGAAAGCAAACAAGATAAAATAAAATAAACTAAGCAAGACAAAAACAAAGTAAAGAGATTGGAAGCGTGAAACTCCCCTTGCAGAAGACTGCTGTCTCCCCGGCAACGGCGCCAGAAAAATAGCTTGATGACGTGAAACACACGTTCGTTGGGAGACCCCAAGAGGAAGGTATGATGTAGTCAGCAGCAAGTTTTCCCTCAGAAAGAAACCAAGGTTATCGAACCAGTAGGAGCAGCAACTCTTCAGAAGGTTGTCAACGGCGCCAGAAAAATAGCTGTCGCAGGGAGTCTGGACTGTTGACGTGGAATCTGCACACAACACAATCAAACTACTTTGCCCCAACGAAACAGTGAGGTTGTCAATCTCACTGGCTTGCTGAAAACAAAGGATTAAACGTATGGTGTGGAAAATGAGTATTAAATTGCAGAGAATGAAAAAGGAACAGTTTGCAGTTTGTGGTTGTTTAATCAGTGTAAAAGAATGGACCGGGGTCCACAGTTCACTAGTGGTGTCTCTCCATAAAAGATAACTAACATGTTGGGTGAACAAATTACAGCTGGGCAATTGACGAATAGTGAGCGCATGACAATGCATATACATGACATGTTGACTACTATGATATTTAATTGGGCATTACGACATAATACATAGACGTTATCCAACAGCATCTATGACTAATAATCCACCGCCGGGTTGTCATCCGAGTCCCCCGTTGGTATTAAGTTGCAAGCAACGGATAATTGCATTAAGTAAAGTGCGTAATGTAAACAAACACATATGTCCGTGGACATAGCATCGTTAGGTTATCCCTAGTGGCAACAGCACATCCACAACCTTAGAACTTTCTGTCACTGTCCCAGGTTAAACGGAGACATGAACCCACTATCTAGCATAAATACTCTCTCTTGGAGTTACAAGCATCTACTTGGCCAAAGCATCTACGAGTAACGGAAAGCATGCAAGATCTTAAATAACATATAAGATAGATTGATAATCAACTTGACATAATATTCAATATTCATCGGATCCCAGCAAACACAACATGTAGCATTACAATAATATGATCTTGATCATGTAGGGCAGCTCACAAGATCTAAACATGATGGCACAAAGTGGAGAGACAACCATCTAGCTACTGCTATGGACCCGTAGTCCAAGGATGAACTACTCACGCATCACTCCGGAGGCAGGCATGGCGATGTAGAAGCCTCCGGTGACGATTCCCCTCTCCGGCAGGGTGCCGGGAAGAGGTTCTGAACCCTCCCGAGCTAGGGTTGACGACGGCGGCGTCTCTGGAACTTTTCGTGGATATTTGCTCAGGTACTTAGGGTTTTCGCGTCGGGGGGAATAAGTAGGCGAAAGGGCGGCGGCTGCGGACCCCCGAGGGGCCCACACCACCCCAGGGCGCGGCAGAAGGGGGGCCGCGCCCTGGTGCGTGTGGCCTCCTGGTGGCCCTCCTCTGCTGCTCCTTCGCTCCGTCAGGTGTGTTCTGGAAAAATAGGCACCCCCGTGTAGTTTCGTCCAATTCCGAGAATATTTCCAGACTAGCTTTTCTGGAATACAAAAACAGCAGAAAACAGGAACTGGCACTTCGGCATCTTGTTAATAGGTTAGTCCCAAAAAATGTATAAAAGTGATATAAAGTAGATGCAAAACATGTAGCAATTGGTATAAAACAAGCATGGAACATCAAAAATTATAGATACGTTTGAGACGTATCACTAACTCAAAGGTTAAGAAGTCCGCTAGCTTTGGTGGGGTGAACAGTTGCTCTGACTTCGGTTGGGTATCTTCCTAGCTCCAGACGGCAAAGACGCTCCTCACAGAGGCCGGGCATCACTGGCCTTTCTTCGTGCTCATCCGGAGGAAGATAGCGCTATCCATGTTATTACAGGATGATGGAGCTCTTTTGGTTCGAAGCCTCCCCTACCCCTCTACGCCAGAAGAGGAAGTTTGAAGCTGAGGCGACGTCCTCTTAGCTGGTGTAGCTGTAGTTGGGTGTGTTTTGGTGTAGTGGTGTGCACTTGGTTTGTAAGGAATCTCTTAAAAAGTCCCAGGTTTTGGGCAGAACTTGTTTTTAGTCTGGTAGTGAGCAGGTTTTAGTTGATAGGTTTTTATTTCTGTTCTTTCCGTTCTCCTGTTGGGGGAGGACACCGAACTGGATATTGTTATGGTTTCTTTCTTTGGAATGGAGCCGGGGGTAGCCCCTGTTAGTCTAAAAAAAATATAGAGATAAACATGCATGGCGCAGCGTAGGACGGATCGATTCCTGAGTCCTGATCCTCAATATAATCTCCTGTTCCTAGCTTCCTATACTATACAGAGACACTAGCGCGCCTCTCAGCTTTCCAAGTTCAAAGCGGGCAAGATGAGTGATACGTTTTAAACGTATCTATAATTTTTGATGTTCCATGTTGATATTATGCCAATTATTACATGTTTTACATACACTTCATATCATTTTTCTACATTTTCAGGGACTAACCTATTAACAAGATGCCACAGTGTCAGTTCCTGTTTTCTGCTGTTTTTGTATTTCAGAAAAGTTGTTCTGGAAATATTCTCAGAATTGGACGAAAAGTCATCTGAAGGTCGTATTTCACCGACACGTACATGGAGTCCAAAGGAGAGACGGAGGAGGGCCAGGGAGCCCCCACACGCACCCTCGGCGCGGCCAAGGGTGGGGCCACGCCCTAGGGTTGTGTGGGCCCCTCGGGGGCCCCCAGCCGCCGCCCTTTTGCCTACTTATTCCCCCCGACGCGAAAACCCTAAATACCCGAGCCATTATCCACGAAAAGTTCCAGAGGCGCCGCCGTCGTCAACCCTAGTTCGGGAGGTCCAGAACCTCTTCCCGGCAAGCTGCCGGAGAGGGGAATCATCACCGGAGGACTCTACATCACCATGCCTGCCTCCAGAGTGATGCGTGAGTAGTTCATCCTTGGACTACGGGTCCATAGCAGTAGCTAGATGGTTGTCTCTCCACTTTGTGCTATCATGTTTAGATCTTGTGAGCTGCGTAACATGATCAAGATCATCTTATTGTAATGCTATATGTTGTGTTTGCTGGGATCCGATGAATATTGAATACTATGATCAAGTTGATTATCAATCTATCTTTATATGTTATTTATGATCTTGCATGCTTTCCGTTACTAGTAGATGCTTTGGCCAAGTAGATGCTTGTAACTCCAAGAGTTAGTATTTATGCTAGATAGTGGGTTCATGCCTCCAGTAATCTGGGCGAGTGACAGCAACGTCTAAGATTGTGGATGTGCTGTTGCCACTAGGGATAACACAACAATGCTATGTACGGTCATATGTACTTGTTTACATTACGCACTTTACTTAATGCAATTATCCGTTGCTTGCAACTTAATACCAACGGGGAACATGGATGTCAACCTGAAGGTGGATTATTAGTCATAGATGCAGTGGATAACGGTCTATGTATCTTGTCATAATGCCAAATGAATATCATAGTAGTCATCTTGTCATATATATGCATTGTCATGCGCTCAATATTTGTCAATTGCCCAGCTGTAATTTGTTTACCCAACATATTATTTATCTTTATGGAGAGATGAACCGTGGACCCCGGTTCATTCCTTTACACTGATAAAACCGCCAACTGCAATCATTGTTCTCTTTTACTTTCTGCAATTAAACACTGGTTTCCACACCATACGTTTAACCCTTTGTTTTCAGCAAGCCGGGGAGATTGACAACCTTCCTGTTTCGTTGGGACAAAGTAGTTTGATTGTGTTGTGTGCAGGTTCCACGTCAACAGTCAGAATCCCCTTCAACACCATATTTTCTGGCGCCATTGACAACCTTCTGAAGTGCTTCTGCTCCTACTGGTTCGATAACCTTGGTTTCATACTGAGGGAAACTTGCTGCTGCACTGCTTCATACCTTCCTCTTGGGTCTCCCAACGAACGTGTGTTTCACGTCATCAAGCATATTTTCTGGCGCCGTTGCCGGGGAGTAAGAAGACTTCTGCAAGGGGAGTCTCACGCTTCCAATCTCTTTACTTTGCTTTTGTCTTGCTTAGTTATTTTTATTTTATCTTGTTTGCTTTTAATTATCAAAAACACACAAAAATTAGTTACTTGCATCTAGTTTATTTTCAGTCTTGTTTTCCTGCTAATTATCATGTCTAGCCCTACTCCTTTTACTATCATACCGCCTGTAGGAGAAATTATTACGTTTAAACAGAAAAGTGGAGAAACATTTAAAAAGGCCTGGGGAGAATGCTTGAATTGCACAAGAAAGTGCAACCCAAGATGGATTTGGGAGTCCTTATAAAAAAAATCTACTATGGTTTATTTTCTCTTTATCAAAATGCTCTAGATATTATGGTATGACAAACTTTCTCTGAATATGATGCAGCAAAAGCTTATAAAATTCTGAATGGATTATTGATGGCCCTTCACGTAGTTACCTACGTGAAAAGTAAATGGGTTAGGTTGAGACTCCAAGTGCAGAGTGTGTAGTAAGTGGAAGACGTGTTTTCCCCACGAGGGGTGACTCGAGGGTTTAATATCGAACTCTCGGGGAATCAGTAGTGAAGATTTATCTTTCCTATCCTTCTTTTGGTTACCTACAAAACAAAGTAAATGTTTTGGTCCTCAACCTCACCTAGTGGTTGTCAAGCACAAGGTGTGAGAATGATATCAAGATAATATGCAATGCAAACAAGAAATAAATATGCAATGGTGGTAAATAAATATGCAAGGATGGTGGTAGCAATGATAAATGATATTTTTGGGTTTTATATGATGAATGCAAGATGTAAAAGTGTTTTTGTATTTTCGGATTTTTAAATGGCAGAAAATGGAAAAGTGGTAAAAGTTGTTGGAAAGGTGTTTCTTATGATTAAAAATGGACCGGGGTTCATGGTTTCACAAATGCACTCTCTCTTTAATAAAGTGGTAGACAATGGAACACTAGAGTTGACATATGAGATTGCAACACAACAGTTTAATGACAAGTTATAATTATATGGGCATCACGTCCTAACATAGAGACCTTTTGGTTATTAGTCTCTCTTATACTCCACCAAGATGCGAACTAAATCATAACACCTCAGTAATTAAGATAACTCAGAGTATAGCAATAAGTATCATGACATGAAGTTAAAATAAGAACATGCTAGATCTAGTCATGGAGTAGTGGCAATGGTCACACCCACATCTCCGGTAGCATGGTATTTCTTTTTATCCCTAGTGAGGCAACAAAGTAAGGTAAGATACCCAAGTGGATCGCAGAACTTTCTCTCACGTTCACTGCACTAGCCACCCCCCGTTACTCCAACTAATGCACACGTTCCCCCTCACACGCTCTCATAAACATGCTTGATCATGACAAGTAAATAAGAACGGGGTACATAATATGCATCTACTTTCATAACTGAAACAAAACCATTGCAATCTCAAACATATATTAACTCATAAAAAGATCCACCACAAAGGTATTACATAGATGACCGTAATCATGTTCAGCAGCTCATACGGTACTAATTAGTGAAGCTCAAGAGAGAGAGATACATAAGTTACTTCCACAAACCCATAGTCCAGAGGTGGACTACTCCCTCTTCATCATGGAGACGGTGGAGAAGTCGTTGGAGAAGATGGAGACCACGCCGGCAGCGCCCCGCCGGAGTTTTCCCCCTCCAATCTGCAGCTCCAGGTCTCTGTTTCGGTGTTTCTGTGTTTCTGCGGCGCTCCTTCCAGAGAACGTCGGGGGACTATTTTTATAGGCGGTTTTAGGTCAAAACGGAGTCGGTGGAGGAAAGATCGACGGCAACGGAGCTCCGAGGCCCAAAGGGGGGTCCCACGCGGCCAGGTACTGGGCCGCGTGGGCCCACTCATCTGGCCCTCGGGCCTCGCTTGTTTGCTTCCTTCGCTCCCACGCTTTGTTCCTTCCAAAAACTGATGCTCGTAAATTTCCAGGTCATTTGGACGTCGTTTGGGTCCCTGAAACATTAAAATATAGAAATAGGGTTTTCTGCCTGCGCAGGGTTAATTCCATAAAAATAGGAAACATATCAAATATTCCCAAAATCATTATAAAACAGTGATATAACCCTTATATGATGCAAATATGACTGGAATATAAGTAAAATAATGCAAAGTTCATGTATGCATTTTACATGCATCAACATCCCCAAGCTTAACCTATACTCGTCCTCGAGTATGAAGGTGATAAAACTAACATGGACTTTGCAATTTAATACTAACAATGGATATCAAAGATGATTACTATTGCTACATAGAGTCAAATGATTCATTCTTAAAAGGAGTAGCAATATGCAAGATAGTTTATGAAGTGATATCAAGTATTCAATGCAAGGATGTTCAATGATAATTCACAAAGTGTAACATAAGAGAAGTACTATGGACCACATGTATGCATAATGATAAGTAAGAACATCCTACAATGGTCATAGAGTATTGATGAAAATCTGAATATAAAAGGTGGACACTTTGGAAAGATATATATGAGTAGAGGTAAAGCATGAATAAGTTTCATCTAACTTCTGAACTTCTCTACTTAAGTTAATGATTGTAATGTGGTAATCCTTGGTGTCAAGCTCTCATTCCCCTATCATAGCATCTTGAATGATTAAGTTTAAAGTGAAAGCAAATACGAGTAGTGTGCTTGACAAAGTACAGGTTGAAAGTCTCATGCCCCTTGAATACAAGTACCTACTCCATGTGTTACTCAACTTGGAAACAAAGCAAGTTCAAGTTAAATATCATTGTAAGTAATAATAGTATCATTAAGAGCGTCAACTGGGGTACCTCTTGTCCCAGGATATGGAACAAGCCCATATCAAAATGACAAGACAAACAAACACAATGAACAATCTCAACACCCTTTTTATTTACCATTAGATAGCTTTTTATTGTAAGGTGTATCACAGAAGGTTCACCATAGCATGTAAGTAAATTTCCACCATGAATGATGCATGGCTTAGATTAGCGGCCCAGGCGTCTCTCTAACCATTTATACAAACTCATTTAAACTCACTTCATTTCCACATTTATTTCACCCATGGTAAGCATCCATAAACAAAAGTACATGATATCAACTAAATGAATGAAGTGCATGTTGAAAGCTTGCCATGTGACAGCACATATGAGCTAACTCTCAACCAAAGACATTTGTCAAGCCACAACATCATAATTTTAATCACAATGGGTCATGTTTTATTTATGCAATGAAAGTAAAGTGTGCATCAAGTTCGAGAGAGCTCTATAACCAACTTTTCCCATAACAATCAACAACATAAGCATTTTCATTCAGAGGTATAGATAACACAAATATCATGATAAACATACTCGGAATAGCATAAAGCTAATAGGTAGATATGGTGGACTCACTGGAAAAACTTTGGTTGAAGGTGTTGGAAACAAGTTTTTGCTTGTTGGAATTTTTGGGCTAGCAAGAGGGAGAAAGTTGACCATCTAAATGCATGCATGAGTGTCCATAGAACTAACTAATCCATGTTAAACAAGTAAAATAACATTCAGCATCAAAACATGAATAAAAGATAGCTCTTGATAAAATACTTGCAAATTATTACTCATTAACAAGCTCATGAATCATGCAACTATATGTATCTTTTAAAATCAACTCAACATCCCTTTTCCCAATCTTATAATAGCATCCAACATAATTCAACCCAAATTTCCAGTAGCTCTCTCATATATAAATGATAGTGTGGTGGTCTCACAAAATAAAAATCAAACCAAACAAACAAAAAGACGCTCCAAGTTTATGCGATAAAGTGTTTCGATCGAAAAACAGAAGTTAGACGTGTGCAAACCGAGAGTGTGTAGGTCCAGTGGGGTTGTCTTCACATCCCCAAGCTTATGGTCTTCACCATCCTTGGATAGCTCTTGGTGCATCTCCTCTAATCCCTGTGAAAAAACTTCAAAACACCGTTTCTCCCATTTCTTTTCTGTGGGGTGCATTAGTAGTGATAAACAAATAGATTTCTTGCTGCATATAATCCTTGAACAAAAATTCATATGAATGTCCAGAAAGTGTATAATGTTGTATGCCTACTCATAAACTCAATTGGATCAAAAAGATTCAAGTTAAAAGTTCTAAGCATGCATCAAACAAAATGGGACAGAATCTGTCCAGAAAAACAGCAGCAGCAAAACGTATTTTTCTACCCTACTTAACTTTGTCGAAAATTCCGAAAAATTCATGCATACAGAGGATGAAAAGTTGCAACTACAGTTCAAATATGAGCTCATTCGGAGTTACAGAATAAGAATTAAAAATCATACCGTGCACAGATTCGTGCAGGAATAAAATCTCCGAACGCTATAAGCAACTTTTCAACCAAAATGAGTAAAACTTGGCACTTTATTAAAAATTCCAGAAACTAAACTAAACACTAAGTCTCTTGTTACAGCAAGAGGACACAAAGAAAATCACAAATAAAAACAACCGGGTTGCCTCCCGTAAAGCGCTTTCTTTATAGCCATATAGCTAGGCTTCTTACTTGATGTTTATTGTGGACGAAGCTCATGAGGGAGCTTGAACTTTGGTGTGTCCCTCTTCCTTGGGAAGTGTTCCATGCACTTCTTGTGTGGAAACTGAAACTTCACATTCCCTTCTTTTGAATCAATGATAGCACCTGTAGTACGAAGAAAAGGTCTTCCAAGAATAATTGGACTAGAGGTTTTATTCCCCATATCCATGATTAGAAAATCAACAGGCACAAATGTCATATGTAACTCTACCATAACATCACTTACTTTTCCTAAAGCATGTTTAATGGAATCATCAGCAAGTGCAAGTTCAATAGAGCATTTTTCAAGATTTTTCAATTCAAGTACTTCATATAGTTCTTTAGATAAAACAGAGACACTAGATCCTAGATCAAGTATAGCATGGTGTGTCTCTTTTCCAATGGTTACTAGGACTTTGGGAATCCATATATCCCCAAGCTTAGGTGGTATCATAGCCTCTTGGTTGTACCTAGCAATCTTTTCTTTCAAGACATGATTAGCAATATAAGAACCAAAACCAGCTTGGTTAGAGTTGATGGAAGGATCACTTGCAAATTTTTGTAAGATAGATATTAATTCATGCAAGCTACAATTCTCTAAGTCAAGCAATGGATCCTTGACTTCACTAAGCATTTTAACTTCCTCAACTTTCTCTCTTTCATTACCATAATAGTTTCCTTAGCAATTCTCTCTTGCTCATGAATATGTTCCCAAGATTTATTTATAACCTCTTGACAATATTTAATTGTTTCCTCATGTTTTTGAGCTATAATGGTGTTCTTTAATGAGGAAACTTCCTTAGTGAGCTGATCTACCCTTTCAAACAAAGAGTCTTGTTTTTCAAACTTAGATATAAATTCCTTATTAAGCTCCTTTTGAGTAGATATAAATGATCTAATGGTGTTTTCCAAATCACTAGAAACATTACCACTAGTGCATATTTGTTTGGCACATATGGGGGTTTATTATAAGAGTTATAATTGTTGTTACCATACCCATTATTACCATAGTTCCTAATGAAGTTGACATCAATATTTTCAGGATTATTACCAACTAGTTCTTGCAAAGGCACATTTTCAATATTTTGTTTATTAATGAAAGCAAGAATAGTATCCATTTTAGATGACAAATCATTTGTTTCTTCTATGGAGTTCACTTTCTTAGAAGGATTAGGTGCTCTATCAGTATGCCATTGACTATAGTTTTGCAAAATACTTTCCAATATGTTCTTAGCTTCTACTATAGTTTTTCCCATAAACGCACCTCCAGCAGCAGAATCAAGAATATTTCTAGACATGTAATTTAGACCATTGTAAAAAGAGTGTAATATGGTCCATTCGTTGACCCCATGTGATGGACAAGTTCTAAGCATAAGTTTAATCCTATCCCAAGCCATAGCAACATGTTCATTTTCATTTTGCCTAAAAGAAAGAATGTTGTTTCTATTTTGCAAAATTTTAACAGGAGGATAGTATTTCTTAATGAAAGCTTCTTTTAAATCATCCCAAGTTTTAATGCTATCAATAGGTAATGAATGCAGCCACTCTTTAGCTTTTCCTCTAAGTGAGAAAGGAAATAACTTCAGTTTTAGAATATCACTTTCCACATTTTTAAATTTCTGCATGTCACATATTTCAACAAAATCATGAAGATGCATAGAGGCATCCTCCATAGCACTACCGCCAAATTGTTCCCTAGTTATCAAGTTCAACAAACTAGGACTTACTTCATAACTATCAGCATTTATCTTAGGTGTGGCAATGGGCCTAGCAATAAATTGATCATTTGGAGTGTTTGTGTAATCACACAACTTAGTTCTTTCTCCCATTTTAGCAAGTTTTTATGTGTTTTTTAATTTTTTATGCAAAACTGAAAATAAATATGCAAACCGAACTAAAAATGCAAGACAATGACAAAACAAGATAAATTGCTTTGAAGGTAAAGATGGATAAGATGATGCTCACGTAGGTGCAACCTCCCCAAGCTTAGGTGTTAGCACAAGTTGGTGATGAAGTTGACTTGGTGAGATATCCTTGGATAAACCTTTCAGCAATGATTCCCCGGCAACGGCGCCAGAAAAAGTCTTGATACCCAATGCTACTATGACGGGCGCGTAGTTGACGAGGGAATCTTGATGCGGTGTTGCTTCTTCTCCCCGGCAACGGCGCCAGAAAACAGTCTTGATGGCCCTTCACGTAGTTACCAGCGTGAAAAGTAAATGGGTTAGGTTGAGACTCCAAGTGCAGAGTGTGTAGTAAGTGGAAGACGTGTTTTCCCCACGAGGGTGACTCGAGGGTTTAATATCGAACTCTCGGGGAATCAGTAGTGAAGATTTATCTTTCCTATCCTTCTTTTGGTTACCTACAAAACAAAGTAAATGTTTTGGTCCTCAACCTCACCTAGTGGTTGTCAAGCACAAGGTGTGAGAATGATATCAAGATAATATGCAATGCAAACAAGAAATAAATATGCAATGGTGGTAAATAAATATGCAAGGATGGTGGTAGCAATGATAAATGATATTTTTGGGTTTTATATGATGAATGCAAGATGTAAAAGTGTTTTTGTATTTTCGGATTTTTAAATGGCAGAAAATGGAAAAGTGGTAAAAGTTGTTGGAAAGGTGTTTCTTATGATTAAAAATGGACCGGGGTTCATGGTTTCACAAATGCACTCTCTCTTTAATAAAGTGGTAGACAATGGAACACTAGAGTTGACATATGAGATTGCAACACAACAGTTTAATGACAAGTTATAATTATATGGGCATCACGTCCTAACATAAGACCTTTTGGTTATTAGTCTCTCTTATACTCCACCAAGATGCGAACTAAATCATAACACCTCAGTAATTAAGATAACTCAGAGTATAGCAATAAGTATCATGACATGAAGTTAAAATAAGAACATGCTAGATCTAGTCATGGAGTAGTGGCAATGGTCACACCCACATCTCCGGTAGCATGGTATTTCTTTTTATCCCTAGTGAGGCAACAAAGTAAGGTAGAGATACCCAAGTGGATCGCAGAACTTTCTCTCACGTTCACTGCACTAGCCACCCCCGTTACTCCAACTAATGCACACGTTCCCCCTCACACGCTCTCATAAACATGTTGATCATGACAAGTAAATAAGAACAGGGTACATAATATGCATCTACTTTCATAACTGAAACAAAACCATTGCAATCTCAAACATATATTAACTCATAAAAAGATCCACCACAAAGGTATTACATAGATGACCGTAATCATGTTCAGCAGCTCATACGGTACTAATTAGTGAAGCTCAAGAGAGAGATACATAAGTTACTTCCACAAACCCATAGTCCAGAGGTGGACTACTCCCTCTTCATCATGGAGACGGTGGAGAAGTCGTTGGAGAAGATGGAGACCACGCCGGCAGCGCCCCGCCGGAGTTTTTCCCCCTCCAATCTGCAGCTCCAGGTCTCTGTTTCGGTTTTTCTGTGTTTCTGCGGCGCTCCTTCCAGAGAACGTCGGGGGACTATTTTTATAGGCGGTTTTAGATCAAAACCGAGTCGGTGGAGGAAAGATCGACGGCAACGGAGCTTCGAGGGCCAAAAGGGGGGTCCCACGCGTCAGGTACATGGGCCGCGTGGGCCCACTCATCTGGGCGCTCGGGCCTCCGCTTGTTTGCTTCCTTCGCTCCCACGCTTTGTTCCTTCCAAAAACTGATGCTCGTAAATTTCCAGGTCATTTGGACGTCGTTTGGGTCCCTGAAATATTAAAATATAGAAATAGGGTTTTCTGCCTGCGCAGGGTTAATTCCATAAAAAATAGGAAACATATCAAATATTCCCAAAATCATTATAAAACAGTGATATAACCCTTATATGATGCAAATATGACTGGAATATAAGTAAAATAATGCAAAGTTCATGTATGCATTTTACATGCATCAATTATCAATTTTTCCCATGATAGATGAAAGTGGGATGATCACTAAGCTAGAGAAAATAGAGAAGACACTTGACGAATTAACTTTGAGCCATAACCTTAAGGAACAACCTCTAGTTGAGTTAAAAAATGATTGGGAACCATTCATTAAGATAAGTATTGGTAGTGAAAAATTTCGTGCCTACTGTGATCTTGGTTCTACAATGTCCATTATGCCAAAAATGGTTTATGATTTACTAAACTATGATAATATGGTTAATTACCCTGTTTTTCATTTTCATGCTGATGGGACGATCGCAAAAAGTATAGGAATTATTAATGATGTCAAGATTACTATTCAAAATAAGACCGTCCCTGTGAATTTTATAATTCTTGCAAAATCTCCTAATAATATTGTCCTTGGAAGGTCCTTTTTAAAGAGCAATGGAGGATTTATTAATGCAAAGTATGGGTTTATGAAATTCAATACTCCTATTAATCGAAGGTTCTTTTTCCCAATTAAGAAGGATGATCCCACTGAAAGGTTGGGAGATTTCAATGTCCTTGGTAATACTTGATGCATGCTTTGTGCCTAGCTACAAGGCGTTAAAGAAAAGCGCTTATGGGATGCAACTCATTATTTTATTTCTGCAATTTTTCTTTATTTGAGTCAAGGTCTTGTTTACTTCTGTAGCAATTCCTTTGTATCTTTACTTTCTCGCATTGTTGTGCCAAGAGTAGTCTCTAATGATAAGATGATGCTAGATTTTGATTACTGCGCAGGAACATATTTCTGCTGTTCACCGCATTAATTCTTTAAAATATCAGAATGTTAATTAAATCTGAAAATGTTTGTGCGTAATCCTGATATATGTATGCATCTTTCGTTAGTTCAAGGTTTTTCGATCTGAGCAACGTAAGTGCCTCGAAAAAATTCGTCTTTGCGGACTGTTCTGTTTTAGACAGATTATGTCTTTTATTTTGCATTCTCTCTTTTACTAGTGTTGGTGGAATTATTTTTTGGGTGGAAGAGCTTCACATAACATCAGTGGCAGTAGCTAAAGTTTAATGTAACGGTCATATTGCGTCTTTACAGAACATGTGAGTTTTTGATTGTGCACTAACCCTCTAATGAAATTTACTTTGAGTTTGGTGTGGCGGAAGTTTTCAAGGGTCAAAAGGGAAGAGTGATATAATAGGATGGAGAAGAGTGAAGAGCTTAAGCTTGGGGAGGCTCTCATGGATCTCCCCGGCATATTTCAAGAAGACTCAAGCGTCTAAGCTTGGGGATGCCCAAGGCATCCCCTTCTTCATCGTCAAAATTATCAGGTCATCTCTAGTGAAACTATATTTTAATTCTTTCACATCATATGTACTATTCTTGGAGCGTCTGTGTGCTTTTATTTGCAGTATGTTATTTTAATTTGTGATCAACTTGATTGGATCCTAGCATTCTTGATTGGGAGAGAGACACGCTCCGCTTTTTCATTTGAATACTCCTATTCTTCACTTATACTTATTGAGTATTCTTGTCTAGCGATGTTCAGCTTTTAGCTCTTGTTTTCATGTATCTCTTGTCAGAGCTATTAGTTCTTTTAAAGAAAGTACTCTCTTGCTTCACTTATACTTGTTTGGAGAGTTATTGAAATAAGTTGATTGGTGTTTGGTTGGAACAGAAAATGTTGCATGTGGTAAATGGCATAATGGAAAAGACTTACATACTCTTGTAGATCACAACTTGAATAATTTGATACTTGTCAATTGTTTTGAGTTAACAAGTAGGTCATGATTAAATTTTTGCATCATGTAAGTTAAGCCCATTAGTGAAGAACTACCGTAAAGCTTTTTGAAATTAGGTTTGCATGGGTGGTATCTCTAAGGTCTAGATATTTTCTAATAAAAGGTTTTGCTTAACAAGGAAGACGGTGTGAAGTCTTATAATATTTGCAATATGTTGGTCATATAAAACTTGGTGTACCGGTTGATATTCTTGTTTGCTTAAATAATCTTGCTACCCTAAACTCTGTACTGAGAGGGAATGCTTCTCGTGCATCCAAATCCTTTGAGCCAAAATCCATGCCATTTGTGTCCACCATAACTACCTATATGTGGTATTTCCTTGCCACTCAAAGTAAAATTTTCATGTGCTACCTTTAAACTATTCAAAACTTTTATTACTCCTTTTTGTGTCAATGTTTACCAAGCTCATGAGGAGGGGGTGGATGTCTTTATGTCACATGTCAAACAGACTTTACCACCGGACTAGCGGCATATACATCCGCTTATCCATTAATTTTGCAAAAAGAGCTGGCAACGGGGTGCCCAGTCCCAATTAATTATAACTTTAACCGCTTAATTCTCTTCACATTTTGCCTTGATTTATCAGTCAAGCAATGGCAACCAGTGAAATATTTGCATGTGTAAACAAAAGAGAAAGAGAGATGATCTGCCTTGCTGGTAGAAATAACGTCCTTCATGGGAGCCGCTCTTAAAAGTCTGGTTGGCAGGGGTCATATTGTACTTTCCATTTTCTGATTCGTTGACAATTAACATACACCTCTCAAAACTTATATTTTTACTCTCTATATGATTTCAAAAACTTAAAAAGCTCTAGCACATGATTTAATCCCTGCTTCGCTCTGCGAAGGGCCTTTCTTTTACTTTTATGTTGAGTCAGTTTTCCTACTTCTTCTATCTTCCACAAGCAAACACTAGTGTCAACTTTAGTACAACAATTGTTATATGCTAGATATTAAACTTATTATATTGCTTTGTGTTGACAATATCCATGAGATAAATATGTTGAAAGTTGAAGCAAATGCCGAAGCTTAAATCTTCCTTTGTGTTGGTTAAATACCTTTTACTAGAATCTATTGCTTTATGAGTTAACTCTTATGTAAACCTGTGGATACAATGTCTCCAAAGTACTGTTCATGAAAAGCTTAGCTTGTATGATTCAGTTGTTTACTCATTATCTATTTGGTAGCAAACTATAGACCATTGACTTGGATCACTTCATTCATTTACATATGCTTTACAATACTATATGATCAAGATTATGATGATAGCATGTCACCTCAAAAATTATTTTGTTTTATCGTTTACCTACTCGAGGACGAGCAGGACTAAGCTTGGGGATGCTTGATACGTCTTAAACGTATCTATAATTTTTGATATTCCATGTCGATATTATGTCAATTGTTACATGTTTTACGGACACTTCATATCATTTTTATACATTTTCTGGACTAACCTATTAACAAGATGCCACAGTGCCAGTTCCTGTTTTCTGCTGTTTTTGTATTTCAGAAAAGCTGTTCTGGAAATATTCTCGGAATTGGATGAAAAGTCATCTGAAGGTCCTATTTCACCGACACGTAGATGGAGTCCAAAGGAGAGACGGAGGAGGGCCAGGGAGCCCCCACACGCACCCTCGGCGCGGCCAAGGGTGGGGCCGCGCCCTAGGGTTGTGTGGGCCCCTCGGGGGACCCCAGCCGCCGCCCTTTCGCCTACTTATTCCCCCCGAGCCATTATCCATGAAAAGTTCCAGAGGCGCCGCCGTCGTCAACCCTAGTTCGGAAGGGTCCAAAACCTCTTCCCGGCACCCTGCCGTAGAGGGGAATCATCACCGGAGGGTTCTACATCACCATGCCTGCCTCCGGAGTGATGCGTGAGTAGTTCATCCTTGGACTACGGGTCCATAGCAGTAGCTAGATGGTTGTCTCTCCACTTTGTGCTATCATGTTTAGATCTTGTGAGCTGCCTAACATGATCAAGATCATCTTATTGTAATGCTATATGTTGTGTTTGCTGGGATCCAATAAATATTGAATACTATTATCAAGTTGATTGTCAATTTATCTTTATATGTTATTTATGATCTTGCATGCTTTCCGTTACTAGTAGATGATTTGGCCAAGTAGATGCTTGTAACTCCAAGAGTTAGTATTTATGCTAGATAGTGGGTTCATGCCTCCAGTAATCTGGGCGAGTGACAGTAACGTCTAAGATTGTGGATGTGATGTTGCCACTAGGGATAACACAACAATGCTATGTCTACGGTCATATGTACTTGTTTACATTACGTACTTTACTTAATGCAATTATCCGTTGCTTGCAACTTAATACCAACGGGGAACACGGATGTCAACCTGAAGGTGGATTATTAGTCATAGATGCAGTTGGATAACGGTCTATGTATCTTGTCGTAATGCCCAAATGAATATCATAGTAGTCATCTTGTCATATATATGCATTGTCATGCGCTCAATATTTGTCAATTGCCCAGCTGTAATTTGTTTACCCAACATATTATTTATCTTTATGGAGAGATGAACTGTGGACCCCGGTCCATTCCTTTACACTGATAAAACCACCAACTGCAATCATTGTTCTCTTTTACTTTCTGCAATTAAACACTGTTTTCCACACCATACGTTTAACCCTTTGTTTTCAGCAAGCCGGGGAGATTGACAACCTTCCTGTTTCGTTGGGACAAAGTAGTTTGATTGTGTTGTGTGCAGGTTCCACGTCAACAGTCAGAATCCCCTTCAACACCATATTTTCTGGCTCCGTTGACAACCTTCTGAAGTGCTTCTGCTCCTACTGGTTCGATAACCTTGGTTTCATACTGAGGGAAACTTGCTGCTGCACTGCTTCATACCTTCCTCTTGGGGTCTCCCAACGAACGTGTGTTTCACGTCATCAATGAGCTCGCGCATGCATGCATGCGCATCGTCAGCGTCAGCGTCAACTTTACGTCGGTTCTGATGCGTGCCTATAAGCCTATTTGCTAATTATTTCAGTAGCTCCACTTTGATACTTTGTCCAGGAAGTATATATGAACGTCGACCGAAACTCTGCCTATTTGTCCACTGGGTGGAAGGAACCACACAAATATTTCAAACCCTGGGCTAACCCGCTAACACGTGTAAAACATGGGAGGGCAATCTGACATGTTAGTACAGGTTATCTCCCACTGTTAATGTCGGCAACCTTTTAAAATTTGAAATGATCATCTCTTAGTTATAAAATAAGACAAACATCTCACATGGCTTTTTACTAAGAAAAAACAACTCACCACATTGTACATGTCAAAAGGCATAAACAAAAGCAATAGCCTACACTGTGAGGAGTGCAGTGATATGGCTCCCGGGTGCAATGAGCCATTTATTTTGAAACATTCAAAAACGAATTTTATAAGCTTCAGAAAATTTTGCAAAAAAGTTTCTTGTATACATATAGGTGTACTCTACATAGTTTTAGATTTTTGTTTGATACTCATTTATGTTCCTCCCATTTGTCCTTTTTTTATGCGAAAGCACATTGTCCTTTTTGTCTAGGTCACATCCAAAAAGATATATCGATAAAACTTGGTATGTACGTACTAGGCACCTATTTAATACTCGTATGTAGTTTTTTTATAACTTTTTTAGATTTCAAAATTTTCAAATAATTGGCTCCCTGATACCCGCTTCCAAAAGGACTACTTATTTGATGCATGTCGCCAAAAAGAGGTCGATGATGAAACTACTCAAGAATTACGGAAACTATTAGATCTAAATAATGCATATCGTTTTGTATTTTCAGAATATCTAATAGCCTAAAATGTAAAATGCAGTGGAATAATGTAAATATGTTTTCCTATGATAAAAAATGGACCGAGATATGGTTCAGTTTTCCTCTCTCACATAAACATGGTGGCAGAAAATAAACAGTTCTAGACAAGATAAATGCAATGCAACTTTATTTTAGTTTTAGATTCTCGTTCATATGGGCGTTATGTCTAATGTAGAGACGATGCAACACATGTCTCTAATACTCCCCTGTCTAAGTGGGCTTTTCGCATGCTCGGAATTAAGTGGCGACACTTTTATGTGATGGCACGGAGCATTACCTTACAGTGGTGACATGATGTTAGAAGATCTAATGCGCTTACTCAGACAAACGAGGCTGCCTTTTTTATCAATAGGCATACAAAACACATTGCATCCCATAATGCCTTGTGAGGTAGATAGCGAATGGTAAAAATCGTAGTAGTTTTAAATTTTTTTATTGCCACTATTAAGTTGTTACTACAAGTCTATTTCATCTAACACATGTTTCCTCTCTTGCGGTTTTATAATACCGGTTTGATCATAATATTTACACATGAAAGTGGTAATAATGTGCATCTACAAAATGCATCAAAGACATAGTGAAATTGTATCTTATAAATCACCTGATATAAACTTTTAACTGGATTATGGACTATAGGTTGATATGCCAATTTATAAGGGGATAAAATGTAAAAATCACGACGGACAAACAATAAATATTTGTACTTCTAATATTTGGTATAAATTATTCCAGATTTGATATTAAAAAATGATTTTGGTCTCAATCGACTGAGAATTGACTAAATTTCAATCGAGTCCTTGGAAAGTTAGATTGCATCCTGACTCATGATATTCTGAGAGTTGCATGTGGGTTGCAGCTGAGATTTTTCCAATTACATGTATGTTGCAAATGAGGGGGGAAAATGGCTAGACCACTAAATTCACATCATGACTCATGCTGAAGCTAGAATTGTACTACATGCACGAGTCAAAAGGGGATGCAACTGAAATTTGGGTGACGCCACCCGACCGTGAGATTTAGTAAATCTCACTTGACTGAGTTGCAAGCGTGCCCTAAAAAAAGCATGATTAAAATATTTGAGGGCTCGACCTAACATTGAGGAATTTACGGAAAGTGGGCTGGAGTTAGTAAGAACAGAATCAAGGAAAAGGGTGGATTCGGCCTAGCCCCGCCTACCTACTATCTGGGCCGCCAGTTCGCTACTTCTTTCTACGGAACGTGTCGTGGGGCCACCTTCCCTTCGCTGTGATATTGGCATAATGCTAAAGTTTTCAAATCAAACAGTATGGCTGATGACCCTGCATCGACCAATTCCACTCTTAGCTTCTGATGTATCCAAGTTTATTGTTGAACAAAGAGTGGTTTGAGTTGTACTCCCTCCGGTCCGCTTTAATTGTCGGAGAGATAGTACTAGAGCAGTACAAATTGCTATACAAACTCACAACACTAATCTCGGATCAGAGGGAGTATTTTTTTTGACATATTGCTCCATAATTTGACTAGCATTTCTTCAGGTATAGCGCTTGCCATGCTCGCAAAATTTCTTCAGGTACTGCTCCGTCGCATCGTATCGAAGACCAATCGACGCAGCACCTACCATCTGCTCCTCCAAGCCGAAGGGGCGTTGGATGTATACGGCGTGTAGCTGGTTCACGGAAGCACACCTCCTTCGAATGGTAGGTGGCGAGTGAGTACTGCAACCTATCGATCAAGCGACTGTTCAAAGAAGCACACAACCAAATCCAAATTCATTCATGGACCAGGGGTACAATAATTGAGCCTTTTTCCTCGCTAGATCACTGTATGATTGAGGATTTTGAACAGGATAGAGGGGACAATAATGCTGCCCATGCTGCATGAAGCTTCTAGGAGTAGGTTTTTATTTCCGAACCATGAGGATCGAGCCATCGAGGAGTAGTACGTATGTTGACAGTATGTCAGTAGCTATCGGCGACGTTCAAAGGGGAAATTTACTGGAAAAAGATCGCAGCAGTGTTTGATCTCTGCAGACCACAGAGCTTAAAACTGTCGCCCGATCCATAATTGTTTCTGAACTTGAGACAGCTTCGAGTCTAGCTGAAGATGAGGTGCCTGGAATGAGAAATCTTGGACTTCTGTAGGCTTCCATATATAGGTGATCCGATGATGGACTCAAGTAAGAATCGGCAGCAATGCAGTATCTTGAAGAACGTTAGTTCAAGCTCACAGCCTCAGGGCTCAACTTACCACACTCGATCAAGTAACATACTACTTCATGTGTACCGAATTCTAATTTGTTCTGGATATTTCAATACAGACTAGTTATAGGCTGAAGTTAATGAACAGATACATTTAAACGCTTCTATATACACGTGATTCAGAAAAACAGGTGGAACATATTATAATTCAGAACACTCTCACACCATTACGTGCATGGCAGATGGGCTTCGCAGTAACTTGGGAGAAAGTTTAGATGCATCACGAGGGTAATCTAGTGAGTTTAAACCATTGGAGGTTATGGTCAACACTGTATTTCGGTATGTTAAATTCATGCTGAAGAATACTGTCTCCACTCTCTATTTAAAATAGCGAGCTATTGTGTTTAGCGCCGGCGATTTCAGAAGTTATCAAAGGTTATAGCGCAGCTAAGGCCATATAACCGTTTTGCTAAATGATGAAAAAAAAAATTTGGGCAGCATATATATATATATATCAATAATTCATAGATGCATAACATATTAACATAGTCACACAATAGATACGAATAAACAGAAAGGCAGCAGCAGTTCTGAAGAAGGTCGGGGCACTCACACCTAACAGCAGTAGTTCAACAACCAGCAGAGCGAGGAGCCGAGCGCGGCCTATGTAGCACACTCGCACCTCGCACGCCATACGAGCGAGCCCAGCTTTAGAAGCGTGGAGAGGAGTGAGGGAGGTCGAGTTCAACGAGAGGGAGGTCCGATTCGGCGGCGAGAGCGACCGGGAGTGCGAGGTTGTGCGTCCCCCCCCCCCCCACACACACCAAATTGGACTGAGCAGGACAAAATTGGGCCGAGTGGGACAAAATTTGGTCCAATTTTTGGACCCCCTAAGCGGGAACATAGCAGGTAAGGGGTTAAAGGGGGCTAAATCCATTTAGATGGGTTATTAGCGGCTACTATCTGTTTAGCCTATGAAGGGCTTAACTCTAGCGTAAAACTATAGCCTATAGCGGGGTGATAGCCGACTATTTGAAACAGAGTCTCCGCTACATGGTTTTGTAAGAGTAGTTGGCCCTTCCTTAATTTGCGACTCAGCTCACGGAGATTGGAGCTAGTCTCGCTGTTATCAGCCGGAATTCATGCTGCTGCAGTGCACAGTCGAAACAATCAACATCGTGGAAAACATGGACGCAGGCGGCATGATTCACTGAAAACAACATGGTGTTACTGAAACTGTTCAAAACAATCTTTGGCAGACGCAGACACATCACAACACATCACTTGGCATTCTCAAAAAAAAACACATCACTTGGCGCCGATTCTGTCTTGCTCCCGCGCGCAAATAACAGCCAACTACTGCAACCACAACCATACACCAGCAGACCATCAACTTCGGCTGCCAAACAATAATGCACACCTGCCGGATAGCAACAGGGACGTGCAGGTGCAATAATGGTGGCGCGGGCGACAGCGACATCAGATGGCGGCGGCGGGTGGGTCACCGGTGGAGGCCCCGTCGGCCCAGACGATGTCCTTGAGCGCCGGCCTGAGCTCGTCGCTGCAGAAGGACCGGTACTCCATCGTGTCCCCGCCGTCCTTCTTGACGTCGACCACCAGCACCGACGGGGCCACGCTGAAGAACTCCGCCGCCACGCCAAGCCGCCCCTTGCGCCCGCGCTCGGCTCCCTCCAGCCGCACCCGCGCGCGCCACTCTTCGTCACACGCATGGCCCCGCCGTTCGCCAGGCCCTCCAGACGCGAGATGACGCCACTCGCGGGCTCCCGCGTCGCGAATCGCATGGCGCCCTCGCGCGCCCCTCGCCCGGACGATGGCTCCTGGTCGAACAACGGCGACAGGTCGAACCCTGCCGAGAGGGAGATCAGGTGAAAGGCGTTCAGCGCCTCTGGGGGCTCGTCCTTGTCCTCGCCGTTGCCGCGCACGGACGCGGGTGGCGCGGGCACCCGAGGGAGTCCGGAATGTGCGACGTCTTCTTGAACCACGGCGATTCGATTAGGCTGGCGACTGCAATGCGGCTGCTCGGGTTGGGGTCGAGCAGCCTGGCGATCAACTTCCGGGCATCCCTGGAGACCCATGACGGGCAGAGGAAGGCGCCGCGCTGCATCTTGCGGTACATGCACATGAGGTTCTCGTCCTGGAACGGCAGGGCGCCGACGAGGAGCACGTAGAGGATGACGCCGCAGGACCAGATGTCGGCCTTGGCTCCGTCGTAGCCGTTCCCGCCCAGCACCTCGCGGGCCACGTACGCGGGCGTGCCGCACGCGGTGTGGAGGAGCCCGTCGGTGCGCGCGTGGCCGGCGAGAGCGCTGAGCCCGAAGTCGGCGACCTTGAGGTTGCCGGCCTCATCGAGGAGCAGGTTCTCGGGCTTGAGGTCGCGGTGGTACACACCGTGGCCGTGGCAGAAGTCTACGGCGGAGATGAGCTGGCGGAAGTACCGCCGAGCCACATCCTCGCGGAGGCGGCCGGCGCGGGATATCCGCGCGAAGAGCACGCCGCCGCGGACGAGCTCGAGGGCCAGGTAGATCTTGGAACGCGTGGCCATGACCTCGTGCAGCTCGACGATGTTGGGGTGGGAGACCATCTTCATCACCGCGATCTCCCGCTTGATCTGCTCCACCATGCCGGCGCGCTCCACCTTGTCCTTGGCCACCACCTTGACCGCCACGCCGCGGCCCGTGCGCAGGTCCCGCGCCGCGTGCACCCGCCAGAAGTTGCCGTGGCCCAGCACACGTCCAAGCTCGTACCGACACTGCAGCACGTTCTTCTTCCCCTCCGCCGCCGCTGGCGCACCCTCCATCATGCCGCCGCCTCCCTCTCCCTCCTTCTTGGATCAACAATACCTGAATATCAAATCTTGCACTGAACCGGACGGCGATCGGGACGACGCACGATCTACCCGTCCTCGACGTGCTTCCGGTGGCAATTGCGGCCGCCGCGTAGGCTATGCTTGCCGGCGAGGTCAGTGCGCGTGCTCCGCCACATTGCTCCGCATTCCCAAAAGGCGCCGGGTAGTAGAGGGAGGAGTAGTGGAGAAGAAGGACACGAAAAGCTCACGTCGACGACGTTGGTTACCGGCGGCGTCAGACACGAAAAAGGTTTCCCGTGGAGCTTCGAGGCCGCCCCGTGCGCGGGATAAATATTGCGGAGCTTGCGGATCTGAGACGCGTTACTGGCCGTTGTTTTCGGATCGGACAGTAGAGGTGTGGAGGCCGCCTGGAGGGTATGCGGTGACGCAGACGTAATGGCAAGAGGACGACGCGAGCGTCATGGGCATTGGAAACCGTATGCGGTGAAGGAAACGGGCGACGAACCTGTGATTCTGTGGGTGGTATTGGGAGGTGATCGGAAAAGCTTATCTACGCGCGTGCGACGCTTCGCACGATTCTCTCCTTGCCTCGGGTTGACTTGTTTCCCTCTCGCATCTTCTCCTCCTTCCTCACGCACGGCCGAGCCGGAGCCGCCGCATCCGCGGCTGGCCGCGGCGGAGGCGACGACGGCGAGGAGAAACTTAACTTGGGGGGTGTGCGGGGTACGGGGTCGCTGGCGCCAGAGAAGAGAGGTGGGGTTAGAGGGATTCCCGGGGCGGCGACGGACCGGCGGAGGAGGAGATCGGGGCAGGGCGGGGCGGCGAGGCATCGCGGCAGCGCGCTGGCCACGGGCGGGGTCGACGGCGGTTCGGCCGGCAGTGGCTGCGAGTTTGTCATTTAGCTGTCGGAATTCGTTCGAGCCCTCGAATGCGAAAATTAGAATCCCCCGGAGATGATGGATTAATGGATTAGAAGTGATTCGGCGTCGGCACTGAAAGGACAAGGATGTCGCCTAGAGAGGGGGTGAATAGGCGATTAAAACTTTTCCGGTTTAGGCTTGATAATTGCGAAATAAAACTAGGTGTTTAAAATAACAAGCCAACAACCTAAATAAACTAGGCTCACCACTAGTAGGAAAAGCCCTACCGCTGGCGGACGAAAAACGGCTACCGCTGGCGGGCACGCGCCCGCCAGCGATGACTACGCCAGTGGTAACATATACCGCTGGCGGGCGGGCCGTCCGCCAGCGGTAAGCGTGGTTACCGCTGGCGGGCGGCGTCAGTGCACGCCAGCGGTAGAGACTTTAGCGATGGCGGGCACCGCGTCCGCCAGCGCTAACTTTTTAGGAATTAAAAAAATATAAACACTAGTGGCGCACATTATGGATTGCACGCCAGCAGTAACTAATTAGAATTAAAAAAATAAAAACCAATAAATTAATCCTTTTATCCAACAAATTAAAATTAATACAGGTCATTATTCAATAGTTCAAGTATGCAGTTACATCAATCAATATAACTCTATGGACTTTACAAAATGATTCTCGCCGCAGCCACGTGTTGATGTTGTCGCTGCCGCAGCCGCGTGTTGATATCGCCACAGCTAGGAGCCCCTTGTCGATGTCGCCGTTGTCATTGCCACCGCTGCCGGCGTGACAGCGAGGGCAGAGGCGAAGCAGGAAGTAGACGAAGCCGATGGTCGTCCAAGCCTTGTTCCAACATGCACACCGATAATTATTTGAACCTGAAAAATATACGTATTGGTTTCAGTTTTGCATTTCCAGCAAACAAATCCATCCAAACATTCATGCTGCGGATGTAATCCGAGATTAACATGCAGTTTTAACTTGCTAAAAATAGCACTCAAATGCATAAGATGCTACCTACAACACGAATCTGTACCAAAAGTTGTTCTAGAGGTCATAAACTAGACTCAAATGCATAGATGCTCAGTAAGAAGTTGCTGCTGCATACATACATAGGAATCTGAATTTTAACAAGTGAACCAAGTATGACCTAACAACTATAACCTAATTTTTAACACGACAAAAAGAAGGACATAAAGCAACCTAAAAACTATGACCTAATTAATATTTCATACATAATCTGCCAAGCTAAGAGATAACTCTTCAGCTCATCCTTGTAGTGTCCTAAACATTAGACGTCATGCCAAGCTAGCAGTTCTAACTTCAGAATAAGTGCTTCATGCACAGAATATTCTGTCCAGAACAATAAGCACTCCAACTCAAAGCTAACAAAAGATGAATAAATTACCAATATATACAAGCATTCTAATGCAACATGCTAGAAAATAATCTGTCAGTAATAACATGTGTTTCTTGGTCAACAGTGCGACTTTACCAATTGTGATAATCACAGGCAAATTTCTTATACACAAGGTCAAGAATCCTCGAATCATTTGATGTGACTGATACAAATATTGCACAACATAGAGTTACCAAGAGAGAACAAGTACAAGAACACTTACTTCTTCAGAATCTGAATATGAGTCAGTATCGAAGCTATTACTAGATTCTTCATTCATTTTAGCAACAAAAGCCTTAAAGGATTGGACTGGTTTAGCAGTGGTATCCTGCAAATAGATCGAAGAAGTAACATTATTAAATAAAAAATGAATGCCTTAACGTATCTGCTAGAGTACTTCTAACTGAACCTACAAACACAGCAACACAAGCTAGAATAGGATTGAGTTCAGTCAAAGGGGCAACATAATGGTTCAGTCAAAGGGGCAACACAAGCTACGAAATTGCTCTGAAATAACCAATTTCAGCACTTTCTATAGGTCCACTGCCCATGCACACAACAAATTGATCTCTCTTTTTTTAAGAGGGGTGAACTATCTAACGAAGAGGATAGCAGCCCTGAGACAGAGAGTAAAAGTGTGTAAACACATAGTTATGAATTGTTTGCAAGGCAAGATTGCTTGCTGGTCATCAATTCATTCATAACCGGACAACACACTCGAACCAACCTTTGGTGGCAATATGTAATGAAGCAAACACAGGATGGTGGCGGGGGTAACCTGTCCACGGAGAAGCACCACTGTAAGGAGTGGCACTGGCTCTTGACGGAGACCTTGTGGTCAGACACCGCGGAAACTTGTTCCGCTGACGTTCGGCACTGCGGCTCGCGGGAGAGAGAGGATGGATAAGAAGGAAAGAAGGAGAGGAAAAAAAGAAAGGAAAGGAGGGAGAGGAAAAAAAGAAAGAAAATGAGAAGAAAAAAGGAAAAAAATTAGATTTTTTTCTTTCCTTAATGTTTTTTGAAAACTTTGTAAAAACTCAAGTTTATCATTTTTCCTATCAACTACTACACATAAGAGGACTCCATGCCAAAGGATTTCATTTTTTGAGTATTTGTTTCACTTTATTTGATTTTTTTGAAAAAATGGTCAAAATGGCCACCATGGCTATTCGTCGAAAGGGGTCGAATTTTTCAAAACTATCGACGGTTTTGTGATATAACCACTACTTGTGTACCTTAAAATGATTTTTGTAAATTTTCATAGCAAACTATCACACACTTGTAGTTCAAATTTGAATTACTTTTGGAAAATCGGCATAAAGTCGTTTAAATAGGCGAAATTAGGTAGAAACTGAGAAAATTAATAATATTTCTGGATTATCCATCAAATATGGTCTACTTTGTGTGGACATTGGATGGGTGCCATTTTGCACCATATTTGTTGTACTTGCTTCACAAAAAAAGTCATTTTTGACATTTAAAATATAAAAATGATATTTATAAAAATAATTTGAAAAAACTCAGTTCTGCAACATTGTTTGCCATACCAAGATACACCTATGTGTCAAATATGGGCACATTATCACAAACTATGCCACACGAATGATCATATCTAGGTCATTTGAATCGAAACTCATACATGTTTATAGATGATTGATCTTTTTTAAAGAAGTTTTTTGGAAACTTTGTAAAAACTCAAGTTTATCATTTTTTCCTATCAACTACTACACATAAGAGGACTCCATGCCAAAGTATTTCATTTTTTGAGTATTTTTTCACTTTATTTGATTTTTTTTAAAATGGTCAAAATGGCCACCATGGCTATTCGTCGAAAGGGGCCAAATTTTTTAAAACTATCGACGGTTTTCTGATATAACCACTACTTGTGTACCTTAAAATGATTTTTGTAAAATTTTCAGAGCAAACTATCACACACTTGTAGTTCAAATTTGAATTACTTTCGAAAAATCGGCATAAAGTCGTTTAAATAGGCGAAATTAGGTAGAAACTGAGAAAATTACTAATATTTCTGTATTATCCCTCAAATATGGTCTACTTTGTGTGGACACTGGATGGGTGCCATTTTGCACCATATTTGTTGTACTTGCTTCACAAAAAAAAGTCATTTTTGACATTTAAAAAATAAAAAAAATGATATTTATAAAAATAATTTGAAAAAACTCAGTTCTGCAACATTGTTTACCATACTAAGGTACACCTATGTGTCAAATATGAGCACATTATTACAAACTATGTCACGGGAATGATCATATCTAGGTCATTTGAATCGAAACTCATACATGTTTATAGATGATTGATCTTTTTGTGAAGAAGTTTTTTGGAAACTTTGTAAAAACTCAAGTTTATCAATTTTACTATCAACTACTACACATAAAAGGAATCCATGCCATAGGATTTCATTTTTTGAGTATTTTTTCACTTTATTTGATTTTTTTGAAAAAATTGTCAAAATGACCACCGCGGCTATTCGTCGAAAGGGGTCGATTTTTTCAAAACTACCGACGGTTTTGTGATATAACCACTACTTGTGTACCTTAAAATGATTTTTGTAAAATTTTCAGAGCAAACTATCACACACTTGTAATTCAAATTTGAATTACTTTCGGAAAATTGGCATAAAGTCGTTTAAATAGCCGAAATTAGATAGAAACTTAGAAAATTAATAATATTTCTGGATTATCCATAAAATATGGTCTACTTTGTGTGGATATTGGATGGGTGCCATTTTGCACCATATTTGTTATACTTGCTTCACAAAAAAAGTCATTTTTGACATTTAAAAAATAAAAATTGTTATTTATAAAAATAATTTGAAAAAACTCAGTTCTGCAACATTGTTTGCCATACTAAGGTACACCTATGTGTCAAATATGGGCACATTATCACAAACTATGCCACAGGAATGATTATATCTAGGTCATTTAAATCGAAACTCACATGTTTATAGATGATTGATCTTTTTGTGAAGAAGTTTTTTGGAAACTTTGTAAAAACTCAAGTTTATCATTTTTCCTATCAACTACTACACATAAGAGGACTCCATGCCAAAGGATTTCATTTTTTGAGTATTTTTTCACATTATTTATTTTTTTGATAAAATTGTCAAAATGGCCACCATGGCTATTCATCGAAAGGGGTCGAATTTTTCAAAACTATCGACGGTTTTGTGATAAAACCACTACTTGTGTACCTTAAAATGATTTTTGTAAAATTTTCAGAGCAAACTATCACACACTTGTAGTTCAAATTTGAATTACATTCGGAAAATCATCATAAAGTCGTTTAAATATGCGAAATTAGGTAGAAACTGAGAAAATTACTAATATTTTTGTATTATCCATCAAATATGGTCTACTTTGTGTGGATATTGGATGGGTGCCATTTTGCACCATATTTATTGTACTTGCTTCACAAAAAAAGTCATTTTTGATATTTAAAAAATAAAAAATGATATTTATAAAAATAATTTGAAAAATTTCAGTTCTGCAACATTGTTTGCCATACCAAGGTACACCTATGTGTCAAATATGGGCACATTATCACAAACTATAACACGGGAATGATCATATTTAGGTCATTTTTTCACTTTATTTGATTTTTTGAAAATGGTTAAAATGGCGTACTTCCGATACCGCTGGCAGACGACAATGGTGTCCGCCAGCGGTAATTTCCTGCTTTCTGGGCCTGCAGCGGGACTAACTACCGCTGGGGGCGCGCCAAACCGTCCGCCAGCGGTACTTTAGTTACCGCTGGCGAACAAGGCTGCCGTCCGCCAGCGGTAGTTAACCCCGCTTGTTGGCGCCTGCTTACAACTACCGCTGGCGTACATTCCGGGCCGCACGCCAGTGGTACTTGACTTACGCTAAGCAATAGCGCTGGCGGACGCCAATACCCGTCCGCCAGCGGTAGCGTGGTGGCTATAAGCATATTCCTAGTAGTGCACCTATGCGCACCAACAACTTATGCTAAGCAAGACAAGCAACAAGGTGATAGCGAGATAGAATACTTCAAGCACGAAGGCTATCACAATGTAAAGTGCATAAGTAAAGAGCTCGGGTATAGAAATAACCGAGGCATGCGGAGACGAGGATGTATTTCCGAGTTCCTCCTTTTTAGGGGAGTACGTCTCGTTGGAGAGGTGTGAGGCACCACAAAGGTCGATTTCAACGCCACAAAGGCTCACCCTATTCTCCGTTGAACCGCACCACAAAGGATTGGTTCACCTTCCACTATCGGAATCCTTCTAGGCGGAAACCAGAGCCTTTACAACAATGATCCGGGGCACACACCCACAGCCGAATTGGGGGCTCCCGAACAGCTACAAGTGACCACAAAAGGTCTCAACCACGACACGGGCGTCTAGGGTCCAAAGACCCAAGAGTAACAAGTTCACAAGCTTTCAACTTCCACGAATCCTCGTGGAGAGCACAAACCGATGCGACGAAGCAATGACAAGAGCACAAGTGCTCAAATCCTTCACTCTCAAATCCCACCAAAAGCAACAAATGCTTATGGGGGGAGAAGAGAGGAAGGACAAAGAGGAGAACCACACAAGAACTCCAAGATCACGATCTACTAGGTTCCCCTCACTTAGAGGAGGAATGGATTGGTGGAAATGTAGATCTTGATCTCCTCTCACTTTCCCTCAAAGATATGCAAGAATCATGGAAGGGATTGAGAGGGGGCAAGCTTTTCCAAAGGTCAACAATGGAGGAGAAAGAGAGGAAAAACAAGCTCAAAAAGTTAGGGAACCATTGGGGAAGATGTAACAGCCCAAAGTTCGGAAACCTAAAAACCCGATTAAAATTTTCGCTTTTGTGTTGCATTGCATCATGGCATCCATATTCAATTGTTAAACATCACACAAATGAGTTTTGCAACATTGAAAAACCCCAAATGCCAACTTGCTCTAACAACTTCCAAAACAAGGGAGGCACCCAAACTTGCAAAACAAAATACTTTGGCATTTTATATTTGTCAAGGAAGTTCCAAGAGTTCTGAAAACAATATTTTGCACTTGCTTTTAATTTTCCAAAAGAGCAACCTTTTTGAATTTAGCAAAATGCCCTATTCTTAACTCTATGAACAAAAGTTGGTCAAAACAATTTATTTATAAACCCCAGTTTTTGTGGAGCAACTAAGTGACAAGGGGAGCCTCCCCAAATTATTTCAGATTTTTCCAAATTATCTAAGTGCCTTAATTAATTCACTGAAATGCTGCTGGATTTAAAATATAACAGGGAAGGACCAATCTGTGATGGAATATATTCTGCCAGGGGGCTCTTTGTAAAACTCCATCTCCTTCCTCCTGTAGCGGCGCGCGAGCAGCTCCCGCCGGACCTGCTCCTCGCTGTGCACGACGCGCCGGGGCCCCTCTCCGCATACCCTGTAAGGAGGACAAGCAGACCACGGGGGCCTCACACCTGCTCTCACCCCGCCCCCTCTGTTCACCTGCTTCCCTCTCCCTCTGTTTCCCCACCACGGCCGACGCACAGCTCGAGCCCGCCGAGCTCACCGCCGCCGTCTGGAGCGTCCAGGAGCAAATCGACGGGCACCACTAGCTCCGTCGCGACGCCTGCACCTTATCCGCCAGAGGAATCGAGCTGGGAAGTTGTACATCGACCGCGCCGTCCAAATTCGTCCCCGACCCCGACGCCGCTCCGCCGAGCTTCGCCGCCCGATTGTCATCGCCGTCGACCAGCTCCGGCCTCCCCGAGCACCCGTCCGCTCCCAGGGTGAGATACTGGACCTCCCCGTGCCATAGCTCCCTTCCCCTCTCCTCTCTCGCCATATCCACGCTGAAGTTCATCGCCATCGACGTCCGTACGCGGAAATTCTTCATCGCCTCGCTCACGAGTCCTGCCGTGGAACCGGCTTAATCGGGCCACAGGCCGTTCGCCACGGGCCCCTACCCGGCCCCAGAGCTGGCCCAAGCCGGGCAGACGGCCGGTCCTCTCTGTTACGAGGCCGGCCTCACAACCGGCCCAGCCGGGCCACAGGCTGGGCTGTCTGTTTTTTTAGGGGTTCTTTTTTTCATTTCCCCTCCCTTTGGCGTATGTTCCCCGCTCCTCCCCCGCGACGTAGGGACAGCGACTCGATGATTCCTTCATGTTCCATCGCTCTCTCGCGGAGTCGAGTAAATAATATATTTATCGTTGGAATTAGAATAATCAAAAGTAAATATTTAAAAAGAGGAACTATAAAATATAATAACTTTTAATCGGGACCTCCGAAAATTGTGTTCCTTATACCCAAATGCTCAGAAAAAACATGAGTGATCCAGAAATCATCATCATCATGCATATTTGATCCCAATTACAATAATGTGCTCTAGTAGTAATTATAATCACTAAATTTAAATATGGGGTTCATTCCAAATAATGCCATAAATATAATGGGGACCCCATTTAACTTGTTGATCATGTTCAAAGCTTTTATGGTGCATTTAAAATGTCATATCATCATCTTTGTATGCATTGCACAATTGCCGTGTGTTGATTGTTGTTTTTGCTTTCCGGTGTTGTTTGCTCGCCGGTAGATCACGAGTTCGGAGTTGAGCATCATTACTCCGACGAGCAGTTTGACTACTCCGCTCAACAAGGCAAGCGTAATCCCCCCTCTGAGCATGTCTTACCCTATTTTCCGCAAATATTTTCTCCACTATAATATTGCATGCGGTTCCAAATGTCAATTTGCTTGGATTAGAGTATCCTATAGTTGCATTAAGATTCCGATGCCAATTACCTGTTTCCCCTCCTATTATCCATAGGTTTGTATTGTTGGCCTGAAATACTTAACTATGCAATGTTGATGCTTAGCCATGCTTAGTTAAATGCTTAGCCGTCCGATGGATACTTCATGCTGGAAACAGGTTGTTGAAGTGTTCAGATGATGGTGGAGAAATTGTGGTGACAGGTAATAAAATGCTTAAAGGTGGGGATGAGAGGCCACTTTGGTATGGTGGTGTTTTGTCTCGCTCTCGCCGCCTAGGTGCGAGTTCTTTACCTCTTGAACCAAGAATGAGCGCGCTTCCTTTCGGTGGGCTATATGGAACCCCCGTCGACCAACTAACTTGTGGCGGACTAGCCGAGGGTCCTCTAGTTTGGCTTTCCATTTGCGTGTGCGTGAAGATGGTGGCCAAGACTGAGATGAGGATGGTTGTGTCAGGAAAATAAGTGGCCGCGGGACGAAGGTACCTCTTGTCCTACCGCCACTGATGATCCTGGGTTAGTCTCAAGCAAGGTAAAGGTTGTAACCGTTCCCACTCAGCCGGCTTTCCCCGGAAGAGAGCTAAGCGTAGGCAATGAGCCGGGCGGTACCGAAGGTAAACACAGTGCACCCCTGCAGGGTTAAATCTTTTCGAAAAACCGTGTCCGCGGTTATGGACGACTTGGGAAGTGAAGGTAGGATCATAGAATAACTTTAACGGAATGATTAAAAACTGGGTACTAGAGGTACCACTCACAAATGCAAGGTGAGCTTCCTCGAGGGTGATTCGGGGAGGTGCCTTTGATGAACAGGTACAATGGTTGATGATGGTTGATCTTTGAGAAAGGTGATCAAAGAAAAGAGTTACTTCTTACCCCTTTCCAAACTATTCTGATTAGTCGATGCCATGGAGTTATGTCTTTTTAAAATAAAATCAGCTTTATGCAAAACAGCCATAAAACCTTGAAAGCCAATCATCGAGCATATATTAGCTCTTAATCTTGCGAGTTCGTCGAACTCAACGTCGTTTGCTTATTTTCAGGAGAGGACTTCACCGACCCCGAAGGTGGGTTCTTTGTGGACGTCGACGAGTAGTCTGGGGTTCCCAGGTGGCAGCTTGGGACATCCCGGAACAGCTGGCGCTGGATGTTTATGTGTAGGCCTCTTAGGCCATAATTTGGTTCTTGTTGTTTAGAACAACCTAATTTGCTTCCGTTTGTTGTGCTGTTGGGTCTGTGACCTCTGGTTGTCTTTTGCTATCTTTCTCTATTATAAGAGTTGAACTATATGATTTGTGTCGTAGAGTCTGTGATGTGCCAGTTGTTCCACAAGTCTTGATCTCTCTACTATGCTTTGATAGTGTGCCTGGTGGTATCGGATAACCGGGGACACAGTATCACTGTATAGCAGTCGGGTCAGGGCGCCACAGAAGAAGACCCCTTAAATAGGTTCCCCGAAACCAACCGTTATGCTCAGAAAACGCGAGCCCGGCCTGGGAGCTAGCCTGGCTGGCCTATAGGCCGGCCTACCAGCAGAGCCGGCCGGCCTGGGACCCGGCCTAGGCTGGTCTGGGGGCTGGCCAAACTGCAAACACACCGACACGAAAACGATCATATCTTGATCATCCGGACTCCGTTTTCGATGTTGTTGGGCTCGTTGGAATCGCAACGAAGAGCTTTACAAGATCATGCAGAGAAACATCATAGTACAAAAATGGAGGATAAAACCAAATGGGGAAGTTTATACCTCTCGATAAAAGAACAACCGATAAAACCTCCAAACCAAAACCGCAATATGTTTCTCATCCGGACTCCATTTTCTATGATCTTGGGGTTGTTAGAAGATACTCACAAGCTCAACAAGATTATGCATATACACATCATAGTCCATCATGTGAGGAAGAAACCACAAGTAGAGAGTTTGACCTCTCTTAGAAAAGACAAACCGGTAAAACCTCGAACATCAAAAACGCAATAAGATATACATATGAAATCCGTTTTTGATGCATTAGAGCTTGGTATGGAGATGAACACAAGCTCTAAGTCCTCACATGGATAAAAGCCAAATAAGAACCAAGAAAGATGAAATGCCAAGTATGCAAAGGTTTGAGCTCTCCACAAAGATGCGATCAAGTTACTCACTTGAGAGCCCTCTTGATAGTACGCCGTCTATCCTATAACCCGGTCTCCCACTAACACCATGAGACCGGTAAAATAGAAAACCTATCAAGATCATACCTTTGCCTTGCGCATTCCACTTGAGCTCGATGATGACGATCTTGACTCTCTCAAGTTGGAACACCTTTCTTGATTGTGCTTGCTAGCACATGCTTGATGAAGACTTCTCCAAATACTCCCCCATACACCATGATGGGATGGGAGAGCCTTGCTAAGCTCCATCTTCATGAATCCACTTGAACTTCATCTTCTTATCTTGATATATATGATGGCTTGGAGATAACATGAATGTTTACTCGATCTTCTTTTCCATGCCATGCTTGCAATAAGCTTAACTCTTCACATGACCATTCTTCATATAATCCCTTGGATAGAACCTTGGTCATCATGTAATCTTCTAGAGTCCAACACATGAACTCCAATCTTTTCCTATGGACAAGATCTACAAGAATATCTCAATGCAAACATTAGTCCAAAAGGATTGTCATTAATTACCAAAACCACACATGAGGCAACACATGCACTTTCAATCTCCCCCATTTTGGTAATTGATGACAATCCCTTTTATGAGGGTTTATATAATGAATTAAGCAACCATGCACAACAAAGAGCAAGGATGCAAGAGCATGAAAGGCAAATGCTTAAGAACGAAACTAAAGCATAAAATCAAATTCCCTTAAACCCCTCAAAACTTCTCCCCCAATGGCATCGATTGCCGAAATGGGAGGAAAAATTTAGAAGGCAATATAGTAAGAGCTCCCCAAAATGTGTGCATTTCTCATAATATGAGTGAAATCAAATGCACATATCCAATGACAAATAGTTGGGAAGGTGATCAAACTATATTGAGTATCCAAAGATTGCAAAAGAAAATCAATTGAAAGATACTTCGACAAAAGAAGTAACCAATCAAAGGATCCGAAAAGTGTTCTCAAAATCAAGAGGAAACTCCCCAAGGTACGTGCACAATGTATGATTTGCATTTCAATATGGTGTGCACAACATGGAATCCTCACTCTCTCCTAGAAATTTTGAACAAAAACACGTGCAAGAGAGCATATATAAGAAAAAGAAGCAATACAACTTGCAACAAATAAAATGTTGAGCAAGGAGCAGCAAATAAAAGGATGGGTGTGAGATAGAAAGACAATTTTAGGAGACTAATACAAGGATGAGCCAAAGCATCAACATAGTCTTTCAAAAAGAGTGGCACATAGTGCATATCGTGTCTTTCCGTACCCACACACCAAAGAAGATATAGCAAATAGCTCCACAAGCTTATTAAGATGAAAAAGTAAACCAAATGAAACAAAGCTTGTGCTTTTAGAAACCACCAAAGAATCAAAAGCAATAAGAGGTGGTCACTAAAGAATTGGAATACCAATTAAAGATGTAACTATTCTCATGTGTATAAGTTTCTAAGTAGACACCAATCACGAGATATAAGTCCACAAATAAACATGTACACACAAAATAGGTACAAAGGTAAAAACATGATATCCAAGAGGAAGTCATAAATACACCAATAAGATCTTTGCTTAAAAGCATAGCACAAAGCTCAATTTTATCTTAAAGGGATATAGATGAACTTCCAACACATACTCATCATAGCATCAAAATATCCACAAGGGATAAGGTGAAAAATGGGATGCTCCGAGAAAGATAACAAGTATCGCAAAAGGCAAATGATTTTGAAAAACATCAATATTGCATATGCGAGACATAGAGAAGAATGAGCTAGATTAACATATTTGGGATTGGTGAATCATGAAAATGATTATATATATTCCCCTTGATATGTAATCATCCCGGCTTGCCCACATTTGCAATAAAGTTGTTTTGCAAGAACCAAAAGAATTGCAACAAAAAGATTCATGCCATGAAACAACCTACACAAGGTTGAAAGCTAGAAAAGTATGCATGAGGTAGATACTTGTTACCGAGATAGCATTGGTGATGTAGAAGAAAGGAGCTCATGATCATCCAAGCTTGGCTCCAATAAGCACATGGTGACAACACCTTCCTTGTAGATGAGACAAGCTTCCAATGCATCTCCAATGTACCTAAAACAAATTCAAGTACAACATGGTACCCAAACTCATTGGGTCCAAAGTAGTTAGAGCAACTACAATACATAGGACAAACTCCACATAAATATGTGCATATTGATATGAAATTGAATTTCATGCACATCTTAGCCATTTAGGATTTGATGGAGTTTATCCTATATATTGGATCAACGAAAGTAAGCATGCCATAAGATATACATATAGTAAATATGCATGCACAAGACTTTCAAGAACCAAATGAGATACAATTTGGACAAAACACCAATTAAACCAAGAAAGCACACACAAGTGTGACAAGAAAAAGAAATGTCCAAATTATATCAAAGACCCAAATCAACACATGATTGAAGATACCACTTTGAAAAGATACCAATGAAAGTAAAAAACAATTGATGAAAATACCATCAAGGAATAAACCAAACCCTCTACACTTTTCATGATGGCACAAGGTACCAAGACGAAAAATGTTTGTCTTCCAAAGAGACACGTCATCGGGATCAAATAACAATTGAAGACAACTAATGTTCAAAAGCATATAGGATTGCTCCCCAAGATGTGTGCATTATTTATGATCTGCATTTGAATACAAAATGCACACAAATGAGATCATCACTCTCCATATATATATATTATTCAAACACTAGTCATGTTCAAGAAAGGCAAGAAATTGCAATACCAATTTAAAGAACGGTGTTCTACTCAAAGTAGGATAGCTTCCCAAAGAATAGTGCATTATCAAGAAGTATGACTTTTGAATGTCAATGCACAAGAATTGGATCATTGCTTTTCCCAACTCAAGAAAGCACAAAAGAAATTTTGAGTAGAGCAACAAGGATCCAAAAGATACAAGGAAGACAAATGAGAGTTAGATCAAAACAAATCCTTGGCAATAAAATAAGGCAATTCAAAGCAAGAATCAAAGTGAAGATGGTCTATAAATTCCACCACAAATATGAGTATCACTTGTCATGGACAAGGAGTATATGGAGATATTTCTCGGTGGTATATAGGAATGAAACACAAGACCAACTTCACAAAAATAAGCATATGGCAAAGATAAGATTTAAAAGCCATGCTTAAATAAGTAGATATTCTTGATAGCTTCAAATATTCACGCGATCATGCAAAGCAACTCCAAAGAGTAGCTTGAAGCAATTGGTTTCCCAAAAAGATATATGAGAACATATTTAGGGAAAGCCATATCAAGAACTTCCATCACAAACAAGATCCAATGGTGAGGGCAAAAAGCATTTAAGCAAATGGAACTTGTTTGAGAAACATGCCACATAGGAATAAGATAATGAAGAATATCAATTCTAGGTGACAATACCTCACATGTTCACATTTTCTAGGCTTGTAATATGCACATAGCTTATTACTCCCCCATAATGTGATAATCCATTTATTTTAAAACAAGAGGCAAACAAAACCAACTCGATAAATTAATGGACATTATAGAATTTGAATTTCTCATGAGCATGACATACCACATAGAGAATAGATAATATTAATATGTCAACACTAAGTGGTATTCCTCATGTATACACAATTTTAGGATTGTGAAGTGCACGAAGCATATCACTCCCCCAAAATAGGATAGTCCATTAATCTCTAAAAAGAGAGCCAACAAGATAAGATATCAAATAAAAGCAATAAGGCTCAACACAAATACATGGTGTGCAAACCAACATACACAATCTTGATTACTCAAGATAAGTAAGTAGAGAGCACAACACATACCAACTCTAGCAAGGTACAAAACCTAACACATGCAAGGGTGCAAGCAACTTTCAATGTATATATGATTTAAATAAAAGTTACCGCAAGGAGGAACATTGGATATGAGATAGAACAATATAATCCAAATGACTTGGCTTGAGATAATATAATTGATGAAGATCCCTTAATTCTTCATGATGTAGCCAAGTCTCCAATGCCCTCCAACAACACCTATTGATCAAGTTTTGCTTGTTGGTCCCCAACCAAGTTGGGTCCTAAGAGGTTAGTCACAATAGGCTTGGCAACCCAAATGGTTATTTTCTTGACACCACTTTGAGTACCAACATATTTGGCAAACACATTGCCAACCTTATCCTTCCGAAGAGAATAAACATCATCAATTATAATGGGGTTGGATAAGGTACCATTGGTGCATGAAGAAGCAAAGTGACCTTTCTCGCGGCATAAGTAGCAACATTGGCTTTTCCCTTCTTCTTAGTTGAGGTCTCAACTTGAGGAGGAATTTGATTCTTCTTGAGAAGTGGCCGTTCTTCAACTTGAGGAACTTGAGTTTGAGCTTGAGGCATCTTCCCTTGTTGCTTCTCACTAAGAAAATTCTTCTTCAAAGGGCAAGATCTAACATGGTGCCCTTCAACTTTGCACTTGGAGCAAGTAATCTTGGTCGAATCTTTAACTTGTTCTTGGCCCCTTTTCTTCTTGTTAGACTTGGACTTGTTCTTGTTATTAGTTGAATCCAAGTCCACTCTTGTCATTTCGGCGTCTTTGAACACTCAACATATTGTCAAGTGTAGAATCCCCAACATGACGCTTTTCCAAGTCTTTCTTCAAAGAAGTGACTTGGTGATGGCGTGTAGTTGACGGGAAAAATATTCTGCAGGAAGCTTCGTATCTTCCCCTGCTACGGCGCCAGAAAGCACTCTTGATGGCCCTTCACGTAGTTACCTGCGTGAAAAGTAAATGGGTTAGGTTGAGACTCCAAGTGCAGAGTGTGTAGTAAGTGGAAGACGTGTTTTCCCCACGAGGGTGACTCGAGGGTTTAATATCGAACTCTCGGGGAATCGGTAGTGAAGATTTATCTTTCCTATCATTCTTTTGGTTACCTACAAAACAAAGTAAATATTTTGGTCCTCAACCTCACATAGTGGTTGTCAAGCACAAGGTGTGAGAATGATATCAAGATAATATGCAATGCAAACAAGAAATAAATATGCAATTGTGGTAAATAAATATGCAAGGATGGTGGTAGCAATGATAAATGATATTTTTGGGTTTTATATGATATATGCAAGATGTAAAAGTGTTTTTGTATTTTCGGATTTTTAAATGGCAGAAAATGGAAAAGTGGTAAAAGTTGTTGGAAAGGTGTTTCTTATGATTAAAAATGGACCGGGGTTCATGGTTTCACAAATGCACTCTCTCTTTAATAAAGTGGTAGACAATGGAACACTAGAGTTGACATATGGGATTGCAACACAACAGTTTAATGACAAGTTATAATTATATGGGCATCACGTCCTAACATAGAGACCTTTTGGTTATTAGTCTCTCTTATACTCTACCAAGATGCGAACTAAATCATAACACCTCAGTAATTAAGATAACTCAGAGTATAGCAATAAGTATCAAGACATGAAGTTAAAATAAGAACATGCTAGATCTAGTCATGGAGTAGTGGCAATGGTCACACCCACATCTCCGGTAGCATGGTATTTCTTTTTATCCCTAGTGAGGCAACAAAGTAAGGTAAAGATACCCAAGTGGATCGCAGAACTTTCTCTCACGTTCACTGCACTAGCCACCCCCCGTTACTCCAACTAATGCACACGTTCCCCCTCACACGCTCTCATAAACATGCTTGATCATAACAAGTAAATAAGAACGGGGTACATAATATGCATCTACTTTCATAACTGAAACAAAACCATTGCAATCTCAAACATATATTAACTCATAAATAGATCCACCACAAAGGTATTACATAGATGACCGTAATCATGTTTAGCAGCTCATACGGTACTAATTAGTGAAGCTCGAGAGAGAGAGAGAGAGAGAGATACATAAGTTTCTTCCACAAACCCATAGTCCAGAGGTGGACTACTCCCTCTTCATCATGGAGACGGTGGAGAAGTCGTTGGAGAAGATGGAGACCACGCCGGCAGCGCCCCGCCGGAGTTTTCCCCCTCCAATCTGCAGCTCCAGGTCTCTGTTTCGGTGTTTCTGCGGCGCTCCTTCCAGAGAACGTCGGGGGACTTTTTTTATAGGCTTTTTAGGTCAAAACGGAGTCGGTGGAGGAAAGATCGACGGCAGCGGAGCTCCGAGGCCCAAAAGGAGGGGCCCACGCGGCCAGGTACAGGGGCCGCGTGGGCCCACCTATTTTGGCCCTCGGGCCTCCTCTTGTTTGCTTCCTTCGCTCTCACGCTTTGTTCCTTCCAAAAAATGATGCTCGTAAATTTACAGGTCATTTGGACGTCGTTTGGGTCCCTGAAACATTAAAATATAGAAATAGGGTTTTCTGCCTGCGCAGGGTTAATTCCATAAAAAATAGGAAACATATCAAATATTCCCAAAATCATTATAAAACAGTTTATATGATGCAAATATGACTAGAATATAAGTAAAAATAATGCAAAGTTCATGTATGCATTTTACATGCATCAACATCCCCAAACTTAACCTATACTTGTCCTCGAGTATGAAGGTGATAAAACTAACATGGACTTTGCAATTTAATACTATCAATGGATATCAAAGATGATTACTATTGCTACATAGAGTAAAATGATTCATTCTTAAAAGGAGTAGCAATATGCAAGATTGTTTATGAAGTGATATCAAGTATTCAATGCAAGGATGTTCAATGATAATTCACAAAGTGTAACATAAGAGAAGAAGTACTATGGACCACAAGTATGCATAATAAGTAAGAACATCCTACAATGGTCATAGAGTATTGGTGAAAATCTGAATATAAAAGGTGGACACTTTGGAAAGATATATATATGAGTAGAGGTAAAGCATGAATAAATTTCATCTAACTTCTGAACTTCTCTACTTAAGTCAATGATTGTAATATGGTAATCCTTGGTGTCAAGCTCTCATTCCCCTATCATAGCATCTTGAATGATTAAATTTAAAGTGAAAGCAATACGAGTAGTGTGCTTGACAAAGTACAGGTTGAAAGTCTCATGCCCCTTGAATACAAGTACCTACTCCATGTGTTACTCAACTTGGAAAACAAAGCAAGTTCAAGTTAAATATCATTGTAAGTAATAATAGTATCATTAAGAGCGTCAACTGTGGTACCTCTTGTCCCAGGATATGGAACAAGCCCATATCAAAATGACAAGACAAACAAACATAATGAATGATGCATGGCTTAGATTAGCGGCCCAGGCATCTCTCTAACCATTTATACAAACTCATTTAAACTAACTTCATTTCCTCATTTATTTCACCCATGGTAAGCATCCATAAACAAAAGTACATGATATCAACTAAATGAGATGATGTGCAATGTTGAAAGCTTGCCATGTGACAGCACATATGAGCTAATTCTCAACCAAAGACATTTGTCAAGTCCACAACATCATAATTTTAATCACAATGGGTCATATTTTATTTATGCAATGAAAGTAAAGTGTGCATCAAGTTCGAGAGAGCTATATAACCAACTTTTCCACAACAATTAACAACATAAGCATTTTCATTCAGAGGTATAGATAACACAAATATCATGATAAACATACTCGGAATAGCATAAAGCTAATAGGTAGATATGGTGGACTCACTGGAAAAACTTTGGTTGAAGGTGTTGGAAACAAGTTTTTGCTTGTTGGAATTTTTGGGCTAGCAAGAGGGAGAAAGTTGACCATCTAAATGCATGCATGAGTGTCCATAGAACTAACTAATCCATGTTAAAACAAGGTAAAACAACATTTAGCATCAAAACATGAATAAAAGATAGCTCTTGATAAAATACTTGCAAATTATTACTCATTAACAAGCTCATGAATCATGCAATTATATGTATCTTTTAAAATTAACTTCAACATCCCTTTTCCCAATCTTATAATAGCATCCAACATAATTCAACCCAAATTTCCAGTAGCTCTCTCATATATAAATGATAGTGTGGTGGTCTCACAAAATAAAAATCTAACCTAAACAAACAAAAAGACGCTCCAAGTTTATGCGATAAAGTGTTTCGATCGAAAAACAGAAGTTAGACGTGTGCAAACCGAGAGTGTGTAGGTCCAGTGGGGTTGTCTTCACATCCCCAAGCTTATGGTCTTCACCATCCTTGGATAGCTCTTGGTGCATCTCCTCTAATCCCTGTGAAAAAACTTCAAAACACCGTTTCTCCCATTTCTTTTTCTGTGGGGCACATTAGTAGTGATAAACAAATAGATTTCTTGCTGCATATAATCCTTAGACAAAAATTCATATGAATGTCCAGAACATGTATAATGTTGTATGCCTACTCATAAACTCAATTGGATCAAAAAGATTCAAGTTAAAAGTTCTAAGCATGCATCAAACAAATGGGACAGAATCTGTCCAGAAAAACAGCAGCAGCTAAACGTATTTTTCTACCCTACTTAACTTTGTCGGAAAATTCCGAAAAATTCATGCATACAGAGGATGAAAAGTTGCTACTACAGTTTAAATATGAGCTCATTCGGAGTTACAGAATAAGAATTAAAAATCATACCGTGCACAGATTCGTGCAGGAATAATATCTCCGAACGCTATAAGCAACTTCTTCATACCAAAATGAGTAAAACTTGGCACTTTATTAAAAATTCCAGAAACTAAACTAAACACTAAGTCTCTTGTTACAGCAAGAGGACACAAAGAAAATCACAAATAAAAACAACCGGGTTGCCTCCCGTAAAGCGCTTTCTTTATAGCCATATAGCTAGGCTTTTACTTGATGTTTATTGTGGACGAAGCTCATGAGGGAGCTTGAATGATGTGTGTCCCTCTTCCTTGGGAAGTGTTCCATATATTTCTTGTGTGGAAACTGAAACTTCACATTCCCTTCTTTTGAATCAATGATAGCACCTGTAGTACGAAGAAAAGGTCTTCCAAGAATAATTGGACTAGAGGTTTTATTCCCCATATCCATGATTAGAAAATCAACAGGCACAAATGTCATATGTAACTCTACCAAAACATCACTTACTTTTCCTAAAGCATGTTTAATGAATCATCAGCAAGTGCAAGTTCAATAGAGCATTTTTCAAGATTTTTCAATTCAAGTACTTCATATAGTTCTTTAGATAAAACAGAGACACTAGATCCTAGATCAAGTATAGCATGGTGTGTCTCTTTTCCAATGGTTACTAGGACTTTGGGAATCCATACATCCCCAAGCTTAGGTGGTATCATAGCCTCTTGGTTGTACCTAGCAATCTTTTCTTTCAAGACATGATTAGCAATATAAGAACCAAAACCAGCTTGGTTAACATTAATAGAAGGATCACTTGCAAATTTTTGTAAGATAGATATTAATTCATGCAAGCTACAATTCTCTAGTCAAGCAATGGATCTTTACTTCACTAAGCATTTTAACTTCTTCAACTTTCTTTTCTCTATTATATAGGTTAAATATTTCATAACGGTCATCAAACACATCTTCAGGTACTTGGGCTTTTTCTAAACTTTCTTTAATTCTTACTTCCAAAAGCAAGCCATCAAGTAAATAGTGAGTGTCAGTAGCAGCAGTATTCATAAAAGAATCCTCACATTCATTATCCAAAAAGACTTTAGAGGTTTCAGACAATCCTCTATAAAACACATGCATGAGCATCCAATCCCTAAGACCATGTTCCATTCCAAAAGCTATACCTCTAAATCTTTCCCATGTTTTCACTAGAGGTTCATCCTCTTCTTGTTTAAAGGTGATAATTATTTGTCTAAGATTACAAACCTTTTCAATGGAACAAAATCTTTCAATGAATGCAGCTTTTAAATTAAACCAAGTGCTAAAATTTCCAGGTGGCCATCTCAATATCCAATCTAAGGCTTTTCCACCTAGGGAGTAAGGAAAAAGCTTTATTTTAATATTAGCATGGCTCAAATTTAACATTTTGCACCTTTCATTAAACTTCTTAAGATGAGGTATGGGATCTTCTTTTGGTTTCCCATAAAAACGGTATTCATAAATTGCTTTCATGATATTAGGATCTACCTCACATTTCTCAACAGGGATATTCATATCTTGAGGAAAGTTCTTAACACTAAATGGCCAGAAGGTTCTCTTTTCCATTATGCAAGTTTTTATGTGTTTTTTAATTTTTTATGCAAAACTGAAAATAAATATGCAAGACAATGACAAAACAAGATAAATTGCTTTGAAGGTAAAGATGGATAAGATGATGCTCACGTAGGTGCAACCTCCCCAAGCTTAGGTGTTAGCACAAGTTGGTGATGAAGTTGACTTGGTGAGATATCCTAGGATAAACCTTTCAGCAATGATTCCCCGGCAACGGCGCCAGAAAATAGTCTTGATGGCGTGTAGTTGACGGGAAAAATATTCTGCACGAAGCTTCGTATCTTCCCCTGCTACGGCGCCAGAAAGCACTCTTGATGGCCCTTCACGTAGTTACCTGCGTGAAAAGTAAATGGTTAGGTTGAGACTCCAAGTGCAGAGTGTGTAGTAAGTGGAAGACGTGTTTTCCCCACGAGGGTGACTCGAGGGTTTAATATCGAACTCTCGGGGAATCAGTAGTGAAGATTTATCTTTCCTATCCTTCTTTTGGTTACCTACAAAACAAAGTAAATGTTTTGGTCCTCAACCTCACCTAGTGGTTGTCAAGCACAAGGTGTGAGAATGATATCAAGATAATATGCAATGCAAACAAGAAATAAATATGCAATGGAGGTAAATAAATATGCAAGGATGGTGGTAGCAATGATAAATGATATTTTTGGGTTTTATATGATGAATGCAAGATGTAAAAGTGTTTTTGTATTTTCGGATTTTTAAATGGCAGAAAATGGAAAAGTGGTAAAAGTGGTTGGAAAGGTGTTTCTTATGATTAAAAATGGACCGGGGTTCATGGTTTCACAAATGCACTCTCTCTTTAATAAAGTGGTAGACAATGGAACACTAGAGTTGACATATGAGATTGCAACACAACAGTTTAATGACAAGTTATAATTATATGGCATCACGTCCTAACATCGAGACCTTTTGGTTATTAGTCTCTCTTATACTCCACCAAGATGCGAACTAAATCATAACACCTCAGTAATTAAGATAACTCAGAGTATAGCAATAAGTATCATGACATGAAGTTAAAATAAGAACATGCTAGATCTAGTCATGGAGTAGTGGCAATGGTCACACCCACATCTCCGGTAGCATGGTATTTTTTTTATCCCTAGTGAGGCAACAAGGTAAGGTAAAGATACCCAAGTGGATCGCAGAACTTTCTCTCACGTTCACTGCACTAGCCACCCCCGTTACTCCAACTAATGCACACGTTCCCCCTCACACGCTCTCATAAACATGCTTGATCATAACAAGTAAATAAGAACGGGGTACATAATATGCATCTACTTTCATAACTGAAACAAAACCATTGCAATCTCAAACATATATTAACTCATAAATAGATCCACCACAAAGGTATTACATAGATGACCGTAATCATGTTCAGCAGCTCATACGGTACTAATTAGTGAAGCTCGAGAGAGAGAGAGATACATAAGTTTCTTCCACAAACCCATAGTCCAGAGGTGGACTACTCCCTCTTCATCATGGAGACGGTGGAGAAGTCATTGGAGAAGATGGAGACCACGCTGGCAGCGCCCCGCCGGAGTTTTCCCCCTGCAATCTGCAGCTCCAGGTCTCTGTTTCGGTGTTTCTGTGTTTCTGCGGCGCTCCTTCCAGAGAACGTCGGGGGACTATTTTTATAGGCTTTTTAGGTCAAAACGGAGTCGGTGGAGGAAAGATCGACGGCAGCGGAGCTCCGAGGCCCAAAAGGAGGGGCCCCACGCGGCCAGGTACAGGGGCCGCGTGGGCCCACCTATTTTGGCCCTCGGGCCTCCTCTTGTTTGCTTCCTTCGCTCTCACGCTTTGTTCCTTCCAAAAAATGATGCTCGTAAATTTCCAGGTCATTTGGACGTCGTTTGGGTCCCTGAAACATTAAAATATAGAAATAGAGTTTTCTGCCTGCGCAGGGTTAATTCCATAAAAAATAGGAAACATATCAAATATTCCCAAAATCATTATAAAACAGTGATATAACCCTTATATGATGCAAATATGACTGGAATATAAGTAAAAATAATGCAAAGTTCATGTATGCATTTTACATGCATCACTTGGGCCTTGAGCTCATTTAACTCCTCTACATGGTTAGTATCAACAAAAACACTAGAGGAAGTAGAAGCTTCATTGTTAGAGCAACAAGGCATGGAAAGTAATTCATCACAAGATGTAGCAATATTGTGAGTGGATGAATCACTAGGACTAGCACATGGCAATAAAGCATTTTTAGTAGAAGTTGTGTCTTGTCCACATGAGGCTCACAAGATATTACCTTTGTAGAGATAGCCTCATGAGCTAACTTTAGCCTTGCATGGGATGCTATAAGATTCTCATTAGAGCTAGAGAGCTTTCTACTTGCTACTTAGCAACTCAAGTTGAGCCCTTAGCTCAACATTCTCCTTCAAAATAGATGCTTTGGGGAGAGCACCAAATACCATCTCACCCTTCTTGGTTAAGGATTAAATATCAAAATGTTCTCCATGAGACTCCTCATCCACATCATCACAATTTAGATTCGAGGTGGGAGATACCTCGGAATCCTTAGCCATAAGGCAAACGTGATTAATGGGTGAAGAGGATGAAGAAATATTTGAAGCACCATATAAATCCATACCTTGTTCCAAGGAGTGTTCGGTTTCCTCTACATTGTTAGCCAAACAAATACTAGAGGAAATAGAAGCATGTTTATCAAGGCAACAAGACATAGAGAGCATATCATCATGAGATTTAGTTAGGCAACTATTACATGATATGCAAGGACTATCAACTCTAGCATGTATGACATTTGGAGTGCTAGAAGAGTTTAAGTCCAAGATAGAACATTGCAATGGTCAATAGAATATTCACCATCGACAAGGCAATTTCTATCACCACTCACCATATCATTACCTTGTGACAAATCACATGTTGGTGAAGTGGAAGAAGTTGTGAACTCATCACGCATGGAGGTGGAAGGAGAACAATCATCCTCAATAATGTTGGACACTTCATATATATCTAGAAGCTTGGTCCAAAGCTCATGAGCGTTCCGAAAAGGCATGATTGAAACAAGAACTACATCGCTCAAAACACATATAAGTCCATTAGAAACTAGAGTTTCGAGATGAGAGTTTTCCTCCTCTAAAGATAATTCTTGGGAATCCTTTGGAGGAGAAAAACCCACATCTACAATCCTCTTAATATAATTTAGACCCGTGGCCCTAAAAAGATTAAGCATGCGAATTTTCCAAACATCATAATTTGTGCAATCGAATATGAAAGTGGGATCGTGCACTAATTCTCTAAACGACATCTTTTACTCTCTAGGCGGTAAAGCCCAAAAAGAGAGCCGAGGCTCTGATACCAATTGAAAGGATAAGGATATCGCCTAGAGGGGGGTGAATAGGTGATTAAAACTTTTCCGGTTTAGGCTTGATAATTGCAGAATAAAACTAGGTGTTTAAAATAACAAGCCAACAATCTAAATAAACTAGGCTCACCTATGTGCACCAACAACTTATGCTAAGCAAGACAAGCAATACGGTGATAGCGAGATAGAATACTTCAAGCACGAAGTCTATCACAATGTAAAGTGCATAAGTAAAGAGCTCGGGTATAGAAATAACCGAGTCATGTGGAGACGAGGATGTATTCCCGAGTTCCTCCTTTTTAGGGGAGTACGTCTCGTTGGAGAGGTGTGAGGCACCACAAAGGTTGATCTCAACGCCACAAAGGCTCACCCTATTCTCCGATGAACCGCACCACAAAGGATTGGTTCACCTTCCACTATCGGAATCCTTCTAGGCGGAAACCGGAGCCTTTACAACAACGATCCGGGGCACACACCCACAACCGAATTGGGGGCTCCCGAACAGCTACAAGTGACCACAAAAGGTCTCAACCACCACACGGGCGTCTAGGGTCCAAAGACCCAAGAGTAACAAGTTCACAAGCTTTCAACTTCCACGAATCCTCGTGGAGAGCACAAACCGATGCGAAGAAGCAATGGCAAGAGCACAAGTGCTCAAATCCTTCACTCTCAAATCCCACCAAAAGCAACAAATGCTTATGGAGGGAGAAGAGAGGAAGGACAAAGAGGAGAACCACACAAGAACTCCAAGATCACGATCTACTAGGTTCCCCTCACTTAGAGGAGGAATGGATTGGTGGAAATGTAGATCTTGATCTCCTCTCACTTTCCCTCAAAGATATGCAAGAATCATGGAAGGGATTGAGAGGGGGCAAGCTTTTCCAAAGGTCAACAATGAAGGAGAAAGAGGGGAAAAACAAGCTCAAAAAGTTAGGAAACCATTGGGGAAGAAAGGCCCCTTAAATAGGTTCCCCCAAACTAACCGTTATGCTCAGAAAACGCGAGCCCGGCCTGGGAGCCGGCCTGGCTGGCCTGGAGGCCTGCCTACCAGCAGAGCCGGCCGGCCTGGGACCCGGCCTAGGCTGGCCTGGGGGCTGGCCAAACTACAAACACACCCGACACGAAAACGATCATATCTTGATCATCCGGACTCCGTTTTCGATGTTCTTGGGCTCGTTGGAATCGCAACGAAGAGCTTTACAAGATCATGCAGATAAACATCATAGTACAACAACGGAGGATAAAACCAAATGGGGAAAGTTTAGACCTCTCGATAAAAGAACAACCGATAAAACCTCCAAACCAAAACCGCAATATGTTTCTCATCCGGACTCTGTTTTCTATGATCTTGGGGTTGTTAGAAGATACTCACAAGCTCAAGAAGATTATGCATATACACATCATAGTCCATCATGTGAGGAAGAAATCACAAGCAGAGAGTTTGACATCTCTTAGAAAAGACAAACCGGTAAAACCTCGAACAGCAAAAACGCAATAAGATATACATATGAAATCCGTTTTTGATGCATTAGAGCTTGGTATGGAGATGAACACAAGCTCTAAGTCCTCACATGGATAAAAGTCAAATAAGAACCAAGAAAGATGAAATGCCAAGTATGCAAAGGTTTGAGCTCTCCACAAAGATACGATCAAGTTACTCACTTGAGAGCCCCTCTTGATAGTACGCCGTCTATCCTATAACCCGGTCTCCCACTAACACCATGAGACCGGTAAAATAGAAAACCTATCAAGATCATGCCATTGCCTTGCGCATTCCACTTGAGCTCGATGATGACGATCTTGACTCTGTCAAGTTGGAACACCTTTCTTGATTGTGCTTGCTAGCACATGCTTGATGAAGACTTCTCCAAATACTCCCTCATACACCATGATGGGATGGGAGAGCCTTGCTAAGCTCCATCTTCATGAATCCACTTGAACTTCATCTTCTTATCTTGATATATATGATGGCTTGGAGATAACATGAATGTTTACTCAATCTTCTTTTCCAAGCCATGCTTGCAATAAGCTCAACTCTTCACATGACCATTCTTCATATAATCCCTTGGATAGAACCTTGGTCATCATGTAACCTTCTAGAGTCCAACACATGAACTCCAATCTTTTCCTATGGACAAGATCTACAAGAATATCTCAATGCAAACATTAGTCTATAAGGATTGCCATTAATTACCAAAACCACACATGGGGCAACACATGCACTTTCAGGCACGGCCCGAAGTTATTGTTGGGCCATGTCCAGGTCCATTATTATCGGATCGAATGCAACTCTTGTCTCCTCCTTTAATCCTTTTGTCATTCAAAATTAAATTCTATCCCGTTAGACATTCTAGAAAAATCTACTAACATGTATAATACCGTTAAAAAAAACTAACATGTACAATAATGATAGTATATTTTACATCATGTTTTCTTTCAACATCCAATTCTCCATGTCATCCCCACTATCATTGGTTGATGATAGTTTAGCTCTACATGCAATCTATTTACATCTTTCATTATTTAAGCCATCCAATAGTCCACATAATTATTTTTAGTTGTCCATCTTAATATGGTCTGACAAAATAAAATCATGTGCGATTGGAACATCAATAAGTTTCTTACGAATCGTTGGTCACTCAATTTGCCCAAGTTGAGTGAATTGGTCACTCATCTCGCAAATGTGATAATCCATCTCTCAATTTGTCTGAGATGAGTGATCTGGTCACGAACTAAACCTGGAGCCGGTTTTTCTGTCCACGCAGTGTCCGGAGTGGGTCTAGACTCATCTCGAACAAGTTGAGTGACCAACATGGCAATGGCGGGGTGTTGTTTTTTTGCAAAAAGGACCCTACCAGCAGTTTGGTGATGGTTGGCTGCATGTACGGCGCATGGGAGAGAAGAGCTATTCTTAACGTTGGTGTTTCGTACTCCCACGAGGCCACGATACCTGATAGCGAGACGAGTCCTACGTCTGTTGCCACGCTCGGGGAAAGCTCTAGGAGGCAGCGGGGGCTGTGCGTCGTTCCATCCAAAGCTCGGTCATGGAGGGCGCCCACGCGGGCGAGCACCTCTGATGTTGTGTGCTTCCACTCAAAGCTCATGATATTCTATGTGAAGCCCATGTCGAGCGGGGCTATATATAGGTGTCGCGGCAAGCCCAAATGGTCGCCGGATGCGGCCGCGGTGACCATCAGAGCGGCTACGTGCGGTGGTGCTGGGGGTGATGAAGGGTCCTACCGAACGTGGAGCTATGATGCCAATGGTGTGCTCGTCGAGTGCGGAGGTGGGTTTGCATCGCGGAATCGAGCACGGTGACCTCTTCCAAAGGTGGGGAAGACGACCCCTATTCCGTCGATTCCAGTCGTCCCAGCAAGGGAGCTTCAACGAGAAGGAGGAGGACCTCACAACAAAGCTAGTGGTGGCCTCGGTTTAGCGGGGCACTCTTTGTCTGTGGCACGACGCGATGGCCGGATGTAGGGTTTGCGCGCATGACGAATCATAGGGAGGGGAGAACTGGAGGGAGAAAGGGGAGCACGACATCGCCTTTATACACAAAGACCAAAACTGCTTGCAGGGTTCTTTATATGAAAAAAAAAACCAACATTTTCTTGTTGGTCACTCAACTTGTCCAAGATGAGTGAATTGGTCAACCTGCTATCTCCTGGACCCACCCGCACGCCACATGGATAGAGAAAAACTAGCTCTAGATCCGGTCCTTGACCAAATCACTTCTTTAAGACAAGTTGAGAGACGAGTTATCATTTTTATGAAATGAGCGACCAACCGTGCGTTCATTTCTTAATAATTCTTTTTTTCCCAGGTTATCTCTTAATAATTCAAGTCAACCAAACGAATGGTGAATATGATGTAACTTCTATTCGATATTATGTGCTCGTCTATATGTAACAGTTGAAAACATTTGTAAAATCATTTTACGCAACATGCATGGTATCTTTTCGTCTGGGTCTGGCCGGCTTGAGGCGGTCGCTCGGGCGTTCTAGCTACAACCAAGCTGGCTGGCAGATCTTCAATAGATTAAATGATGCATAATAGTTTCATCCTTTTTGTTATTCGTTGGCTAGTGTTTATCGCCACCCTATCTGATGAATGATTTGTAATAATTGGAACCTGATATTTCAAAAATGTAATAAAAAAGTTGTGTGCATGCTCGTGATGCAGAGGCTGGGGATTCTCCCTTCTAAAAAACAAACTCAATGAAAGCTGTCTACCACCACTTATTGATATTAAACCATGCAATTTTGGAAATTTAGGGCATCAAGTTGTATCTTCCAACACAAATCATTTCATATTCTAGTCCTAACATCATTAACTACTTTTTTTCGAGAAAGAAAATCCTTTACTTTTATCAGGACTTGCCAGAAATAGGATTGCCTAGGTTTGCATCGAGGGAGCATTTTTCTCTTATGAATTTGTTCCTAAATAACTAACTCTCGCCAGAGACCTTGTTCATTCAGCAAGTTTCAAAGTCATTTTCTTAGTACACATTTATGTATAAAATCTAGTAAAACAATAACTCCCAAACCCCTTGTTCTAAGGTTGTCTCTTCACTTTTCTCCAACAAACCAAATGTTATTTCCTAACCACCTCATCTTCGTTAGGGTCCTCTTATGCTATGAAAATTCAACTGACTACCATCTAAAAAAACAACGGGCTACTCAAACTAAAGAATATTTTCTCTTCTCTTTCTCAATCTGAAGTTTGAACTTGAGCAATATATGGTACAATCAATCAATCAACTGCAATAATGCAACAATCAGTGTCCTTCTGAATCTAACGCAGCCATCAGTCCCTATCTGATTGGAGAGACATCCGTTGCACTGGCTGCGGATGGGGCCAAAGACGGCAAGATCAACAAGAAGATTGCAAATACAGTTTCGCACTGTAGCTACTAGATGGCGCGTTAACGAAAGCTCGCACGCACCACACAACCCAATTCCAGACACCAGGATCATGGAGCGGACCCATGGTACTGGTACACCAGCCGAATGGGAATGGCTAGGGTTCTTGGAGGAACCAGGCGCCGGCAAGTGGCACGACGGGGACACGTAGTTGATAGGTGGCCAGAGGGCATGTACACGTTCATCCGGCCAGCAAGCAAGCACGGTAACGTGGAGCATGATTCCCCGCGGCAACCAGCCATGGCCATCGGAGAAACCCACGTACTCATACCGCGTGACTTGACCAGGGGCCAACAATAATGCGTGTCCTCACGGCAATAATGCGTGTCTTCCTCCAAGGCTCCGACGGCGACGTCGGCGACGTCGCATCGCCGGCCGGGTGTTGCGCCGTCGTGGGGAGGAGAGGTCGCTGTGTACTTGCTCAATTATTTGGACCGGCCGAACGGCGCGTCCTTGTTGGTTTCCTCGGGGATCACCGTGTTGGTAACGACGCGCTGCATCAGCCGGAGCCACGAGCGTCAACGTGACGCCCATACGGGAGCGGCGACCTGTTGGATACCGGATGCCCGTACGTCTACATCGTGATGACGCCCTGTTATCTTTTTTCTGCTCCTTTGGATTTCTTCTTGGACGGCTCTCGCTCGGCAGTGGCCTGGTCGGCATGACCATTTCGTTTTTCCAGTTTTGGGCAAGTAATGAATCTAAAATGATGCCTTTGGAGAAGCATGGAGAGGCATGCATCAGACATTGTTGTCATGTCATACTTGTCTTGGATGTTACTTAGTGTGGTAAAATTTCCTGACGGTAAGTTTGTTCGGAGGGGTCGCGCTCGGCGGAGTTAAAAGGTAGCACATGGGATACAAATTTATACGTATAGGTTAGGACATTGATAAGCAATGCCCGATAACAACTCTACTCATGTTTGTGGCGGTTTTGACCACCTTTCGGTGCTCAAGCAATATTGAGTAGGTCTCGACTCACCTATGGTGGTGTATGATTGATGTGAATGAGATGATGATCAACGTACCTCTCGTCACGCCAATATCCCCCCCTTATATACACGGTTACAATTGGGGTTACACGCGCAAAGTCGGTTTACAAGCGGGTAAAGTTAAACACAAAATCCTCACAAAGTAATCTATATCCGAAGTCGACTACAAGAAATTGATGGTAACATCCTTCTTGGGGTACAAGCTCATTGAAACTATAAGCGCAGAGTAATACAGCAAGTGACTCTTTTGACTCTTTCGCCTAGCGATTGAAAACGAGTGTGTGGCAGTAGTAAACGGAAGTGGACAAGCGATTGAGGAGGAAGAAGCCAACATTTTATTCTTTATAGTGGAGCTGGGTGGGGGTACAATAAGCGGGGATGCTGCTGAAATCCAATCAATACAATCCGTGGTAAAATAAAAATAGAAACCTTTGCACCAAATTTGGCCGACAACACTTGCCACAACATCTGAAATTTACACTAAACTGAAACTGAGAACACTAAAACATAACAACACCTCTCTCCCTCTCTTCTTTTTTCATTCTTTTAATCAACATATATGAAAAGAGAACACTCAAACATAACAACATAACCTATGACTAGAATTAATTGGTGCAACCTCAAAACGGGTGAAATGCATTGCAGAATTATGAAGTGAACGGTTGGCATCAACCATACTGTTTCCTGGGACGAGTATAAGCTCGAGGGAGTTGGGCTAACCATATAGTTTAGTTATTAGTTTAAAAATTTAGCGAGCGTAACATTTGAGCTAATCTCCAAAACTGGAGGAGTGCCTCTCCCCTTCTCCGGCCCTTCTTAAAGTGTTTAGATATAACAATTTATTCTTTCTATCTTTTGCATTTTAAAATACTCCATAATCTAATATAAACAACAAAGCACCTGCTGGACCCATTGTATGTTAGTGCATTTTATATCTTCTACTCTATAATTCTTTCTTTTATGGATACAAAACGTACAAGGGCGCCTCTTTTTCTTTAGCAAAAATACACAAGTACAATTATTAGGCCCCTTCAAATTAAAAAAAAAATCTTGAAATGACAGTGGGGCAAATGATTAAGACTCCATATTAGTGGTTGGGTATTTTCTTTTCGCCAAGGTTTGTTGGGTATGCATCTTCATCAAATAAAAAACAAGGCTAGGGATAGTAGTGACCCATCTGGGGAAATAAAATCAATTCCAGCAGCACGGGCTATCAACAAGTCCAAAAAACAATCGCTTTCACTAGAAAACTGAATGGTTTTGACCCAGAAAGAGGCAAATGGCTCCCGGAAACATGTGCTTCCGATATGAACAGTGAGCATGTGAGAACAAAATTCACAAAATACCACACATAGATATCTGAGTGGCAATCTCTAATATGCCCTCAGTTTCTGAGCTCCTAAACTTCTTAAAGCAGTCGACTTAGATGGTGTAAGGATTGAGGTGGACTATGATCAATTAGCTTTGCATTCATTTTTATCGGATGTTCGTGATTTTTTTCACACCAGATCATATGAGAACTTCTTGCTAATCTTGGTTAACCGAACAATGACCCTTTGAACGTTTGGTTTGCATCGTGACTCATGCACCGGAGGTACATGGGTTGCAGTTACACATGGGGTTGCAATAGCACGTAACTTTTATAATTGCACAGGAATAAAAAGAGTTGTAACACGAGTTAGGAGTGAATGCTAAATTTTTTACGAGAAGTACTGCTTACAAATGATCTCTTAAGAAAAAATTATGTAGTATCCAATCCTACAAATAGAACGATCAAGATAGAAAAACTTCAAGGATCCAATCTTCCACAAAAATATGCAATTCCTTGGAACAAATGATCCCTGAACATTTCCATGCAATACGAACTACAAGAGAATATGTTTTTTTTTAAATGAAATACAGGACCATACCGTTGGATTTGCATAGCTGTTCGTGCACAACATAGTTGCTCATCGTGTTGCAATTGCATGTTACTTTTTATAATGGATTGCATATTCAATTGGGTGACTGAGAATTAACTTAATTCCTGGTTAACCGAGAAATTAGCCGTGTCTATAAGACAATTCAGCACAAAACGGAGCAACTATAAACTGATCCTTTCTGGCTTTCTCGACTGCTCCTTTGCACCCCTTTCATGGAGTACATAGCCGCAGCCTGCCGACCTACCGAATTGATCTCGGTCTCATATATGGATTCCACTTTAACATAAACACATAGTCGCCCGATTCTTAAATCTAGCAGTTCATTTTCCCACAGCAAGCGAGGAACTGAAAAGTAAACATAATCGCATGATTAACGGAATCAAAACTATTTCTGCTTCGAGTTGGTGGCTTACCCTTTCTCGGTTGTCTTTTTTTCTTTTGACTTGCTTGTATGGGGTTTTTCTCGGTTGGGGTTTATTTATAAATCGGGGCAAAAGCATGTTTCCAGAAATGGAAATTGCGGTCTTTGCCAATTGTGCAAGAGGGAACCGGAGACCGCGGCGCACATCATGTTTAAATGCCGGTACTCTACCCGTGTTTGGCAAGGTGTGGAAGATTGGCTCGGAATGGGAAACATTGGCATCTCGACTTGGCATAATTTCGACTCGGTGCAACAATGGTTGAGCTCTATAACCGGAGCAAATGGGCAAACGCGCAAGGGACTCGCCTCTTTGGTTCTTTTGGTCGCTTGGGAGCTTTGTAATGAGAGGAATGCTAGAGTGTTTAGGAAGGTGTTCACCATGCCTAATGTAATCCTCTCGTCTATTAAGAGGGCCGCATCCCTTTTGAGTATCGCGGGGGCAAAACATTTGGGTTCAATTATGCCGCGAGAGTAGCGCGTGCGAGCAAGTCGTGACCCTTTTTGTAATTTGTAATTTTTACTCTCTTCTTAATAATTGAAATAGGCAAAGCTTTTGACTTGTTTCAAAAAAAAACTGAATTGATCAGGGACAAGAACTTCGTTATATGTACAGATCGCCACAGTACTCGCCTACATGTAGACACAAGACCTTCGCGAGACCGTGCCTCGACTGAGCCGTTACAACGATCCATGCGATAAGCCCACTCGAGACATTGGCTGACCGGACGAAACTAGTACAGTACTAAAATTTTACAGCCCAAAGCTGGTCGTGGAAGTCCTAGTCTAGTCTGAACTAGATGAATGCCCGTGCGTTGCTACGGCTAGTTAGCGTAAAATACAAGAACAAAATAAGGATTGTAATGTACAATGCAATTGGAGTAGTATTTTCTATGTAACGTCAAATCGGTACATGGTAAAATACATGTGTTTACCGAGTCACTCTCTTCCCCTTCGCTCACATCCTCCCATCTCGACGCTTTATAGCAAGTCCGTTCAACTCCATGAGCTACCCAAAATGTCACACCCTATATTCCACTAATCAACATTTCCGACAATATTATGTGCTAACAATTCTTTTTGCCTCTTCGAGCTTGTTTTCACTGGAGGAGTAGAACAATATCTTCTACCAAGTGTTCACGTGAGGGGTAGTGTGCTCATCTCCTCCAATATCAAAATATTATGTTTCTCCCAATTTAGATCTGGATCGGCCATCAAAATAGATATGGATCAACTAAAACTGGATAAAATTTTGACATGTATCGATGGCCTAGAATTTATTCCGAGAATACACACAAAAATCACTTTTGCTTCCCGAAACGGCTGGGCCTTTGTTTCTAGCCCAAATAAGGGCATTATGCGAAGAACATGAAGGACAAGTGGCAGGGAGGATATCTACAATGCAATCCCATCTTAGACCGATTTTTATCGTTTTGCGAAAATGGAGATTAAAGTTCTCATTGCTTCATTTAGCATAATAGTATACCATAAAGGAACAAAAAGCTTTTTTTATAATGTAAACAAAGATATCGTTTATGTGAAGCATTACTGAGATAGCATCAACTATAGTACCAATAGGCATCAAAACCATGTCAGATAGTGTAGAAATCTAAGACGGACTTGCTTCTCCTTCTCTTGTGTCCATAGGGATTGCACCATTGCACAGATCAAGTAGGCATTGTGTGAATGCAGCTACGTTATGGAAAAAGGATAATAAAAGAGTCAGCCAGGAGTCTAGGACTGCAAAAGCCGATTCAGTAGAATAAGTCAATATCAGGACTAACTGCTGAAAAGCCTAACAGAGCGGAAAGAAACCACAAAGTACAGAAGAAAAGAAGAAACATAACATCCTCACTCTCAGTAGGCTGATCACACGGAACAATTGTTGGGGAAACACACAACTGAATATTCATACAAAAATGGAAGATATATGTGAAAAGTGGTTCATGATACACTGCATATTTAAGTTCCACAATAACAATAGAAAAAAAAAAAACGTTTCTCGATTATCTAGGGCTGCTCCAGATCGATTGGCTTAATCCCCATACGTAGTCTATCAATAACATCTACTTGAAGCTCTTCAAGACCCTTTAGCATCAGCATAATCAACCTGTTTCAGATGCAATAAATACCTGGAAATACCACGAAATTGATACGAAGAGAGAAGTAAAATATAGCTCCTCAAAACAATACGCCTTGCATTGTTTTTTTCTCATCTTGATCTATTTATTTCCATGTTACCATGTCGCCTTCTCATGTTGATCCAAAATAAATTCTTTCATGTTATTTTTCAGTATCTCTAATGCATCGTGCCCTTTAAAGTACGAAAAAATAGCACTATTGCTTGACAACATCTAAAACAAAAATTACTGAAAGGCTTAAGTGCAGCAAAACTTGGGTGATGTATAAAATTTTGGAAAAGTGGATGTTCAACACTATTTTTTGATGATCCGACTATGGTATCAAATAAACCTAAATTGAATTTCCATCCATGTGGCTACCAAATTTGAAATTATTATTGTGACACACAGAATGCGCAAGACAACTTAGTGAACTTGTGCACATGCCAACAAGGCAAGGAATATGTACTCAACACTTGCATAGCAGGAGGTTCAAGGAACTGTTATACTCTTTTTTACCGAGGATCAAAGGATGTTAGTACAAAAAATGTGCAGGTTGTGCAATTCTTTCCTACACTGGTCAACTGCTAGATGACAACCTGCACAAAATACAATACTTAAGCACACTGATCATTAACATGGCCTAAAATAGCGCCGCCAGATGTTAGAGAAATCATGCCTTCACTGAGTTCTCCTTAATTCCTAATGTGGTTTGGCAATTCAGCCTCCATGACTCCGGTTTCAAAAAAATAGACATTGAGATGCAAAAGTGCACAGCTAACATAAATGCAAAATAAAACAATTCAGTGTACACAATGGAAAACAAAGTTCAGTTATTTACTGATACAGATTGGCATTTCTATTGGTAACAAAAACACCATCAATTATAGCAAGAGAATTAATAAAAAAAAAATTGAGTTACATATCTTAACCGACACTGTACGTCTTTCTCTTGATCCGAGATAAATTGAAAACTTTTTCCATGCCATTGCCAACCATCAGCGCGAGACGTTAAACTGAATACAAGTTTTTGTAAAAATGCCCTATGTTCCTCCTAAAAATCCAACAAAAGCTAAGGATTAGCACACAGCGGCAGCTCAGGATTAGTGTGGTTGTGTCGACCAAGGAACTTTGAAGCGACATATGGGGTAGTTCTCAGTTTCTTGCAGTCCTGGGATTCCACTGTTTTGTACCTCCACGCTTATTGACTTCCTGTATGTGGAGCATCTTCATTGACCTCTCTTCCCGTGTACAGTATTGTTTTTCTTGGTGCTATCTGAAACAGAGAGAGCGAGGCAGTAGCAAGGAGCTATGAGTGGCATAGGATCACGGCCGGGGGAAACCAACCTTGATTCCCTGCGTCCCAGCTCGGTTCCTTTAAGGATGACTCCAACGGGCCGACGCATCGAGTCCGCGTCGGTCCGTCGCAGTCCGTTTTTGCGAAAATCATGGCCCAACTGGGCGACGCAAATGGACCATGGTCCGGTTTTTTGTCCGCTGCGACCCATTGTTGGCCCAAATTTGGGCCACCGATGCGTCGGGCGCGGACGCGCGGCGGACTGGAAACGCGTCCGCGCGCCCACGCGGCTGGTCCTCCCCGCGCCCACCTGTCAGCGACACGGCGCCGGTCAGTCTCCCCCTGGTCGGTCCTTTTTAATGCCAGGGGATAGGGACGGCCAGCCCCCACCCACTCCCACTGCCCCACTCTGCTCCCTCACCGGCGACCAAACCCTAGCCACAACCCTAGCCACAGCCCTCACCAGCGACGCAATGCCGCTACGGTGGCCCGGATTTGGCAAGGCCAAGAATGACGGCGAGGCGGGGTCGTCGTCTGGCCGCCGCCTCCGCACGCCCTCCCCGACGCCACCATCTTCCCCGGAGCCGGAGGCCCCCGCCGCCTTCGAGCTCGCGCCGCCGGGCGCACAGATCGCGCGGCGCGAGGATTGCGAGTGGTACTGGGAGCACGCCTGCCCGCTGCCATGGCCAGATGTCAAACTCCCCGAGTTTTGGCATCTGAACCCGGAGCGGATCCCGGTGCCGCCCATGCCCACGAGCGAACGCGCCCGCGATCTGGAGGTGGAGCGCCGCCGCAAGCGCCTCCCGGCCTCCCTCCGCGACGACCCCGCCTACGCCGCGTCATCCCCAAACTGGGACACGTGGTTCAGCGGCGAGCACAGCCTGCGGCGCCAGGCTTACTACACGCGGGCGCCGACGCCGCCGCGGGCTAGCCGCTGGAACCTGCCGCCGCACATGCGGCGCCGGGACGCTCCGCCAGTGCCGCGGTTCACACCGCGGTACACGTCGCGGTCCACGCCGCGGTCCCTCCGTATCGGCTCGCCGCCGCCGCCACCTCCCGTGAAGATGGAGGTGGAAGACGAGCTTGCCGCCGCCCTCGAAGCCTCGAAGCACACCATGGTCGAGGACGAGCAGAAGCGGTGGGAGATGGTCCTCGAGGCCGTCGCCCGGGAGAAGGAGGAGGCCCTGGCGGCGCAGCAGGCCGCGGTCTTCGAGGAGCCACAGCCATGGTGGCAGGTCCTCATGGACGTGGATCTTCCACCGGCGCCGCCCCTTCCAGACGGCCTACTAGGGCAGAACTGGACCTGGAATGGCGGGAGCTGGGAGGTCCAGCGGGTGCCGCCCCTCCTGGAGCAGGACGAGGAGCAGCCGCCGACGCCGCCGGCCGCCGTCCCACCGCGACAAGGCCCACCGGCGCACCTCTACCATGAGCCGGAGTACTTCATCCTCGACGATGAGTGAGGATGTGCCGCCGGAGTAGCCGCGAAGGGCAGTTTTAATATTTTTTGTTTTTTAAAAATATATGTAAAATGGCCGTTTGTGGCCCTTCCCCTAATATATAAATGAAAATGGCCCATATATGGCATTTTAACAAAAATAAATAAATAGGGGCGGACTCGATGCGTCGCCCCGTTGGGCGCACTGCGTAGGAAGGGGCGGACCAGGGGCGGACGCGCGTCCGTTTGCCGACCCAAACGGACAAAACGCGGACCAAACGCGCGTCCGTTTGGGCGCACTACGTAGGATGAGGATGAGGACGGCGAGGCGGAGCTCCTGGAAACGGAAGCCTGGCCCGGGGAGGTCCGCCGCGAGGGCGTTGGAAGTCCTCCGTCGTGCCTAGCCCTCCTTTAAACTTCCGCTCCCATGGCGGCGGGCGGCAGCGCAGTAGGCTCACGCAGGAGGGGAGAAGGGACCTAGACTCCTAGAGAACCACATCGGGAAAGCTCCGGATGAAGGCGCCGTCGAGGAACGCGTCCTGGCGCCCTACGACCACAAAGGCTTCAGTGCATCCCCGCATTACAGCGAGGTGGAGGACGCATCCCGTCTCCCCGGCGGCCAAGATGGCTTCCAACACGGTATGCAGGTGGCGTCGTTCCCTCAAGGATTCTGTTGGCGGCCGTTGCGTCCTCGTCGGAGGGGATCGGGTTGGGTACATAGGGTTCGTGAGTGTTGGCTGCGCCTCGCGCGTGCGGAGGCAGCGAAATAAAACGTTTCACCATATTTGTTTGGGCCTGGCCCATGCGAGCGGTCGTGGGAGCAGACGAACGATGGTAGAAAAGGACGGCAGAAAACTGGTAGAAACGTAAGTACGAACTCCCATTTAATAGGAAAGATAACTAAAATTTACTACTGTAGCTCGTGTGCACAGATAATAGAACGCCAGAACGCGTTGAACGTGAGATCACACGACGGCGCCAGGCAAGGTGGGCACGTCGCCCTGCCACGCCCAGACAATGTCCTTGAGGCCGGGGCGCACGTCCTCGGCGCAGAACTTGTTGAAGTCGAGCGCGTCGCCGGCGTCGTGCGCGAACTCGACCACCGTCACGTCCGCGGCAGCCTCGAAGACCTCGGCGGTGACCGCGAGCCGCCCGTTGGCTCCAGTGGCCTTGGCCTCCATTCTGATCCTCCACCCTTTCCCTCTGGTCGTAGTGTACCCCAGCGCCCGACCCACGGCCTCCAGCTTCTCGAACACGGTGGCCGCCGGCGAGTGGGAGGTGAAGACCGTGGCGGCCTTCTGCTCGCTCTCGAATAGCCCCGACAGGTCGAACCCGGAGGACATGGAGGATATGAGCTGGAACGCGTTGCACGTCCGTGGCGAGATGGTGCCGTCGATGAAGATGCCGTTGTCGTCGTCGTCCCACTTTTTGGGCGAGACTTCAGGGGAGGAATTAGGGACGGGCTGCACGAAGCCCTTCCTGAACCACGGCGTGCACATGAGCTCCGGGAGGGTGATGCGCTTGGCGGGGTCGACGGCGAGGAGGCGGCCGATGAGGCGACGCGCCTCGCCCGAGATCCAGGGCGGCATCTGGTACTCGCCCTTGAAGATCTTCTGGTACATCTTGGCGTAGTTCTCGTGCTGGAACGGGAGGAAACCGCAGAGGAGGACGTAGAGGACGACGCCGCAGGACCACATGTCGGCCTTGGCGCCGTCGTAACCGCGCTTACGCAGCACCTCGGGGGCGACGTATGCGGGGGTGCCGCACTGCGTGTGGAGTAGGCCGTCGTGGTGCAGCTGCTCGGGCAGCGCGGCGAGGCCGAAGTCAGTGACCTTGAGCCGCCCCTCCTCGTCGAGCAGGAGGTTCTCGGGCTTGAGGTCCCGGTGCGCGACGCCGCGGCTGTGGCAGAACCCGACGGCGGCGATCAGCTGCTGGAAGTACCTCCGCGCCGTGTCCTCCGTGAGCCTGCCGCGGGCGACCTTGGCGAAGAGCTCGCCGCCGCGCGCGTACTCCATGACGACGAAGACGCGCTCGCGGCTGGCGAGCACCTCCTTGATCCCGACGACGTTGGGGTGGCGCACCATGCGCATGATGGAGATCTCCCGGCGCAGCTGCTCCACCATCCCCTCCATCTTCCGGAGCCGGGCCTTGTCGATGACCTTGATGGCCACGCTCTGGCCATCGCGCAGGTCGCGGCCGTAGTAGACCTTGGCGAAGGAGCCCTGCCCCAGCATCCGCCCCAGCTCGTACTGCCCCAGCACCAGCTTCCGGACCTCGCCTTCCCGCCCTCTCGCCATTGCCGCGCGCAAGAGAAGGGAATCGCTCTGCTGGTAGTCACTCGTTTGGTGTTGACTACCGCTGCTACGACCCGATCGCCGCGGATTTAACTAGGCGGCGGGTGTGGCAATAGCTCGCGTCATGGTGGCAAGTGGCGGTCGGCACGTCGAATTTGCTGCGCAATGATGGGGGTGGACACGTGGGTTTGCCGGTGGCGTCGCTGGTTTGAGGAGGGCGGCACACTGGATCGCCACCGCGGGCCGCTTATTTGTAGCGTGGTGAGAGCGCGGCGCGTGAGCCAGCGGGAGGCGCGCAGGTGGCACGGGCCACCTGGGTTGGGGACGTGGTCACGTGGGGTCGGGTTAGAGCTATACGCGCCAAAGAAGCTCAAATCACAGGCCTCTGCACAAAACCGATTCAAATTCACACAACTATTTTACATTATATTATTTAACTAAATAAAGCCTTATAAAAATATATCGATCAAACCGAAACCAACTTGTTGTCGACAATTGTCACAACTACGGAGTACAAGGTTGATGACCGAGTGGCAACGCAGTTTTTCCATACCTAGTTGGACCCTCACGACTTATATAGATCATTCATTTCGCATCCAACGGAGGTTTGTATTTTTTTTAGGTTTAGAATTTTGACTTCTAACGGTTAATGCAAAATTCAAACTTTATTTCATTAACGCACCATTTATAAAAAAATTGAATGTGTGATCCTATTTTTTATTAACATGGGATCAATTTTGTTAATGCATGGGTCCAACTAGTTGTGGTTGCATTTTTTAAGCACTCCTCAATACGAAAAAGCAATGAAAGGATACGGATGTCGCCTAGAGGGGAAATATCGTAAAAATATTATAGTTTAGTTTTGAATAAATGCGGAGTAAACCTAGCACTAAATGTATCAAGCACAAAACCTACACAAGTTAGGTTTACCTATGTGCACTAACCACTTATGCTACACAAGATAAATAACTATATGATAGCGAGATATAGAACTTCAAACTTGAAAGCTATCACAAACATAATTGCATAAGTAAATAGCTCGGGTATAGAAATAATTGAGGAGCCCGAAGTTCACTTCCTAATGGAAGTTAGTCTACTTTGAAGTGGTGCGGAGTCACAAGTGATCCGGATAACCGTCAATGTCAGACCATAATCTCCTCGTGCCCCCACCAATGTGGAGTGCCACGTGTTGGAGTTATGCCCAAGAGGCAAGAATAATAATTATTATTTACATATGTTTCCTAACTAATGTTAATGTCTTTTTCTATAACTATTGTGACTCCTGAATATGAGATTCAGAGGAAAACACATACGCACAAGCTTGGCATGCCCTTCTGCCCTATTATGATCGATGTACAATCTACTGGACTATGATCCTATTTGTGATCTCCTATGCCCTTCATCCCGAACGACCACGACAATGGCCATCTCAAAATCATCTTAAACTTCTTCATCCTCCTCATACAAAGAGTAGTCAAAGTACATCTCCCTCAACCTCTTCATCTAGTAATGGAAATGCTCTATTGGCTGACGAAATTGATAGAACGATAAAGAAACAAAAAAAATGTACCTAAGCGATTCGTCGAACATTAGGCGAGCAGACGAGGTGAGAGTTGCGGCGTCAGACATTGCTACGATCGAGGCTACGGATGGACAGACCCTACATGCGTCAAGGAGAGCTCGATTCCCCTCAAAGTCGTGCTAGCCCTTCGCCAAGCTAACCCGCCGTGGCCAAACTCAGCGTTCAAAATATCGATGGTCCGGTCGCGATTCTGGCGCGGTTTAACTCGACCGTGGATGCTCTATGCATTCAAGCTCCTCGAGCGGTCCCCGTTTCCTAAGAAACCAGGCTCCACGGTGGCCCTAGTCTTCCATTAGCTCCTGGCAGTGGTGGCAAAGAGATTTAGGGATTCTGCCGTTAACAACCACCGATGAATGAATAAAAGGTGGGGGTGGAGGCAAAAATCGTGGCAGAGGAGAGAGAGAGAGAGAGAGAGAGAGAGAGAGAGAGAGAGTGAGAGTGATGATGAGAAATATTTTGTTGAAACTTGGTGTTGGTGATGACTGTTCAAATTTTAGCAACGGTGGTCAGTTCTTTTCAAAAATTTGAGAATTTAAACCAAATATTGAAGTATGGTTAGAATGGGCTTGACTTGTCACAACAGAATTAAAAGGTCCCTTTAGTGATTCGGCTAGAGATGCCCCTGAACTCTCCCGGGATTAACAATTAAATTTCATCGTCCCATGTAATTAGTTACTTGTTCATCTCTTTGGTGTGCACGATGGAGACACAATTACTCCTCGGTTTTTTCCCTCTCGGAAGCAGAAGGAAAGACTAGTTGACGTGAAACAGATATCCAGCCGATCAAGCCCTACCAGCGACGAGTCTACCAGGTACGACACATCGCGTGCTAGCATGGGCGGGCCCACTTCAATTTTAAGGGTATTCCGTTGAATACCCAAAATTTTGAACCAAAACTAGGCATATATAGTTCATAATACGCATATATGTATGAAAAAATATGGAGATGGTAGATATTTTAGTTAGAACTACAAACCCACCTCGCCTCCCCTTCCCGATTTCCTGATCGTCCCAAAACTGAACAACGGAACAGGCACAGCGCCCTAGACTAAACTAGACGAGAGAATGCGAAAAAAGTAGAAAGAAAATGTCAATGGGCACGGTCCTCTCCTTGTCCCCGATCCCCATGTGTACTAGATTCACGGGGCTCTTCTGGCACGCAGCCATGTGGTGTTTCGGCTCTTGAAGCTTCCGCCTTTGTCGTCGTGCCCTTGGCGGTGGTGGTGACTCCGCACTCGCACTATCCAGCTTCACTAGAGAAGATTTCAGGGCTTACTTACTTTGTCGCTAGTTTTTAGCCGCTCTGCTCCGGATAAGCGTTGATCCCGATTTGAGCCCAAGATTGGCCAAACACTCGGCTGCCGCCTAATCTTGCTCGTATAAACTGGGTAAGGAAACGCATATGAATAGCGTTGTTGATCTAGACGTATTCCTAATGAATTGCAGTACGTATGGTGCATTGTATATGAGCAAAGTGATGCAGCCATCATCTTCGACGGATAAGGATCGAACAGTTACGGCAAGAAATGTGCGGGACTCCGGGACCTTCTGTCTGTCCTACCGATCGAGCAAGCAGCAACAGCATCGGATGAGAGAGTTTCTTGTAGGGGAGAGAAACTGTGCGTCTCCTTTTCAGACGGAGTGAGAGAGATATCTAAAGTGAACCCCAATGCGGTTACGGTTAACGTTCGATTTTGTGTGTCCGTTGCTGCATCAAGAATCTTTGCTTGGTTTGTCTGAACTTCGGAGTGAGCCTGAACCGGACGCCAAGCTTCCGATCATGTCTGTCGTGTGAGTGAGCTTCTGACGGGCGGGAAGCAACCAACCGGTGGGTCAAGCAATAATACAGAAGGAATCAGATCGTGATCAGGTGGGTTTGCGCAATGTTGATGGAGAAGCATGGAGCATCACGGGAAGAGCTAGCTCTGTGGATCCGATGAGATTCAGATTGGTTTGTTTAGGGAAATAATGGTGGGAAAGGTCTCGTCAGAGGGCCTGCTTATCCGGTTATCCGGAGATCCTTTGCCCATGCGGTCGGAGATTCTTGTTGGGGTGAAACTGTGCGTCTCCTTTTCAGATGGAGTGGGAGAGATACCTGAGTGAACCCCAATGCGGTTACGGACTTACGGTTGACGTTCGGTTATGTGTGTCCGTTGCCGCATCAAGAATCATTGCTAGGTTTGTCTGAACTTCGGAGTGAGCCTGAACCGGACGCCAAGCTTCCGATCATGTCTGTCGTGTGAGTGAGCTTCTGACGAAGCAAAAGCAACCGGTGGGTCAGAAGGAATCAAATCGAGATCAGGTGGGTTTGGGCAATGTTTGATGGAGAATACTCAAGCATCGCTCGAACCGCTCGCTTCAGTGGATCCGATCAGATTCAGATTGTTTTGTTTAGGGAAATAATTGTAGGAAAGGTCTCGTCAGAGGGCCTGCTTATCCGGTTATCCAGAGATCCTTTGTCCATACGGTCGAAGATATCCGGAATTATTAGGAGCATGTGGCTCCTAACCACTGCTGCTTGAATATTTCGCGTTGCACATGCGCGAGGTAGAAGGGAACATGTAATGGCATCGCCCCCAGGAGATAAGATTAGTCTGGCCTGTACTTCGGAGGGTTATCACTTAATGAGGAACTCTATTCGTCCTAATCCGCCTTTCATTTATTCATGAGATGATGATGATCCGTAAGGGCATGGCTAGGTGTGGGATAGAGATGGCTGGGTGAGATGGTGGAGACGGCGAGGTACCCGCTCTATATAGCGGCCGGGGAGGCGAACGGATGAGGTCGCCTTAACTCCGGACGTTCAACGGCTCGCCTGCCACACCGTTAACGGCTCGCCTGTATTGACGCCGCCGTGGCGCAGGCGCTTCCTCGCCGCAGAGCGAAGCGACGCGTCGCTGCGCCCGGCTGGGAAACCGAGACGCCGCCCGGTATTAATGCAGCCTCTTGTCTCACTGCCAGGCGTGGCCCGCGCGTCGGGAGCTGACGTGGCGTCGCGTTTCCTTCCGTCCGGGGCCGCCCCAAGCCTCACCAAGTTAAGGGCGTGGGCTGGGCGTGCCGGACACAAAACTGGTCCGCGCCGGACCGAATTCGCGTTTGGGCGCCGCGAGTGGGGGCGATTTTGTGTCCGGCACGCCCCAAAGGCGTTTGGGCGGCCGTTTGGGCGCCGCGAGTGGAGATGCTCTAACCACTGCTGCTTGAGAGAAAATGACAAAAAAACACTACAATTGAACACGAGACGACGAGAAACCACCACCTTTGGGATTTTTGACACATAAATAGCTCTATTGAGTCTATGCTGGGACACAAAGCACTGATTACCCCTGTTTAGCGTTTTGACAGGATTTCTGACAGGTGGGACCCACCAATCAGGTCTACGTGGCACAGAAAAGAAAAAAAGTCAACACTATCATCATCCCCTCGCGCGAGCGAGCTCCAGCCGCGGCACGGCCACGGCGCGAGCGCGGCGGGCGCCGGAAACGCACGGGCGAGCTAGAGCCCCAGCCAGGAGTGGGCGGGCGCTTGCCAGGGTCGACGGCGAGGTCCTCTGCTCCCTCTCCAACTGCGGGCGCACCTCCTCTAACGCTCGTCGTCAGGGACGAGGTCCACCTGCAGACGGGCTCGCCTCTGGCCTCGCAGATGTTGTGCAGCACGAAGCAGGCGCCGAGCACGACGGGGAGGTCCTGGAGCTTCACCTCGGTGCGCTTCTGCAGGCAGGTCCAGCGGTCCTTGAGCTTGCGAAAGGCGTCGACGGCGACGCGCCGGAGCTCGGCGACCTTCTCGTTGAATGTGTGCTGCGTCCAGGTGAGGTTCTGGTGGGTGTAGGGCACGAGCAGCCAGTCGGTGAGCGGGTAGCTTGCGCCGTCGACGACCCAGGAACCAGTTAGCATGCGGGCGGCGACGCGCTGCTGGAGGGCGGCGCCCTGCAGCGTGATGGAGTAGGACGTCTTCTGGTTCTTCTCGGTGTGCCGGCGGTTGAAGTATGCGGAGACGGAGACCTTGGGCGCGATGATGGGCACGTGTGTGGTGTACATGGCGCCGAGCACGCCCGGCAACCCCGAGCCGGCCTCGAAGCTGGCCTTGACGGCGTCCGCGCCTTCGGCGCCGTCGGCTGGCCACTGCAGGAAACGCGGCATGAGGATGGAGCGGATGGCGGCGCAGACCTCGAGCACGAGCTTGTGGCAGGTGGAGATGCTGATGCCGAAGCGCTTGGAGACGAGGCGGAGCGGCTCGCCGGTGGCCAGGCGCCACACGCAGACGGCGACGCGCTGCGGCACGGGGATGGCGGTCCGGAGCGCCGTGTCCTCCTTGGCGACGGCGGCGCCCAGGGCGTCGCAGACCATGGCGAAGGTGGCTCGGCCCATCCGGAAGTCCCGCTGGAACTCCGCGTCCGGGTACCCCGGGCTGCTCCGCACCTCCCCACCACTCGCTCGACCGGTCCTTGACCCACAGCCGACGCTGGTGCTGCAAAGGAGGGGCGGCGCGGCCGCGCGGGTACTCGAGAGCCCGTACTCGAGCTTCCCGCCGGCGCACACTGCGGAGCTGCTGTACCCGGCGGCGGCGCGGCCGCGCGGGTGGGGGTCAACGGGGAGTTGGGCGCGTTCCTGGGCACCTCGGTGCTGCACATGGCGGCGCTCCCACCGGAGCTCGAGCCGTCGCCGGAGATAAAGGGGATCGGGCCATTGCTCCATTGACTGTTGGTTATTTATTTCTTTTTTTATTATCCAGTTTTGTGCCACGCAGGACTGACAGTGGGCCAGCCTGGTCAGGAAATCTGTTATTTCATCAAATACGTGCCACGTCGGATCTGACGAGGGACCCCACTTGCCAGAAAACGTGTTAGCAGAGTTAAACAGTTAAATTAGTGCTTTGTGTCCTAGCAAAGCCTTAATAGAGGTATTTATGTGTCAAAAAGTTTAAAGGTGGTGGTTCCGCGTCGTCTCGTGTTCAATTGTGATGGTTTTTTTGTCATTTTCTCGCTGCTTGAATATTTTGCGTTGCACATGCGCGAGGTAGAAGGGAACATGTAATGGCATCGCCCCCAGGAGATAAGATTAGTCTGGCCTGAACTCTTATTCGTGCTAATCCGCCTTTCATTTATTCATTAGATCATGATGATCCGTAAAACCTCGTTATCCAGATGATAGTGATTTACATTACATGTATATTGAAATTTCCTGGTGACAGTGCGAGAGCGCGTGTACGATAACAGTATTTTAGCCTTTTAGGACACGGATTCGGGTGAGGTGTCACGCGTTGGTTTGGTTTCACCCTGCAAAAAGACAGATTAACGGATGAGCATATGCTGCTGCCGCAAGCCTGCAAGGGGAGAGGTAGACGAGACCCTTTTCTGTTAGAAAAACGGCTGATGCATCCACCCTGAATAAGATACGCAGATGCTGCGGAAAATATCTGGACCTCGAACGGTTTAAAAAAGGCTGAGCCCTGACGTAAGCGAGGAGCACCAACCGGCCTGACGCTGGGAATGTCAACCTGGATGGTTAGGCTGGCACTTGTTTTCATCACCCTTCCTGCGCGTGCAGCCTGCAGATTCCATTTCGCTTGGCACACGGCATGAACGCGGTAACCGGCGGCGCCGCGGCGGCCACCTTGCTATGGTGAGTCATGGAGCACGACAAACAGATGCAAGCGGTGTCATCGGGGTCGCTCGAGAAAATGACAAAAAACCACCACATTTGCGGGTGAGTTATCACATAACCACCACATTTGGGTTTTTGGACACATAACTACCACCTTTGGGGCTAGTGTGTGACGCCAAGCACCGATTTTTCTGTTTAAGCATTTTGACACGATTTCTGACAGCTCGGACCCACCCGTCAGATCTACGTGGCAAAGAAAAAGGAGGTCAACACTTGTCGTAGGGCCCACCTTCTTTCCTCGCTCTTCTCCTCTTCCTCTCTTCTTTCCTGTAACGGCACCACACACGCAACGCAGACCCGACCCGACCCGACCATGCTCGCTCCTCCTCCCCCGAGCTCGCCCCAAGCTCCGGCCGCCGCCGCTCGTCGCCGGCAGGAGCGCCGCCTCGCCCCGCACCAGCGCGCCGCCCCGACGCGCCCCCGTCGGCTTCAGCACCGGCGCCCGCGCTGCTCTCCACCTCGTCGCTTGCTCCTCTCTCCCGCCGGCCGCCGCCTCCAACTCCGCCTCCGGCGCCCCGTCCTCCTCTCCTTCCGCCGGCGCCGTCCCCGTGCTTCTTCCTCCTCCCTGCTCCCGGCCAGCCGATGTCGTCCCTTCCTCTGGCCGTCGGCCCGTGGCGTCCCGCCGCCGCTCTGGCCACCTCCTCGCTCCGGCTCGCCGCCAGCCACGCCCAGGGCCCTCCCCAGCTCCTGCCCGAGCAGCCAGGCAGCCGGGCGGCTGGGCCGGCCTAATCGAGCGCGCCGCCGCTCCCCGTCCCGCCGCACGCACGGCCGTGCCGCAGCCGACGTCGTCCTCGCACGCGCAGGCGAGCCGGAGTCCGTCGGCGGGCGTCGTGGGCTGGCTGATCCGCGAGCGCCAGGGGCGGGACGGCGGCGATGGTCCGCGAGGTTCAGGGGCGTGACGGCGAGCCAAGCGCGAACAAGGCGAGCCGAGCTCCAGGGGCGTCGTGGCAGTGCTCGGCTTCTGCCTGCGCTGCGTCAAGGAGGCACGCCGGCCGGCCGCCGCCTTCACCTACCTCGTCGCCATGCCGTCGCCTCGCGGTCCTCGACCTCGCCGCCGCCGTGTTCGTCCGCGATGTCGCGCTCCTAGCTGCGGCGAGCCACCACAGGATGGAGGAGGACGGGCTTGAGGGCGAGCTCCGGTCAGACACGGGAGAGATCCGGCCAGGCGCGGGCACGGGCGACCTCCACTGAATGGAGGACGGAGGTGCGCGTCGAGGACGGAGCACACAACCCGTTCGACAGAATGGACATGAGAGAGATATATTGCCTCGGTGCTGACTTTTAAATATAGCATTGACCTGAATTTTTTCTTTCAGTTTTTTGCCACGTATATCCGACAAGTGGGTCCCACCTGACAGAAAAAAATGGTTAGAACGCTAACCACGTGAAATCAGTGTTCAGCGTCACACACTAGCCCCAAAAGTAGTATTTATGTGTCCAAAAACTCAAATGTGGTGGTTATGTTAGAACTCACCCGCAAATGTGGTGGTTTTGTGTCATTTTCTCGGTCGCTCTGTTCGGAGAAGACAATGCCGACCGAAGTTGCAGTGATAGCTGGTTGCCGCACGCGAATTGACAGAGGACACGACGACTGCTCCGGGTTACAAGATGAGAAGTGCCTCAAATATTAGAGTTTGTCTACAACTTTTTTATTATTTTATATTTATCACGTATACTAAAGTATTGACAATATATAAATAGCAAAAAGTCGACATTACTATACATTAAAAATTACACGCGACGGCCCAACATAATGTACCAGCGGTGGTAACGTGGTTGCTAGCCTTTTTTTCTGTGAATACCCTACATATGTTATATTAAGTGGTTTGCTTTATATATTCCAAATATTTGATTTTATGCACAACTTATTATTTGAAAAACTAGCACAATAAATTATATATGACAACACCCTACAGTGAGCATATACAATAACTGATGTACAGTAGTGTTCGTCGGTGGTTACTATAAGCAATGCTATTGCAGTAACAAGTATAAATCATCAACAATCAAAACTAAATCCGAGGTAAGTTGAGTAGGCACATTTGACCAGGTAAAAAAAGATCATGTAAATTGTTTAATTTATCAGCCATAGGTTTCTATATATTTTTACATAAGCATACACTACACACCTATGTAGATATTTTCTAGGTTGTATGCATTGAAATCTCTACCAAAATATTTAATAAAAATAATAATATAGAAGATGAAGGGGATCGTATGCAGAAAACAAAAAAAATCCTAACAACGATATCCTTATATACTAGCCAGAATCTATAACTATGCAGATATACCGTAACGGAGGAGATCGATATACATACCCTTGTAGACCGAAAAGCGGGGATTACGCCCCCGCACAGGCGTTGCTGATGAAGCCGACGTAGCCGACCTCGAGGTCGTGAAGATGAACTCCTCCAAGCGCCTCAAGTGTGGCGCCTCGGAGGGCTTACACACGTACGGAGAAGATGACGACCTCCGAGCTCCGATCCAGCGAAGCAGTGGAAGCAGAAGACTTGGACCGGAGAAACCAGCAGCACGGCGGAGTGCGTATGGTGAAGGAAACCTCAACCGTGCGTAGCCCCAATTGCGGAGCCACGTCTAAACGGATGAGAGAGAGAGATGGTGTGTTTTCAAAGGCATGGGGGCACCTATATTTATAGGAGGAGGAGGGCTGCAACACCCCTTGACTTAGCCATGTGGGACTATTCCCACATGGCCGATTCGACCAAAGGGGTGCACCGGCCCTGGTGGGCCCCATTCGGCCCAGCCAGGCCGGCTGCCCCTCTCCCTCCCCTCTCTGGTGCGTCTCCCCCTCATGGGCCTTCTCCTCCGGGAGTTGGCCCATTTAAGGTGGGCTGCCTTTTAAAATTCGTAATTAATTAAAAAAAAATATATTTAACTATTAATTACACTAATTAATATTAAATACATATTATCTAATTTATTCCGACTCCGAAAACTATTTCGTTGCCCTCCGAACTCCATCGGATAAGTCCCGGAACACTTTCGGTGTTCTTCTCTCTGTTTTCTTTTCTGCGTCCAATCTAAATAAACGTCACCTACCCTTAAGTATGTCACCCTAGCGGTTCGGAAACACACAGACATGATCGGGACCCGTTCTTCGATCAATGACTAGCATCGGGGTCGTGGATACCCATAATAGCCCCTGTGTGTTCACGAATAACTTTGTCGTTCGAACCTTAGACGCCAAGTCTTAAACCTTTTGCCTGGCGATACTTAGTTTTGCCCGTGGCTCGATCTCCGGCATCACGATACCGAGCTTGATCTCGTTACTTGACAATACTATCTTTACTCGTCTGTGATATTACATCCCCGTGACCTAGTCACATGCTTGCAAGCTCATTGATGTAACCTCACCGAGTGGGCCCAGTGTATCTATCCTGCTATAAGGATTGGCAAATCCCGCTCTTGATCCCTCGCCTCAACTACTTCCTTCCGATACCCGAGAGGGACACCTTTATTGTCACACTATGTAAGATATGACGTTTGATGCAATCAAAATATCTTCCAGAAACAACAATTAAAGTTGATCTCACGGTCGAAGGCGTAATAACTACGTCCTACAAATATTGGGTGTGTCCATCACATCATTCTCCTAATGATTGACTCCATTGTCAACTGACATAAATGTCACATGATCGGGAAACCTCGATCATCAATCGCACAACGGACTAGTAAAGAGGATACTAGGGATCTGATTATTTACATACCACACGTGCATTAATGTTTCCGCTTAATACAGTTATAACATGGTATAAAACGTATTATGAACAAATGAGATATGACAAATAAAACATCTTTATTAATTGCCTCTAGGGCATATCTCCTTCAGAAGAACCTCCACACAATAATATACATATACGCTATATTATTCATCAATTGTAAGAATATCAACACCTTTTTTTTGTAAGAACAATATGGAGCCGTGAATTTTCCGTGTTTTTTTTCACATTTTAGATTAATCTGTATCTTGTTAAGAATAATATCTCCCAAAGATTTTTTTTTTGCATAACTCAAATACATTTTCAGTAAAATTATATAATGAAAAGAATGAAATAAAAATTGTATAATAAACAATCCTAACTATGTATACAACATATATTTGTTAAACCATAATATGGTAAAAATAAATAAATAAAGGAATAAAAATTAGTGTAATTCTATTTATTTAGCTCGCCCCGGGTCCAAAAATTTAGTGGAACGACCCTCGACACGACTCTGCTTTGCTATATTTGTTTCGGTATCAGTGGAGTGTAGTCATGCTGGCGTGTCGCTGCACCTGTCGTAGAATCTAACCCTCGAGGGCCACGGTGCGTTGGCCCGAGAGAACCCTTGCTTCCCTAGGTACCATGACTACATGGTTGAGTGTTGCCTGACCTTTCGTCTAGGATGACGAGAGCACCAGAGTTCATGTACCAAGAATTTATTCTTCGATTAGCTTCAAAACTTATGCATAGTGTATTCTATTTTCGTTTAATGCCATCAGGAATGTGCTACGTTACAACGGGTTAACAAGCAAATCTTATAGGGGTGATCCAAATTTTATTATATTGACATTTTATATTACAGAAAATATTTAGTACTTTTATATTTTTTTAAATGTTCTTTGCACATGTATAAATGATCATGACAGTATGTCAGTATGTCCACTGGAAATTTGGGAAATGTCAAAGACAGCCTACATTGGAATGTGCGAATTTGGGAAATATCAAAAGGGGACCCTATGCGTCGCTCCTAGCGAGTACTTGGCGCGGACTTGCCCGCAGTGGCAGTACTATTGGGATGACTTTGGTGGCCCAATGCTACTAGGCAACGATTGAGCTACTCTGCAGTGCTATTACATTACGTACTGCCTTTTCTCTTCTGATTTTTTTAATTTTCTAAAATGTTCTAACAAATAGTTTTGGAATATTTTAGAAAAAATGGTTGTATTATTTTTTAAGAAATTTTGAAATATTTATAGCGTGATTAAACAACATTCACACGTGGTTAAAATGTCTATCATGCATAAAATGTGTTCCCTTATTCAAAAAAATCATGATGTTTATAAAAAAATCATAATATATTAAAAATCATCATGTATTAAAAAAGTTTGCCATGTATTTTTTTTAATCGTCATTAAGCATAAAATGTTCACAGAGTTAAAATTTTTGCACGAATTTAGTGTTTAAAAAATTCACAATGTTCAACAAAAAGTTCAAGCAATAAACTTTTCTTTCACAAGTTTACAAAAATTGTTCACAATGTTTTTAAAAATATTCACGGATCCAAAAAATTGCCAACAGAATTAAAAAAAATGTTCACAAAGTTAAAAAAAATTAGATGCTAATAGTTACAAAAAAGTTTACGGTTTCAAAATATTTAATGGTCTTAATTGTGTATCCATGTATTACCAAATAATGATATAAAGGAGTAAAATAAAAAGGAAAACAGAAAATGAAACATAAAAGAAAAGAAAAGAAAAGAAGAAAAAATGAAAAAGAAATAGCAACAAAATAAGGAAGCATGCAAAAGCTAGAAAAAAAGAAACATGAATGGGCTGGCCCATGCAGGGTGAGCTCTGCGGGCGAAAACACCCTAGCGCTCGTTAAAGGCGAGATACACTGCTCGCGATCAAAAGCTAGAGATTTGGCTCATGGAAACAGCCAGATAAATCAGCAATGTTAAGGGCTGGGCTCAGATGGCAAATCCTATATAAGGCCGTTAGCGGCGCAAATCGGCCGCGCCGCTAACGGGGACGTTCTGCTGGGTGGCCCATCCAGCGGCTTTTCCTTTTCTATTTTCTTTTTTCGTTTTATTTTTTATGTTTATGTTTTTCGTTTTCGTTTATTTTTTCTATTTTGTTTTCATTTTTTTATGTTTTTATTTTATTTATTAATTTTCAAATCTAAGAACATTTTGACATTTAGAATCATTTTCAAATTTGGAATTATTTTGAATTTTGGAAACTTTTTAAAATTTGGAACCATTTTAAAATTTAAAACCATTTTAAATTTGGAACCATTTTTAAAATTAGAACCATTTTCAAATTTTGAACCAGTTTCATTTTAAGAACCATTTTCAAATTTTGGAACCATTTTCAAATTTGGACCATTTTCATTTTTTGAACCATTTTCAAAATAAACCATTTTCAAAATTAGAATATTTTCAAAGTTGGAACCATTTTCAAATTTGAAAACATTTTTAAAATGGAATCATTTTCAAATTTGGAACCATTTTCAAAACTTTGGAACTATTTTTCAAATCTGAACATTTTTCGAAACATCGAAAAAGGGAAAATAAAAGAAAAGAAAACGTACAGAAAAATAAAGAAACAAGCAAAAAAACGAAATGAAAGAGCCGTCGTAACGTTTTTCTGCGCGCAAAGACTTGGGCCGGCCCACGTAATAAAGCATGTGGGCGGCGCATGGCTAAACCGCCGCTAAGGAGCGCCAAAAAGGAGCTCCCGGCTCAGATCAAGCAAGCCTATGGTGACTATAAGCCCGATGCCTCTATTGTACGGAGGTAAATCCTAGTCAGCGCCCGCCGCAAAGGTTAGCAAGCAAACGCCTACGCGATTGTTAAGTGGGCTGGCCCAGTATGGTGCAGGTTCTTTCCGCTTTTAGGCCCAGTAGCTTCCGACAAGTTTTTTGCATTTCTTTTTTTCTTTCTGCTTTTTCTGACAAATTTTTCTTTTATGTTTTCCTATTTTTTTTTCATTTTTAGTTTTTGAAAATGTTCATATTTTCAGAAATATTCAAATTTATAAGTGTTCAATTATTAAAATGGGTTATGAATGTTTTTTTCAAATTTGCGAACAATTTTCAAAATTCGTGAACCTTTTAAATTCAACACATTTGAAATTCACGAACAATTTCAAAATCTTGAACTATTTTTCGCATTCATGAACTTGGAAAATTAACTTCACGAACTATATTTCAAATTTATCAACCATTTTATGAATTCATGAACTTTTAAAAATTAAATTCATGAACCATTTTCAAACTCATGAACTTTTTAAAACTCAACACATTTTAAATTGATGAACCATTTTCAAATTCATGAATATTTTTTCAAATTCATGAACCATTTTGAAATACATGAATTTTTAAATTTAGAACATTCTAAATTCACGAACAATTTTTCTAATTTGTGAACCAATTTTCCAATTCATGATTTTTTAAATTTCATGACCATTTATTTGAAAATCTGGGACTTTTTTATTCACGAAATTTCGCACATTTTAAGGAAAACCGGACTTATTTTTTCAGCAGCGAGTTCTTTTTGTCCATAACCGAACCCAGGTAACGGGCCGGCCCAGGTTGGCAACAGGACGTGCATTTGCCTGTTAACCTTTGCAGCGGGCGTTGAAAAGGAGCTCCCTAGTATGGACCTATGTGGAGTGAAAACTGCGATGCGATCCGCTATTCAGAATAATAGGCCGTCCGTTCGATGCTGCGCGGACCATATGGGTTTGGGTCTCTCTCCACTTGGGCTACTAGTCTGGCTTTCAGTACCTTTTGTTTTTTAATCACCACTACCTTTCAGTTCTCGCCTAGCCATCGTCGGTCTCCGCCTCAGTCTTCCTCCACTTGCAAAACCAGTTCTCAACAAACCTCGTCCTGCGGACATAGTTAATTTGACGTGAACAGGGAATCGATTAGCAGTCAAACAAACAAACAAAATTGTCTCAGGTCTCAACTAGTAATCGATTAGCAGCAAAAAACAACATCTTTTTTGCTCAAGGACGCGGCGGCACGAGAGTAAACTGTTAGGAAAACGGAGTCTTTTCCTTGAGCGGGGCGACAAACTTCGCTGACGTAAGCGAATACGCTTATGGGCGACGTCATGGAATGACATACACTCCCACGCATGCGGTGGTGAGGTGAGCAAATCGGTCAAGTCAATGGAGAAGGCGAGGACGAGAACGAACAATTAAGCCCACGGACCGCCATCAATCAGTTGCTTTCCTTACAAAAATCCTCGCATTTCGCAACGTGCCTGCACCTGCGCGCGTCCAGCTAGTATCATCTAGCCTCTAGGGACGCCTGGTGCACTGTTGCTGAAAAGGCCATGGACAACGGCGACGGCTCATCTCCGACCAGCAGTGCCGCCGGGCTTCTGCCGCTCTTCATCGTCCGCTCCATGCCGGTCCGTCTCCATCCTCCCCTCATCGATTGATATAATTTTGCAAATTTGAGTTGATGGTCTTGAACGCTTCACTCGCTAATTAAGCAGACTGATGAAGGTCTCGAGGAGAAGCTGGGGCGGGCGCGTGAGGACAACTGGCGGCTGGCGGCCACGCTCGGCGCCATACTCGCCGATCACCCCCACCTGCGCTCTCTCGCCACGCCACCCGCGCCAGACATTGCCGCCGCCGCCAATGTGGCGAGCAGAGATCAGGAGATCCTCGGCGTCATGGCGGAGCCCCAGCCAAAGATTAGGACCCTCTCCGTGCGCGCGGACCCGTCAGCCTCTGACTCCAACCTCGTGAGTAGATCGATTACCTCGGCGGCCAAATGCACTGCCAGTCTGCCATCACACACACATATATAGCTTAATGATTCTTGGCGTGCAGAGCGCGAAGGACGGGTACCGTTGGAAGAAGTACGGGCAGAAGGTGACGCGCGACAACCCGCACCCCAGAGGCTACTTCCGCTGCGCATTCGCTCCATCTTGCCCCGTGAAGAAGAAGGTGATCATGTCTACTCCTACCATTAGATCGCACTCTGCTTGCTGCCATATTGTACTGAAGTTTCATCTTGATAATGTGCTGCAGGTACAGAGGGATGCGGAGGACACTTCAATGCTGGTGGCGACCTACGAGGGCGAGCACAACCATGCTCAGTCGCCGGCTGGAGAATCCATCAACGACGACTCCACTGGTCAGGCCGGGTCCCAGCTGCCATGCTCGATCTCCGTCAACTATCCCACGAACCAGTCAGGACAGCGATCGAGCGTGGAGGCTGTCTCCAGGGAGGTTGTCACGCCCGAGTTTCAGAAGCGTCTGGTGGTGGAGATGGTGAATTGGCTTGTGAATGATGCGGAGTTCATGCGGGCTCTGACGAACACGGTGGCTGAGAAAATATTGGAAAATTTTCCAGACCGTTTAAGTTAGTGTACTCTCGGGTAAAGATATGTGTGGACGGAAGTATCAGTATAACTTTGTTTTGTAGTTCTCCATCCAATCCGATTTATAAAATGTTTTTGATATTTTTACGTGGACTATATGCATATCAAAATGAGTAAATCAATTTCACTAAAACGTGTTTTTATACATGCAATTAAAAAACCTAAAATATCTTGTAATACAGAACAGAGGGAATAATTTATGTCAACGGTTTCCATGTAAGTTGTAGACCTAGAACAAGTCGTCATGTTCTCCTCCTTCGCAAGCCACTGTCAGCTTGTCATATTCTCGACTCCTTCATGCTCCCTTCTCCTCCCCATCTACCTCTTCCTCTTCCAAGCGCGGCCGTACTTGCCACCATTTCCCTCTCCCGCCGCCTTCTTGCTCATGTGGTGCGTCATCCGGTCAAGCTCACACATAGGCCTCCATGGTCTCCTCTATTCCCAAGGAAACGAATACTACATGATATCGAAAATACCATGATACTCCCTCTGCTCCAAAATATAAGATGTTTTAGGTGTTACACATATTGTTTAGGATCAAAATGAATGGACATATACATTAAAACATGTCTACATACATGTGTACACATGTGAATGTGGAAAAGTCTAAAACATCTTATATTGTAAAACGTAGGGAGTTTTAAAGTGAAGTTGAAATCGAGTTTAGATGTGGTGAAGACTGTGAACCGGATGATCGGTGTTTTGTAGCAATCCGGGTGAGCGGGGGCGGCAACACAGGCAGACTTCTTCTTGGTGGTGCTCTTTGGGCACAAAGTTTTGACTTCCGGAGTGAAAATTCTAGATCTGACCTTCACTGGTTGTATCTAGCAGTGACGGATCTCTATTCAGTCGGACTTTCTTCGGGATGAAAACCTTTGATCTATGATCAAACGACGACGGTGTTTGTGCACGGTTAGCTTGTTGGAGGCGTCGTTCTTGGAGAGCCTTTTTGCGTTCCGGGTGTTGTCTTTAGTGATGGTAGTTCATGCTGCTTCGTTGATCAGTTCGGTGGGTGTCCTTTTTTTCTTTTGGTTGTGTGCATCATTAATGTCTCGACTAGGTCTTAACATTATGTTGTTGCATAGACTGGGTGTAATTGATATCTGTTTGATATTAATATATTCGCTTTTCCTAGCGCTCGGTTGCCCGAGAATTGGCTTAACGCTCGGTTGACGAGCTACACCGTCTGATCGATGGATCAGGGTTCGCGAATGTTAGCGCAAGGTGTCTGCGTGTTGTCGGCCTGTTGTGCTTTGTTATGTGGCCCATTTACTGTTATGTTTTTTTCCTTTCGTCTTTTGTGTTGGGCTTTTTAACTTTTTCTTTCAGGGTTGTTTTGTTGGGCCTTTTTTTCCGTTGTTTCCTTTTTCTTGCTATATAGTTATGATTCATTTTTCATGTTTTTTCCCGTGCAATTACAAAAGAATATCGTTAAAAATGCAATTACACTTTTTTATTTTTTTTTGCTTTTGACTGTGCAATTGCACATGATTATTATTACTATGTAATTGGACATGTTTTTGTTTGTACACATGTTTTTAATGTTAAGCGTGCAATTACACATGATTCTCATTTTTTGTGTGTAATTGCACATGTTTTATCGATAAGCGTGCAGTTACACATTTCCTTTTGATTCTCATTTTTAGTGTAATTGCACGTGTTTTTGTGTTTTGCGCGCATATACACATTACTCTTTGCTTTTTACTCTGCAATTGCACATCTCATTAGTGTGTAATCGCACTTGTGTAATTGCAAATGTTTTTTTTGTTTTTCCGTGTAATTACTCAATGATTATCGTTTAGTGTGCTACTCTTACTTATATTTTAGGGTTTTAGGTTTTAAGGTTTAGGGTTTTTGGGTTTATGGTTTATGGTTTTAGGGGTTAGGGTTTACGAGCAATTACATGTAATTCTCGCATAGCTTGTGATCACGATTCTCGTTTACCACGCACCCTGCACGTAATTATTGTGGAATTACACATGTTTTCGTTTTGCGTGCAATTGCACATGTACATCGTCAAACGTGAAATTACGCATTTACTCTTTTTTGCTTTTTTGCGTGCAATTGCACATGTTTTTGTTTTGCGTGTAATTACACACTTCTTGCGTGCAATTATTGTGTACTTGCAGATGTTTTTGTTGTTTTGAGTGGAATTACACATGATTATAGTTTAGTGTGCAATTACAAATTAATCTTGCTTAAGTTTTTAGGTTTTTAGGGTTTAGGCCCCGCTTGGAATGTCTAGTAGTAGGCCCCATTTTGTGAACCAAATGGGGCATTAGGATTTTAGGGTTTAGCATTTTAATGGCGGTCATGTTTTTGTTTTCCCGTGTCATTACACATGCAATTACTTTTACTCGCTTTTTACTGTGCAATGGCACATGATTCTCATTAGTGTGTATTGCACGCTTAATGTGTTTTTGCTTTTACACACGTTTTTAACATTAAGCGTGCAATTACACATGATTCTCACGTGGTTGTAATTTGCACATGTTTTATCGTTAAGCGTGCAGTTACACATTACTTTTTCATTCTCATTTTTTATTGTGTAATCGCACCTGTTTTTGTGTTTTTGCGCGCTATTACACATTACTCTTTTACTTTTTAGTGTGCAATTGCACATCTCATTACTGTGTAATCGCACTTGTGTAATTGCAGACTTTTTTTGTTTTTGCGCATAATTACACAATGATTATCGTTTAGGGTGCAATTAAATTTTACTCTTGCTTATGTTTTAGGCTTTCTACGATTTAGTGTTTAGGTTTTTTGGGTTTATGGTCTTCAGTTTTAGGGGTTAGGGGTTTACGAGAATTTACATATGATTTTCGTATAGCTTGCAATTACATCTCCGGAATCATGTGTAATTATTGTGGGAATTGCACATGTTTTCGTTTTGCGTGCAATTACACAAGAACATCGTTAAACGTGCAAATACACATTTACTTTTTTTTGCTTTTTAGCGTGCAATTGCACATGTTTTCGCATTAGTGTCACTACAAGAATCCCTCTACTCTGTGGCGGATTTGTGGCCACGGTTCTCCTATCCGTGGCTCATCTCAACTTTTTTCGACGCCCTCGTTATTTCTCGTCACAGATCCATGGGAGCCCTGCCCGGCCCTGAAAAAGTCAGACGAAAAGGCCCTAACCGTCACGGATCTCAAGGGACCTTCCGTCACATGTTTTCTGTTTTCCGTGCAATTACACATGAATTTCCTTAAGCGTGCAATTACACATTACTATTTTTGTTTGAACTGCCGCCGCCCTTTCGCCTATTTATTCTTCCCGACGCGAAAACCCTAAATACCCGAGCCATTATCCACGAAAAGTTTCAGAGACGCCGCCGCCGTCAACCCTAGCTCGGGAGGGTTCAGAAGCTCTTCCCGGCACTCTGCCGGAGAGGGGAATCATCACCGGAGGGCTCTACATCACCATGCCTGCCTCCGGAGTGATGCGTGAGTAGTTCATTCTTGGACTACGGGTCCATGGCAGTAGCTAGATGGTTGTCTCTTCACTTTATGCTATCATGTTTAGATCTTGTGAGCTGCCTATCATGATCAACATCATCTTATTGTAATGCTACATGTTGTGTTTGCTGAGATCCGATAAATATTGAATACAATTTCAAGTTGATTATCAATCTATCTTATATATTATTTATGATCTTGCATGCTTTCCGTTACTAGTAGATATTTTGTCCAAGTAGATGCTTGTAACTCCAAGAGTGAGTATTTATGCTAGATAGTGGGTTCATGCCTCCGGTAATCTGGGAGAGTGACAATAACTTCTAAGATTGTGGATGTGCTGTTGCCACTAGGGATAAAATAACCGATGCTTAGCTTAAGGGTGCGCCGTTAGGTCTAATGCATTTGTTTACATTACGCACATTACTTTATGCAATTATCCGTTGCTTGCAACTTAATACCAATGGGGAACTCGGATGATAACCTGGCGGTGGATTATTAGTCATAGACGCTGTTGGATAACGGTCTATGTATTTTGTCGTAATGCCCACATGAATATCATAGTAATCATCATGTCATATATATGCATTGTCATGCGCTCAATATTTTGTCAATTGCCCAGCTGTAATTTGTTCACCCAGCATGTTAGTTATCTTTTATGGAGAGACACCACTAGTGAACTGTGGACCCCGGTCCATTATTTTACACTGATAATACAACCAACTGCAAACATTGTTCCTTTTCATTCTCTGCAATTTACTATTGTTTTCCACACCATACGTTTAATTCTTTGTTTTCAGCAAGCCGGTGAGATTGACAACCTCACTGTTTCGTTGAGGCAAAGTAGTTTGATTGTGTTGTGTGCAGATTTCACGTTGGTGATTGAGAAACGGCGCCACCAACAACCTTCAGAAGTGATTTCTTGCTCCTACTGGTTCGATTAAACCTTGGTTTTATACTGAGGGAAAACTGCTGCTACACTGCATCATACCTTCCTCTTGGGGTCTCCCAACGAACGTGTGATCCACGCAATCAAGCTCTTTTTCTGGCGCCGTTGCCGGGGAGCAAGAGGATTTCTGCAAGGGAAGTTTCACGCTTCCAATCTCTTTACTTTGTTATTGTCTTGCTTAGTTTATTTTTATTTAGTCTTGTTTACTTTATTTATCAAAAACACAAAAAAATAGTTATTTTTTTTTCAAGTTGTTATCTTTCTGTTTTGTTTTAATTTTACTAAAATGAGTACCCCTGAGAACACTAAGTTATGTGATTTCACTAGCACGAACAACAATGATTTCATTAGTACACCTATTGCTCGACCTGCTTCTAACGCAGAATTCTATGAAATTAAACCTGCACTTTTAAATCTTGTTATGAAAGAGCAATTCTCTGGTGTTAGTACTGATGATGCTGCTGCTCACCTTAATAATTTTGTTGAACTTTGTGAGATGCAAAAGTATAAGGATGTAGATGGTGATATTATTAAACTGAAACTTTTTCCTTTCTCTTTGAGAGGACGTGCTAAAAAATGGTTGCTATCTTTGACTAGAAATAGTATTGATTCATGGACTAAATGCAAAGATGCTTTCATAGGAAAATATTATCCTCCTGCTAAGATTATATCTTTGAGAAGTAGCATTATGAATTTCAAACAATTTGATAATGAGCATGTTGCTCAAGCTTGGGAGAGAATGAAATCATTGGTAAAGAATTGTCCCACCCATGGACTGACTGCTTGGATGATCATCCAAACCTTTTATGCAGGACTAAATTTTTCTTCAAGAAACCTATTGGATTCGGCCTCTGGAGGTACCTTTATGTCCATCACTTTGGGTGCTGCAACAAAGTTTCTTGATGATATGATGATAAATTATTCTAAATGGCACACCGAAAGAGCTCCACAAGGAAAGAAGTTAAATTCTATTGAAGAAATCTCTTCCTTCAGTGATAAGATTGATACTATTATGTCTATGCTTACAAATGGAAAAATACATGTTGATCCAAATAATGTTCCTTTAGCTTCTTTGGTTGCTCAAGAAGAGCATGTTGATGTGAACTTCATTAAAAATAATAACTTCAACAACAATGATTATAGGAATAATTTTGGTAATAGCAATTATAGGCCCTATCCTTCTAATAGTGGCAATGGTTATGTTAATTCTTATGGCAATTCCTACAACAATAATAAGAGTGTACCCTCTGATCTTGAAGTCATGCTTAAGGATTTTATTAGTACACAAACTGCTTTCAATAAATCTGTTGAGGAAAAGTTTGGGAAAATTGATGTTCTTGCCTCTAAAGTTGATAGTCTTGCTCTTGATGTTGATTTGTTAAAAATTAAAACTATGCCTCATGATGTTAAAGAGAGCAAGACTCTCAATGCTATACAAGTTAAAATTGATAATAATGTGAGGATGTTAGCTGATTTACATGCTAGGTGGGCAAGAGAGGATGAAATTGCTAAGAAGAATAGTATTGCTAGAGTTTATACTATTACTACTACTGAAAATGCAAAACGTTTAAAATTGCCTGAAAACACTGAAACTGTTCCTGATAAAAGTGCTGAAATTTTTCGAGATGCGGGAGACAATGGTCCCATTACTTTTGATAATAATGACTTTGATTTTGATGGTTGCAATATTTCTAAAGTAATTAAGTTCTTGCAAAAGCTAGCTAGAAGTCCTAATGCTAGTGCTATAAACATGGCTTTTACTAAACATATTACTAATGCTCTCATGCAAGTTAGGGAAGAGAAATTAAAACATGAAGCTTCTATCCCTAGGAAGTTAGAAGATGGTTGGAGCCCATCATTAAAATGAAGGTGAATGATTTTGATTGCAATGCTTTATGTGATCTTGGTTCTTGTATTTCTGTTATGCCTAAGAAACTCTATGATATGCTTGATTTAGCACCTTTGGAACACTGTTATTTGGATGTTCACCTTGTTGATAATACTATAAAGAAACCTTTGGGGAGAGTTGATGATGTTTTTATAATGGTTAACAATAACCTTGTCCCCGTTGATTTTGTTGTTTTGGATATTGAATGCAATGCATATTGTCCTATTGTTTTGGGAAGACCTTTTCTTAGAACTGTTGGTGCTATTATTGATATGAGAGAGGGGAATATTAAATATCAATTCCCACTCAAGAAAGGTATGGAACACTTCCCTAGAAAGAAGATGAAGTTACCTTTTCATTCTATTGTTAGATCAAATTATTTTGTTGATGCTTCATCACTTGGAAACACTTGATTCTTACTTGCTGCGCCTAGCTGAAAGGCGTTAAAGAAAAGCGCTTATGGGAGACAACCCATTATTTTATTTCTGTAATTTTTTCTTTTATTTTTGAGTCAAGGAGTTGTTTACTTCTGTAACAATTCCTTTGTATCTTTATTTTATTGCATTGTTGTGCCAAGTATTGCCTCTAATAGGAAGATGATGCTAGATTTGGATTTCTGCGCAGGAACAGATTTCTTCTGTTCACCGTTTTAATTCTGTAAAATCACAGAAAAAATATTTAAATCTGCAATTTTTTGTGCGTGATCCTCAGATATGTACGCATCTTTTGTTAGTGTAAAGTTTTTCGATCTGAACAACGTAAGTAACTCGAAAAAATTCGTCTTTGCGGACTGTTCTGTTTAGACAGATTCTGTCTTTTATTTTTCGCATTCTCTCTTTTACTAGTGTTGAGTGGAATTCTTTTTTAGGGTGAAGAGCTTCACATAACATCAGAGGCAGTAGTTAATGTTAAAAGTAGCGGTCATGTTTGTGTCCTTATAGAACATGTGAGTTTTTGATTGTGCACTAACCCTCTAATGAGAATTATTTTGAGTTTGGTGTGGCGGAAGTTTTCAAGGGTCAAGAGAGAAGGATGATATAATGTGATCAAGAAGAGTGAAGAGCTTAAGCTTGTGGATGCTCCCATGGATCACCCCAGCATATTTCAAGAAGACTCAAGCGTCTAAGCTTGGGGATGCCCAAGGCATCCCCTTCTTCATCAGCAACTTATCAGGTCATCTCCAGTGAAACTATATTTTAATTCTTTCACATCATATGTGCTTTACTTGGAGCGTCTGTGTGCTTTTATTTTCAGTATTTTATTTTTCTTATGGTCTACTTGATTGGACCCTAGCATTCTTGATTGGGAGAGAGACATGCTCCGTTTTTTCATATGAATACTCCTATTCTTCACTTATACTTGTTGAGTATTCTTATCTAGCTATTGCTATGCTTTTAGCTCCTGTTTTGCATGCATCTCTTATTCAGAGCTGTTAGTTCTTTTAAAGAAAGTACTCTCTTACTTCACTTATAATTGTTTGGAGAGTTTATGTTGAAATAAATTGATTGGTGTTTGGTTGGAACAGAAAATGTTGCATGTGGTAGATGGTATAATGGAAAAAGCTTACATATTCTTGTAGATCATTGTATTGGATAATTTGATACTTGTCAATTGTTTTGAGTTATCAAGTAGTTCATGTTTAAGCTTTTATATCATGTAGTTAAAACTTATTAATGAAGAACTACCGTAAAGCTCGTTGAAATTTGGTTTGCATGATTGGTATCTCTAAGGTCTAGATATTTTCTAACAAAGGGTTTGGTTAACAAGGAAGACAGTGTAGAGTCTTATAATGCTTGCAATATGTTTTCATATAAGTCTTGCTGTGTCGGTTGATATCCTGTGTTTGCTTCAAATAACCTTCCTAGCCTAAACTCTGTACTGAGAGAGAATGCTTCTCGTGCATCCAAAACCTTGAGCCAAAATCCATGCCATCTGTGTCCACCATAACTACCTATATGTGGTATTTTCTTGCCATTCCAAGTAATTTTTTCATGTGCTACCTTTAAACTATTCAAACTTTATTACTCCTATTTTATGTCAATGTTTACCAAGCTCATGAGGACGGGGTGGATGTCTTTATGTCAACTGTCAAACAGACTTTACCACCGGAGCGGCATATACATCCGCTTATCCATTAATTTTGCAAAAAGAGCTGGCAAATGGGGTGCCCAGTCCCAATTAATTACAACTTTAACCGCTTAATTCTCTTCACATTTTTGCCCTGATTTATCAGTCATGCAATGACAAACAGTGAAATATCTGCATGTGTAAACAAAAGAGAAAGAGGGATGATCTGCCTTGCTGGTAGAAATAGCGTCCTTCATGGGAGCCGCTCTTAAAAGTCTGGTTGACAGGGGTCATATTGTACTTTCCATTTTCTGATTCTTTGACAATTAACAAACACCTCTCAAAACTTATTTTTACTCTCTATATGATTTCAAAAACTTAAAAAGCTCTAGCACATGATTTAATCCCTGCTTCCCTCTGCGAAGGGCCTTTCTTTTACTTTTATGTTGAGTCAGTTTTCCTACTTCTTTCTATCTTAGAAGCAAACACTAGTGTCAACTTTGGTGCAACAATTTTTATATGCTTGTATATTGCACTCATTATATTGCTTTGTGTTGACAAATATCCATGAGATATATATGTTGAAAGTTGAAAGCAATTGCTGAAACTTAAATCTTCCTTTGTGTTGGTTAAATACCTTTTACTTAGAATCTATTGCTTTATGAGTTAACTCTTATGCAAAACTCTTTGATGCTTGTCTCGAAAGTACTATTCATGAAAAGTTTTTGCTTATATGATTCAGTTGTTTGCTCATTATCTACTTGCTAGCAAACTATAGACCATTGACCTGGATCACTTCATTCATAACATGTGCTTTACAATACTATTTGATCAAGATTATGATTGTAGCATGTTGATAACCCCAAGAGCAAGGGATCACTGTAGCACCTCTCAATGTGGAAGTAAGGTATCGATCCGCAGGAGCAAGAAGGAAAAGTTATCTATTCCCTACAACTAAAGTGTCACAAGTTTTAGTTGATTATGCACTAAACAAGTTTGGAGAACAAGGTGGTTGATGGATGGATGTAAAAGTGTCCCAATCCTCTTCAATGCAAGAGGACAAGACAAATGGTAGCAAGCAAAAGCTCTCAAAGAGAGAGAAAGCCCAATCCTCTATGTAGCAAGAGGACAAGCTCAAGTGTGTGTTTCTTATAGGAACAATGGACATGGTTCATGGGTTCACTTAATCCTCTCTCTCTCATCTACGGTGATCATCATGTTATAGATAAAGTACACACAATTGTCATGTTTTAATGGTAGCTTTTATGACGGCTATATGTCCTAAAACACATAGTTGAAAGAAATACTCATTTGTGTTGCTAGGTCACCCTCGTAAGGCTAGCGTGGTTTCTCTCACTCCCACATCATACTCTTTCTTTTTACCCCCAGATAAAGGATGTTGGGCGGTACTGTGTCACTCAATACCTATGCCGTGTCACATCGGCCATCCCGTACCCACATACATCATACTTCAAAGTATGACAAATCACAAAAGCTCCAACACAACGGTAAATGCATAACAAATCATCTCACACCACAATATTCACCACAAAGGTATTACATAGATGACCGTAATCATGTTTGCAGCTCATACGGTACTAATTAGTGAAGCTCAAGAGAGAGGAGAGATACAAAAGTTACCACCACAAACCCTAGTCCAGGGGGTGGACTACTCCCCCTTCATCATGGTGATGATGGTGGAGAAGTTCTTGCTGTAGATGTTGATGATGAACACGCCGGAGGGGGGTGGAGCCCTCCGGAGGTGATTCCGGCGGCGTTTCCCCCCTCCGATCTTCTCCGGCGGCAGCCTTCTGACTCTCTGTTTCGTGGTTCTGTGTTTCTCCGCCGCCTCCTTTCGCGAAACGCCGGGGACCTTTTTTATAGGCGTTTTTAGGTCAAGACTAGTCGGTGGAGAAAGATCGACGGCGGCGGAGCTCCGAGGAAAATAGGTAGGCCCACGCGGCCAGATTTTAGGCCGCGTGGGACCCTCCATTTCCAGCTGTTGGGCTTCTGGTCTTCAATTTAAGCCCATTGCGTTCGTCTCGAAAATTCTGAACCGTGCTCTTTGGCCTTGCCCTTTTTGGAGTCCCGAAGCTCCCGGAAAGTCTGAAACACTAAAAAAGACGTTTTCTGGAAAAACAGGGTTAATTCCAAATAAATGGGAAAACTATGAAATATTCCCAAAATCATTATAAAACATTGATATAACCCTTATATGATGCAAATATGATTGGAATAAAGTAAAATAATGCAAAGTTCATGTATGCATTTTACATGCATCAACATCCCCAAGCTTAATCCATGCTCGTCCTCGAGTATGAAGGTGATAAAACTAACATGGACTTTGCAATTTAATACTAACAATGGATATCAAAGATGATTACTATTGCTACATAGAGTCAAATGATTCATTCTTCAAAGGAGTAGCAATATGCAAATAGTTTATGAAGTGATATCAAGTATTCAAGACAAGGATGTTCATGATAGTTCACAAAGTGTAACATAACAGATAGTAGTATGGACACATGTATGCATAATGATAAGTAGACATCCTACATGGTCATAGAGTGATGATGAAAATCTGAATATGATAGGTGGACACTTTGGAAAGATGTATAAGTGAGTAGAGGTAAAGCATGCATAAGTTTCATCTAACTCCAAACTCTTCTACTTAAGTTAATGATTGCAATGTGGTAATACTTGGTGTCAAGCTCTCATTCCCCTATCATAGCATCTTGAATGATTAAGTTTAATGTGAGAGCAAATATGAGTAGTGTGCTTGACAAAGTAAAGGTTGGTGTCTCATGCCCCTTGAATACAAGTACTACACCATGATTACTCAACTTAGGAAACAAAGCAAGTTCAAGTTATATATCATTGTAAGTAATAATAGTATCATCAAGAGCGTCAACTGGGGTACCTCTTGTCCCAGGATATGGAACAAGCCCATATCAAAATGACAAGACAAACAAACAAGATGAAAACCTCAACACCCTTTTTATTTACCATTGGAATAGCTTTTTATTGTAAGGTGTATCACAGAATTCACCATAGCATGTAAGTAAATTTCCACCATGAATGATGCATGGCTTAGATTAGCGGCCCAGGCGTCTCTCTAACCATTTATACAAACTCATTTAAACTACTTCATTTCCACCTCATTTCACATGATAGCATCCATAACAAAAGTACATGATATCAACTAAATGAGATGAAGAGCATGTTGAAAGCTTTGCATGTGACAGCACATATGGGCTAACTCCCAACCTCGAACATTTATCAAGCCACTAGCATCATAATCTTAATCACAATGGGTCATGTTTTATTTATTGCAATGATAGTAAAATGTGCATCAAGTTCGTGAGAGCTATATAACCAACTTTTCCATGCAATCAATAACATAATCATTTTCATTCAGAGGTATAGATAACACAAATATCATGATGAACATACTCGGAATAGCATATAGCTAGTAGGTAGATATGGTGGACTCACTGGAATAACTTTGGTTGAAGGTGTTGGAAACAAGTTTTGACTTGTTGGAATGTTTGGGCTAGCAAAAGGGAGAAAGTTGACCATCTAGATGCATGCATGAGTGTCCATAGAACTAACTAATCCATGTTAAACCAAGTAAAATAACAATCAGCACCAAAACATGAATAAGTGATAGCTCTTCAAAAAGAATTTGCAAACTATTACTCATAAACAAGCTCATGAATCATGCAACTATATGTATCATTAAAAATCAACTCAAACATCCCTTTTCCCAATCTTATAAAAGCATCCAACATATTTCAACCCATATTTCCAGTAGCTCTCCATATATAAATGATAGTGTGGTGGTCTCTCAAACTCAAACAAAACAAAAAAAGACGCTCCAAGTTTATGCGATAAAGTGTTTCGATCGAAAAACAGAAGTTGGACGTGTGCAAACCGAGAGTGTGTAGGTCCAGCGGGGTTGTCTTCACATCCCCAAGCTTATGGTCTTCACCATCCTTGGATAGCTCTTGGTGCATCTCCTCCAATCCCTGTGAAAAAACTTCAAAACACCGTTTCTCCCATTTCTTTTCTGTGGGGTGCATTAATAGTGATAAACAAATAGGTTCTTGCTGCATATAATCCTTGAACAAAAATTCATATGAGATGTCCAGAAAGTGTATAATGTTGTATGCCTACTCATAAACTCAATTGGATCAAAAAGATTCAACTTAAAAGCTCAAAGCATGCATCAAACAAAATGGGACAGAATCTGTCCAGAAAAACAGCAGCAGCAAAACGTATTTTTCTACCCTACCAAACTTTCTCGAAAAATTCCGAAAAAATTCATGCATACAGAGGATGAAAAGTTGCAACTACAGTTCAAATATGAGCTCATTCGGAGTTACAGAATAAGAATTAAAAATCATACCGTGCACTGACTCGTGCAGGAATAAAATCTCCGAACTATAAGCAACTTTTCAAACCAAAAGGGTAAAACTTGGCACTTTATTGAAAATCCAGAACCTAAACTATAAACAAAGTCTCTTGTACAGCAAGAGGACACAAAGAAAATCACACAAAAAATAACCGGGTTGCCTCCCGCAAAGCGCTTTCTTTATAGCCATATAGCTAGGCTTGATAGTTTTAATGATGCTCATAGGAATAAGATTGAAATAAAAAGAGCATCAAGAAAAATATCAAACACATTTAAGTCTAACCCACTTCCTATGCATTGGGATCTTGTAAGAAAATAAATCAATAAAGCACAAAGTGACTAGCATAGGAAGGCAAAGCAAGTGCAACTTCAAAATTTTCAACAAAAAGAGAGAAGACTTAATATTTTTGAGATATATGAAATCATGTCTCCCTCTCTCATAAAAACTTTCAGTAGCATCATTGATAAACTCAACAATATAGCTATCACATGAAACATTCTTATCATGATCCATATGCATAAAAGTATCATTACTCTCCACATAAGCATAAACAGTTTCATTAGGAATAGTGGGAGTAAAACATTCATAATAATCATTGTAATCATCATATATAGGAGGCATATCATAATCACAATAAACTTTATACTCAATAGTGGGTGGACTGAAAATATCATATTCATCATCATAAATGGGAGACATAGTATCATCAAACAAGTCAAAGAACCTCCCCAAGCTTAGATGATTGCAAGATAAAGAAACCTCCCCAAGCTTAGTCTAGTGCACACAAGAATAGAAACTTAAGCGCTACGCTCCCCGGCAACGGCGCCAGAAAAGTACTTGATAACCCCCAAGAGCAAGGGATCACTGTAGCACCTCTCAATGTGGAAGTAAGGTATCGATCCGCAGGAGCAAGAAGGAAAAGTTATCTATTCCCTACAACTAAAGTGTCACAAGTTTTAGTTGATTATGCACTAAACAAGTTTAGAGAACAAGGTGGTTGATGGATGATGGATGTAAAAGTGTCCCAATCCTCTTCTTTGCAAGAGGACAAGACAAAGGTAGCAAGCAAAGCTCTCAAAGAGAGAAAGCCCAATCCTCTATGTAGCAAGAGGACAAGCTCAAGTGTGTGTTTCTTATAGGAACAATGGACATGGTTCATGGGTTCACTTAATCCTCTCTCTCTCATCTACGGTGATCATCATGTTATAGATAAAGTACACACAATTGTCATGTTTTAATGGTAGCTTTTTATGACGGCTATATGTCCTAAAACACATAGTTGAAAGAAATACTCATTTGTGTTGCTAGGTCACCCTCGTAAGGCTAGCGTGGTTTCTCTCACTCCCACATCATACTCTTTCTTTTTACCCCCAGATAAAGGATGTTGGGCGGTACTGTGTCACTCAATACCTATGCCGTGTCACATCGGCCATCCCGTACCCACATACATCATACTTCAAAGTATGACAAATCACAAAAGCTCCAACACAACGGTAAATGCATAACAAATCATCTCACACCACAATATTCACCACAAAGGTATTACATAGATGACCGTAATCATGTTTGCAGCTCATACGGTACTAATTAGTGAAGCTCAAGAGAGAGGAGAGATACAAAAGTTACCACCACAAACCCTAGTCCAGGGGGTGGACTACTCCCCCTTCATCATGGTGATGATGGTGGAGAAGTTCTTGCTGTAGATGTTGATGATGAACACGCCGGAGGGGGGTGGAGCCCTCCGGAGGTGATTCCGGCGGCGTTTCCCCCCTCCGATCTTCTCCGGCGGCAGCCTTCTGACTCTCTGTTTCGTGGTTCTGTGTTTCTCCGCCGCCTCCTTCGAGAAACGGGGGACCTTTTTATAGGCGTTTTTAGGTCAAGACGGTCGGTGGAGAAAAGATCAACGGCGGCGGAGCTCCGAGGCCCAAAATAGGTAGGCCCACGCGGCCAAGATTTTAGGCCGCGTGGGACCCTCATTTCCAGCTGTTGGGCTTCTGGTCTTCAATTTAAGCCCATTGCGTTCGTCTCGAAAATTCTGAACCGTGCTCTTTGGCCTTGCCCTTTTTGGAGTCCCGAAGCTCCCGGAAAGTCTGAAACACTAAAAAAGACGTTTTCTGGAAAACAGGGTTAATTCCAAATAAATGGGAAAACTATGAAATATTCCCAAAATCATTATAAAACATTGATATAACCCTTATATGATGCAAAGTTCATGTATGTATTTTACATGTTAAGTGTGAAACACCTTCATGCATTACTCAATGTATGGTGCACATCAAGACAATCATAAAAGATAAAAACTTGACCAAATACTCAATACATGTTAAGTAGAAATCATTGTCAATCCATCCTATGCCCCCAGGAACATGAGAGAACTACTCACAACGCGAAGACATGGTATGATTCAATGGTATAAGTGATACAACACAATCTGAAAATATAATCTCCCCACTAAAGAATGACAAGTAACAATTCACAAACATGTAGAATAGTACTTAGACAATAGCTAGGGTTCGAACAATCTCAAACTATGAGGGGGATGAAGTGGATCACGAAGATGGTGATGGAGATGGTGCTGGTCTTCACGGTGGTGATGATGGAGAAGTTCTTGCTGTAGATGTTGATGATGAACACGCCGGAGGGGGGTGGAGCCCTCCGGAGGCGATTCCAGCGGCGTTTCCCCCCTCTAATCTTCTCCTGCGGCAGCCTTCTGACTCTCTGTTTCGTTGTTCTGTGTTTCTCCGCCGCCCCCTTTCGCGAAACGCCAGGGGGCCTTTTTTATAGGCGTTTTTGGGTCAAGACGGAGTCGGTGGACGAAAGATCGACGGCCACGGAGCTCCGAGGGGGAAAAGAGCTGGGCCCACGCGGCCAGGTATTTTAGGCCGCGTGGGACCCTCCCATTTCCAGCCTATTGGGCTTCTGGTCTTCAATTTAAACCCATTGAGTTCGTCTCAAAAATTCTGAACCGTGCTCTTTGGCCTTGCCCTTTTTGGAGTCCCGAAGCTCCCGAAAAGTCTGAAACACTAAAAAAGACGTTTTCTGGAAAAACAGGGTTAATTCCAAATAAATGGGAAAACTATGAAATATTCCCAAAATCATTATAAAACATTGATATAACCCATATATGATGCAAATATGATTGGAATATAAGCAATTAAAGTAAAATTGTTCATGTATGCATTTTACATGCATCAACTTCATAACATTTTTATGCATTTTCTGGGACTAACCTATTAACAAGATGCCACAGTGCCAGTTCCTGTTTTCTGCTATTTTTGTATTCCAGAAAAGCTAGTCTGGAAATATTCTCGGAATTGGACGAAACTTGGACAGAACCTCCTATTTTTCGAACACGAACACGGAGTCCAGAGGAGAGACGGAGGAGGGCCACGTGGCAGCCACACCATGGGGCCGCGCGAGCCTCCCTGCCGCGCCGTGGGTGGTGTGGGACCCACGTGGCTCTGCAGCCGCCGCCCTTTCGCCTATTTATTCTTCCCGACGCGAAAACCCTAAATACCCGAGCCATTATCCACGAAAAGTTTCAGAGACGCCGCCGCCGTCAACCCTAGCTCGGGAGGGTTCAGAAGCTCTTCCCGGCACTCTGCCGGAGAGGGGAATCATCATCGGAGGGCTCTACATCACCATGCCTACCTCCGGAGTGATGCGTGAGTAGTTCATCCTTAGACTACGGGTCCATGGCAGTAGCTAGATGGTTGTCTCTCCACTTTATGCTATCATGTTTAGATCTTGTGAGCTGCCTATCATGATCAAGATCATCTTATTGTAATGCTACATGTTGTGTTTGCTGGGATCCGATGAATATTGAATACTATGTCAAGTTGATTATCAATCTATCTTATATGTTATTTATGATCTTGCATGCTTTTCGTTACTAGTAGATGCTTTGGCCAAGTAGATGCTTGTAACTCCAAGAGTGAGTATTTATGCTAGATAGTGGGTTCATGCCTCCGGTAATCTGGGAGAGTGACAATAACTTCTAAGATTGTGGATGTGCTGTTGCCACTAGGGATAAAATAACCGATGCTTAGCTTAAGGGTGCGTCGTTAGGTCTAATGCATTTGTTTACTTTACGCACATTACTTAATGCAATTATCCGTTGCTTGCAACTTAATACCAACGGGGAACTCGGATGACAACCTGGCGGTGGATTATTAGTCATAGACGCTGTTGGATAACGGTCTATGTATTTTGTCGTAATGCCCACATGAATATCATAGTAATCATCATGTCATATATATGCATTCATAGTAATCATCATGTCATATATATGCATTGTCATGCGCTAAATATTTTGTCAATTGCCCAGCTGTAATTTGTTCACCCAGCATGCTAGTTATCTTTTATGGAGAGACACCACTAGTGAACTGTGGACCCCGGTCCATTCTTTTACACTGATAATACAACCAACTGCAAACATTGTTCCTTTTCATTCTCTGCAATTTACTACTGTTTTCCACACCATACGTTTAATCCTTTGTTTTCAGCAAGCCGGTGAGATTGACAACCTCACTGTTTCGTTGGGGGAAAATAGTTTGATTGTGTTGTGTGCAGATTCCACGTTGGTGATCGAGAAACGGCGCCACCAACAACCTTCAGAAGTGATTTCTTGCTCCTACTGGTTCGATTAAACCTTGGTTTCATACTGAGGGAAAACTGCTGCTACACTGCATCATACCTTCCTCTTGGGGTCTCCCAACGAACGTGTGATCCACGCAATCAAATTGCACATCTCTTTACTGCGTAAGCGCACTTGTGTAATTGCAGATGTTTTCTTGCGTGTAATTACACATGATTATTATTGTACCGTGTAATTATAATTTGAAATAATATATGACTATGTATTTCTATTTTTATGATTCTATTTTTTTATCCTGCAAGCACTTTTCTTGATACACCACAATAAATCATTGAAAAAAATAGCGCGATATATCCCCGCTAATAGCATGCTATAGCGTCCTAGAAATGGTCCCGCTAAATTGATCAGTGTACAATGTCACGCTAATAGCACGCTATAGCGCGAAATAGCACGCTAATAGCACATTTTAAGGCCGGCGCTATTTTTCTGTAGCGCGCTATTTTTTTCCTTGCAATAAATAGCCAAGACCGACTTTTTTTTTTCTTTTTTGATTGATTGACGGGAATGTGAGCCAGCTTAATTTTGCTAAATAGATCCGTAAGTTTTTATTGACAAAATAGATCTGTAAGTTGCATGCAGTAGGGCGAGAAAAGGGAAAAAAACAAGCTAGTTTTTTTTTACATTAAAAAAAACGAGCTAGCTGCTCCCTAGTAGATTCAATGGATCGATCTAGCTGAATCGAACACGCGTAATAGGGCCCAGTTTGCACATGAAAGCAGGCCCAGTTTGCACATGAAGCCTCAGATAAGGTACGTCCAAAAAGTCCGACCCATAAAATCAACAAAAAATAAATAAAAAAAAGCCCACAAAAGGACGGTACAAGTGGTTGGAGGGATCGCGACTAGCCATTGCGTGCTGACGTAGCTCGACCGAGCGTTTACTTGAATCTCGGTCACCCGAGCGCTAGGCACTCCCTAATATATTCTCTTTATCAAAAAAAAGTTAGCAGTTTCCTACAAAAGCCAAACACCTCAATGTAAAATCATGGTACCCCTAAAAAAAACGTAGTATTCTAAAAATACTTTAAAAAAAACATGGTTGCCATCCTAAAATTTCAAAGGCGAGTGACGTCACTGGACTAGATAAATGCGCTCATGCGTGAGCGCATGAGGCAAGCAAGCGCAGACACGACCTTAATTTTTCGCTTTGGTGGTTCCACGTGGTGCTAATTAAGAGAATATGACCTGAAATGAAAAATGATTGACCTGCTTGACCAGAATATAGTAGTGGCATATGCATATATTCCGAATCCGTCAGAACCAAGCAAGCTACTCCCTCCGTTCCAAATTAGTTGACTTGAGTATTTAGACAAAACCAAGTCAAGTAATTCGGAACGGAGGGAGTACTTGCCAAGTTGCTGCTTAGCAGACAACATCAATATCGCTATTATTTGAAGAGGGTGAAGACTTACTGGTGACCGACTGAATCCTGACTTCGTGTGGGCTGTGGTGGCGATCGTCTCGGTGCGTCATCGCTGTGTACGTCATCGGTTTGTCTCAAGTGTCGATATCTCAAGTGGGCACGTTCACATTTTCTTATTTTCTCATATAACGACTTGGCGTTGCTAGTTACCCCTGAATTTCCCGTTGGAATAGTATAGAGAGAATGGAGACTAATCATTGGCTGGTTGGTGGTACTTTTAGCTCAGAAAGATCAAATTATGTCTTTGGCATTGTATACGTACGTACATCTCATAAAGACGCGACTTTTGTAGTGTGAGACGATGTTCTCGTTGGTAGCGAGGCGTCTCGTGGCCTCGCCAAATTTTAAAGCCCCTTTGTGTGAGTTTTGTCTCCTGTGGTGTCCTCGCGTATGGGTGTCACATGACTGTATTTAGTTAGGAATTCACACGGCAGGTAAATTTGCTATTTCGAGTAGCTTCTTCGGCTAGCCATGGAAATACATTGGAATAGCTAGTCCTAGCGAGGGGAGCCAGTGACTACACAACAGTTCGGCAAAAACTTCATGTAATCATAGGATAAAAATCATGCGAAAAAATAGAGAAATTCATACAAATATATGTATTTGACCTTACAACTTTAAATTGGCATCACGGTTTTGTACCCCTTGCTCCGCCACTGGAGGGAGTGGTGATATCTGATGCATTTAATCCATCGTCTTTCGATACAAATAATTAGTATTGTTAACCTCGCCTATATCTACCAATAAATAGTACAAAATTGTTCTAGATACAAATAATTACAAGAATAAATTGGATATGTTCAGTAATGCATGTCTAATTGGTCTTTTGAGATGCACTTACGTTTTCCACACACAAAAATTGCAACAATTGATGTCTCTAAAAGCAATATACTAGTAGTAGTTAATCTTGGGGTTTTGCAAGAGGGTGAACTTTTCCTATGTTTCAATCATCTACGAAAAATGTAACCACAATTCCGAAGAAATATGAAACTCGCATCCAGTTGCACTTTCTAAAACCAGATGAACTTTTCAGAAAAATACATGTGAGATAGAAAAGTGCAACCGTGTGGCGGAAAAGTGTATCTGGAATGAGTTGCACTTTTCTCGAATGACTGGGATCTAGTCATTTGAGTATGTCTCCTTGAACATCTACTTACTGGATTTTACAAGGTTTTGTAACTAAGGCCCGCTTTGGCAGCTTTGTTTATCTAAAACCAAAGTGTTCCAAAGATTCTTATTTCATGCCAAGGCAACATATACTACTAATCCTTCCGCTAACAATTACATCGGTTTTGAGTTTACTCAAAATCGAACTCTGTACATTATGACAAAATATATAGTAAAAAATATCAACACCTACAATATAAATTTGATATTGGAATCATCACAAAAAATGTTTTTATATTGTATATATTTAAAATTATAGATTTTCATATAGAGTGGTATCATAAATACCATGGTGTATAAAACTGCAACTTTTACTAAAACCAAACACCTAAAACTATGGTATTTTTTGAAAATCACAGAATTCTTAATATATTTTAGAAAAACTTTGCTGCCACTGCATCCTAAAATTTCAAAGGCAAGTGACGTCATTATACTAGATAAATTCATGACGCAAGCAAGCACGGACTGATATACACAAGACGTTAATTTTCGCTTTGTTGGTTCCACGTGGAGCTAATTAAGAGAATAGGACCTTAAAGGATTGACCTGCTTGACCTGCATATAGTATTGGCATGTGCATATATTCTGAATCCGTCAGAACTAAGCTACCTACTAGTCGCCAAGTTGCTGGTTAGCAGACAACATCGATATCGCTATTATTTGGAGCCTGAAGACTTATGGTGAACGACTGGATCGTCTCGACGACATCGGAGTGCGTCAACATGTGCACGTCATCCTTATCCGTTTGCAAAGTGAAGCACAACTGGGATGAAAAGATCCTTTGCCAAGGTATATATTTTTTCTAAGTGGCTCTTAAGCAAACTTTCAGCCACTAATAGCTCCTTAAAAAAAATTCAGTCAGATCTGGTCCCTCCCAAAAACGTCATATTAAAGCGTTCAAAAATCTAAAAGGTTTCAGAATTTCAGAAAACATCATTCACGTTTTCTTGTTTGAGATTGCGAAGAAAAAAATTAAGTCATTTGAAATAAATCATTTGATGTGTCGTTTTTCAGTCACAGAGGTTCTGAGAATGTCATAGTACGCCATATCAGTTGGCGTATTTTGAGATTTTCATATTCTCTAATACTAAAAAAGACATATCAAATGACTTATTTCAAATGATTTACAAATTTATCCGTTTTGCAGTATTACACAAGGCAAAGTAAAATGACATTTTCTAAGACTTCCAAATCATCTGGAATTTTCAGAACGCTAACCCCAATGGTATTATTAGGAGGGCCATATCTGACTAAAAGTTTGTAGAGGGGCTATTAGTAAAAAAATCTTAAGAGCCATTTAAGAAAGGACTGTGCTACTAATGGCACGTGCCCCAAATTAGCTAACCGTGGGCACGGAAAGAATATGGTAAACGAGCACATGCATGCATGCAGCCACGTAGATTCCTTTTGCTTTTCAAACTTTAAAATGATTTATCTCTTAAACCGTAAATCAAAATTCAGATCCGTTTTCACGGTTGGCTTTGTCGTGACGAGATCTTTAAAACTAGATCACATCTTAATATGTTTTGACAACTTTTTTCTGACCCTAGTTGCCAGATTATACTCACTTAGTCACCAGGTACTGATAAGTTGGTTACCAGGTTAAAATCGAATGGTTGCCATGCTATTTAAACTTCTCTACTCACCAATGTAATCTTTTGATGACTGTAACACCATATTTTACATGTTTAGAATGGTTCAAATACTCACTCTTTGGACTTGTAGATCATGGATATGACAAAAAAATGTAAAAAATACTTGGTAACTATGTATTATTTGGGTGGCAACTGCTAAGTACTAATATGGTAACTATAGTATTATAACCTGGCAACTGACAACGGAAAAAAAAGTTCGTCAGAACATATTAAGATGTGATCTTATTTTAAAGTACACGTCGATGCGAACCCAGTGGTGAAAACGGATCGTCAATTGGATTAACGATTCAAGAGATAATTTATTTTGAATTTTCGGTTAGGGGAAAGATTCTTTACATGCATGCATGTGTTGTCCCGCGTCTCTTATAGGAAAAAATTAGATGCGCTGCCTTGCATGCATGCGCCGGACGGTGTTGATTATAGGGCACGTCTGCTAAGTAGATTAATCGTTTAAGAAAATATACTTTGCCAAGTGCTCAAGTGGGCACGTTCTCTTTTTCTTATTCTCGTATAACGACTTGGCATTGCTAATTGACTACGGAGTAGGCTTCAATTCTCGAGTCTTGACAGGCGCCTGAGTCCATTTCGTAGGTGGTCCGTGCATCGCACACTAGCCTTCCTGAACGGGACACATGCTTCTTGTCCACTGCCGCGCACGTAGAATAGTACTCTAGCAATTTCCCGTGGAATAGTAGAGAGAAAGCATGAAGATTAATCACTGGGTGGTTGGTGGTACTTTAAGCTCACCGGCCGAGATCAAATTATATCTACGACATGTACACCTACGGAGGGTGGATTTTTAGAAGCCGGGCTACATGGAGCCCATTTATTTGAAAATTTAAAATAGATTTTTTTTTAATTTTTCAAAAATCACGAAAATATTCCTGAAAGTAGATATTGTTGAGATCTACAATCGTGAAAATTTTCAACTCCAAATTCGTTATATTTTGGGCTGTACAAAAAAGACAAATCGGGTGAATTTCAATTTTAAAAAAATATGTATTCTTCACCACCAAAATCCACCCGTTTGCCTTTTTTGTGCAGCTCAAAATACAACGAATTCGAAGTTGAAAATTACCCCAAAATTTCCAGTGGGAATAGTAGAGAGAAAGCATGAAGACTAATCATTTGCTGGTTGGTGGTACTTATAGCTCACCGGTCGAGATCAAATTATGTCTTTGACATGTACGTCGTACGCGTACATCTTATTAAGGCGCAAGTTTTATAGCGTGAAACGATGTTTTCGTTGATAGCAAGGTCACCGGCGCCCTAACCCTAAGCCTCTCGTGACCCCACGACGTACCAGGGAAGGCTCGAACTCATGGAGGGATCTGCTCTGTAATGCGTGTCAATGAAGGTCTGCAGTCTACTTGCATCACTTGGACGCCGGGGCGACGGCCTCAGGCATGGCGGGCGGCGGCGTGGGGGCCTGCCGATCTGCCCAATAAAGGCGGAGGTCCTAGGGTTACTATCGCGTCAAAACGAAGATATGCCTGACACCTGTCCTCCTTGATCTGGCTGGAGTGTCGGGTTTCAGAAGGCTCCGCCAGCGATCTCGCATGGACGTTTATGCCTGGAGACTGCTGGATCGGGTGGGATTCTGTTGCGCTGTAGGGAGCGGTGTGAAGCTCTGCTTCTGTTGCCATCATGGGCAAATCCATGGTGAAGTCAGAGGCGGAGAATGTTATGGAAGCCGAGATTGGAGTACTAGTAATGGTGATTGAAGCCTTTGCAGCGATAAGTAACTTGCTTGGAGTTTCAAGAATCGTAACAGCGGTATGTAAGTGGGGGCGATAACAAAGTTGAAGTTCAAAGTCCTACCTTTCAGGGTGAAAACCCAAAGTCTGGCCAATTGGTTGTGCCTAGCAATTGTCTTGTTGAATACATTGTTTTGAGAGCGAGGACTATCTCTAGGGTGAAAACTCAAAATTTACGATCGGGCCACAACGGCGCTTGTGCACTGTTTCCTGCTTGAAGGTGTTGCTTTCGGAGAAATTGGACATTAGGTGGTGTCTTGGTGGTGGTTATGCTGCTGCTGAAAGGACTGCAACTCTGTAGCGGGACTTTTCTTTTTTTAGTTTTTTCTTCTATTTTTGGCAGTGTGCATCCGTAATAACATTAGGTTATCTGTGATATGTCCGCGATATTAATATATACTTAGAAAAAAAGTAAAATAAACAAGGTCTCTTGTTATCTCGTCAAAATTTGAAGCCGGCGCTTCAATAGACTTTTTGTGAGTTTGTCTATTGTGCTCTGCGTGCATATGGATGGCACATGACCATAAATAGTTGGACAGGACTACGCAGCAGCGCCGCATGCTGGTCCTCCCGTGTGGCGGCTCCTAATTAACATGCATGCAGTGATGTGGGCAATGATATCACTCTAGATTCCTTCCGATGTCTAACTTAAAAAAGTTTTATTTCTCAAACTAATAATCTAATTTAAAATTCGCTTTCACCGTTGGCTTAGTCGCGACGAGATCTACGAAACTAGATCTCATGTTGATATGTTTCGATAACTTTTTTTCTTTGTCAGTAGTTACCAGATTATTATCATTCACTTACCATATCTTCTATATCTAAATAGGAATGACCCACTAGTCGCAATTCTCTCAACATGCAAGGTGCCCACCTCATCAAGCAATCATAGGCTGCCACATCTCAACTTTGCCACCTCAGCCCAGAAGAAAAAATGTCCGAAAAGGGGATGTTTTCCCTTCGCATTCTCTTTCAACATGAATCTGCCAGACAATAAGTCATCCATCCGGTCGAATCACCCACTTGATATCTACATTAATCCCTCCAGCTCTTCTTCCGCGGTTCCAAGACAACGGTGCCTACAGTCTAAAATGGAAGAAGAAAACCAAGGGTTGTCAATCTTTATTGCCACACATAAATGCAGAAGAAACGCAAGAAGGTTACTGAAGGGCCATGTTTGCTTTTAAATACCAACTCACGCAGCTCACATCGCCTATCCCCGCAACCACGAGCTATCCCATTTTCTACAGTTTTTCTTGAATCCCACACTCCATATTCGGTGTGCAATCACCATTCACCCACGTTTAATTTTGTCATAGTGGTAAACTATTTGCACATGGTAAGGCTTACTGTTGTTTCGTTGTTTTCTTCCCTTTGGCATGCAGCTTTCCATCTAGCAAGCACCTTATTCAAAGGAGAGGCGTGGCAGCAAATGTGATATATCCTGTCCCGGCAAGAATAGGTCGATGCACTGTAGCCTATGATCCTCCCTTGACTTCATGCCAAACACCTACTTTTGTTTATTTTGGATTTAGTCGTATGAATCAAGGATTAACATTCCATACATGCAGATTGGATAAAAGAATATTTGGAGTAAATTCCTGGTGTGAATTAGGGCTCAATTTCAATTTTTGTGCGCTGATGATGACATGTCAGCAATATGTGATCAATATTGTTTTGATTTTACTTTAAAATTATTTGCTATTTGTGCACGTCCAGTATGAGTTGCAACTAAGCTGCATTTTAGAGAGAGAAAATCTTCATCACAACTAATATTCAAATTCCGATTGCCAATATTTCTTATTTGTACAACGTCAATATCAATAGCAAGAAAGGCTCCTTGAAGGAAAAAATTTATGTACTGATTTGCATCAGGTTTGCATGTCTCAAAGCGTTGAATCTTCTGTTTTCATGTAGCTTCTTCCCGAGCTCACTTGGGATGTCTTCTCAAAATCGGAATTAAGTGTGCTTACAAATCGCATAGGTCACAGAACCACGACCACAATATCAGTGACTATTGGCATGAATTATACGGGTATATTAGAGCCCTGAAGTCGATGACAGCAATGACCACTGCTAAGCGAAAGAGTAGCTATACATGACATGTTCTTATTTTTCTTAGCTTCTCATAAAATTGATCATGAAACTGGTGGTGTGCATGTGTAATGTGTTGGCAACCGAGCAAGCATGCTTCCATCTCAAAGATGTACTTCCTGGCTCCCTGCAAATAAAAAATTAACTACTTTCCAATTTGTTTTCAACACCTACAGTCTCTCTATTTTTCCAGAGCTATATGATTTTGTGTTTACTAAGACATAGCAGTGTGCATCCCTGTATCAACTCAACAATTTATTTTTCCACCTTTGTTGTAGCTTTGTCTTCTATTTAGTATGTGCATCTTTTCAAATTGATAGTAATAATTAAATATTCCGCAGCAACGCGCGGGGTATTATCTAGTTATAATAACTTGGTTACCAGTTTCCTGTACATCATTCTAGACCAATGTAAGGCTGCATGGTACTACATTTTATGGAATGATATCATCTCCTAGGTCTTGAAAATAGTTGAACTCTTACTTTCTAGTTGTACATATTATTGCAAGGTGTATAAAACGGCTACAAAATTATCTGATAACCATGTACAATTATCATAGTAAGTGTTCGATGCTAATTTGGTCACCATAGTGTTTTAAAACTGTAACTGGTGTGACAAAAAAAATGTCACACCTGAATCTAGATGTCACAACTGTCAAAAATGTGTAAAAATTAATTTGATAACCATGTATAATTATTGTGATAGTTGTATGCTGCTAATCTGATAACTGGTCCGAAAAAAAAGTTTCTTAAAATCTAGCAACATGAGATCTAGTTTTGAATCCCTCGTCGAGACGAACCTAGCGGTGTAAACGGATCACTAATCGGAATAACGGCTTAGAAGATAAAACATTTTGAATTTTCGAAATGTGCAATCAATGTGATGATGTCACTAGATTCCTTCATGCATGCATGCATGTGCTCTCTCTATTAGGGAAAAGCACACACGAAAAAACCGCCGCACGGAGAGGATGCGCGTGCGGCGCCTCCGTATAGATTTTCCCTAAATAGTTAGGTCTTGTTTGGTTCAAACTAAACGTGTGGTAGTAAATTTCCCTATGGTGGCACTGTTCATTCTTGGTTCAAAATAATTGAGAAAAGAAAAACACAAAATAAAATCTTTGATCTCTAAAGGAAACGCATAAATTTTACAATCTACTTGGATAGCATGAAAAATGTGACAGATGTTTCTAGTGCCACATACTGCCATGCTAATTATATTTTCTCAAGTGGTTTGACTTTGATTTGACCATGGTTATTAGAATTTCTACGTTTTTTTATCTGTGTGAACCAAACAACCAAGATTACAAAAATTATGTGTCTTTTATCCCCCGTTTTGCACCAAGATTCATATCCTTTTCCCGCGTGTTTCCTATTCATGTATTTTTAGAATTCTTCGAACCAAGCAGGCGTTTAGGAATTCACATCGAGTAGTTTCTTCGACTAGCTATGAAAATACATCGGAACAGGTAGTCCTAGCATGGCGGGACCGGTGAATTTGCGGTGACAACGTCGAAAGAATGAGAACGAGGTCTAGTTAGGAGCGGTAAGTAAGTACTCCCTCCGTTCCAAATTAGATGAGTTCTATTTGTCCATATGCGGATGTATCTAGACACGTTACATGTATAGATACATCCGCATGTGAACAAATGGAAGTCATTTAATTTAAAACGGAGGGAGTATTAATCACCGCTCACAACCACTCATGATCACGACATTTTTGGAAAAATCTTAGCTGACTATTGGATTTGCGAGACTACGCGAGTTGCTTTATTGCCTTCTTGAACTCCACTAACTATAGACTATAATGCGGATGCAGCGTCGACATGGGAGTAGCAACGGAGGCATAGCCTAATGCTGGTTTGAGACTAGTCATTAATTTAATTGTGATAAAGTTGCCCAACAAACCGGGCTATGATTTCTAAAAACATAAGTATGTATGTGTTATTGAAATCCTGAGTTCATTTTTGGTTCGTGAACATGAAAAACACACGCATGCAATCCATCTTCTTCCGATATCAGCTGCGCCGGCCCTCACTAGACCTCGAAGCAGTTTGAAGCTAATATGGTGTTATTTGTAAGCAAGTTGACATGAGATAGTCCAAATCAGTCAATCCGAAGTCGTCACTAAGTGACATAGCTTTTTTTACTTGTATATCGCATAAGGCTTTCCAGAATTAATGATAGTATCATATCTCGCATAAGGCCTTCCACAAATAAGTGTATATTTTGATTTTATCTTAAGTTAAACTTTGTTAAGTTTGACCAACTTTATGAAATATAGTAATATTTACAATACAATATTTAATATCCCTAGATGCATCTTGGCATGTAGTTTCACAATAATAATAATTAAGTGTCATAAATATGGGTAGAATTTTTTATAAAATGAGTCAAACCTAATAAAAGACTTAAGACAAAAACTTACATGCACATTTATTTATGGACGGAGGGTAACAAAATGATGAGGTATCATTAGAAGGAACGAAGAAATGGTAGCAGCATCATGTTATAAACTGTACTCAAGGTCTCGTACGAGAAATTTTAATGAGAATTGATAACAAGTGGGTGACACTGGTTAAATTTACTCCCCCAATTTGAATTTATTGGTCGCGCTAGGTCCACCTAAGATGTTACTCAAAACAACAAACTTAGTTACTTCGGAAACAAAAGGGAGTCTCTATCTTAATTTCGTGTGCAATTAATTGTAGAACCGACACTCCTTCCGTAATTTACTTCGCGTTCTTTATTTTTTCAAAGTCAAACTTTTTAAAAGTTTAACCAATTATATACGAAACTATCTACATCTAGAATATCAATTGCATATAGAATAAAAATACATTTTATAGTGATTCTAATAGTATTAAATGTAAATCATAGGTTTTGATATTTTGTACTATCTATTTGATAAAAAGTTTACAAAATTTTATTTTGCCTAAAATCCTGAACGAAATACATCTGTGAATGGAAGGAGTATGAAGGAACACCTTGAGTAATTAAGCTTTCATAAAACGGCGAAGCTTCTGATGTCACCATAATTTAAAAAACCGGACCGGCGATCGAACCGGCGAGGACCTTGGTTCATGGCTCACCGGTGAATCGTCGGTTCATTTGGTTCAACTGCCGGTTTATTAAAAATAAAAAGGAGATAAATAGTAATAATATGTCAAACAAATTAATTTATTTAGAAAGGCGGTCGGACCGTACTTCGGGCGGTTTTTTCCCGGTTCGCTTGCGCGGATGGTGCAGTGCGCTTATAAGACCGTTGGGACCCCGGTTCTAGTTTTTGTCTGGTCCGGTTTTTTAAACTATGGATGTCACTACCCAATAATGGGCAGACGTCATACTCATGTGAAGGATGGGCGTGTCTCCTAAGCGACAAAAAGACGCTGACATGAACAAGAACTTGCCGAGAAAAAACTTATGCTTAATAGTCCGAGTTGTTTGTGGCACTAGGATAAGTTAGTGTGCTAAGTCTTTGTAATAACCCAATCAGTGTCATATCATATCATTGGAGAGGCCAACTAAATAGTCTATCCATTACGTACCTCCAAAGAATCTTCTTTCGTACGATGAGCGGAGGAGGTGAGAACACAAAGGGAGGTTAAGGAGACCAAGCATGCGGCACTGATACTAACTGAGTTCTAATGCGGAGACACGGATGACGTATGCATCGATCCGTCACGGTGGCCTCTCCGACGAGAAAGCGGAGACAAAGTCGCCGATAAACAAGTGTGGGTCATGCTGTAGTCAAGCTTAATTAGGATTAAGAAGCTCCCGCACATGATAAATTGCAGCTGGCACGCGAGTACCCAGTAACCCCATTTTCTTGATGACTTTAAAATAAAGAACTATCTTTCGTCAAAAAGAAAGAAATCATGAAAAGAGTCGGAGACAAATTAAAGCACGCCCCTTGGCGTTGGCTAAGGGTGGACTTTTAAGATGCCACCACTTATACTAGTCTCTATTTACCTGTTCGGACACGCTAATTCTGTAGAATTTCATAGGAATTGCATAGCTCATATGTCCAACAGGTCCAAATCTTGCTCGTTCTCAGCGACGTCAACGAGATTGTCTCCACCGGGTATACTAGTCACGGTTTCACGGTGAAGCAACATACATACAACATATTCTTTTTGGGTGTGTTTGGTGGTCTGCACCGATTTCGGCCCCTCCATGGGCCTGCCCCCCAGGGCCCAGGTCTGGGCGATGCAGCCTCTGGGCCTAGTTGCGCACTCAGTTTGGTGGCTTGCATCGTACTGCAGGCAACTCAGATGCAGTTCGTTTAGTTGCCAGCTTTTTTCCATTTCAGACTCTCCACATGCAAAAACATGCTGTTTGGTTGACAGCAATGTTTCCATGTGTTTCACAGAAGTGAGATCCCCTCACCACATTCAAATTTGGTGAGGTTACCAACACACAGAATGAAAGAGAAGCACAACAACGTCACATAGAAACACACATCAGAGGGACTTAATTTACAGCTACTTAGATAGAGTACCAGGTAATGGAACAGACTTAATTAAAGCACGCCCCTTAGCGTTTGCTAAGGGTGGATTTTTAAGATGCCACCACTTATACTAGTCTCCATTTACCACTTTTTTTTAGCTCAAAGTGATCGATATCCACTGCTCGAATAGATAAAAGAGATGACCCAATTTATAAGGGAAACCGGGTCCAAAAACCATACAAATACCCTACTTATGAGGAAAACAGGGCCGAAAACCGCACAAGCAAGGGGACCGTCGCCCACACGACGCAAGCCCACCGGACGCCACAAAACACACCACCAACCCCGGGGCCGCTGCCCCGACGTACACCACTCGGCACCAAAGCCGCACACGAGGCACAACGCCGCACGACCTAGCCGTCTCGTAGCCCTTGCTACCCTCGCTAAAGACGACCGCCCGTAGACCTCAACGTCGCTCCAAAAACGGGGCCGCCGCCCCGGCGTAACAACCAGATCAACATTCGCATCGCCCGAAGGTGATCCAACCGAGTCGACGAACCTGCTGCCCTCGCAGCCCAAGGTTGTCACCCAGGCCTGTGCAAGGTCACGGTCTTGCCCCGTAGGATCGCCACTGCAACAGGGATCGAGGCCGCCGCCTCGACGCACCACCACCTTCCGGAGCCGTCGCCCCGACGTCCACCACCCTCGACCACACGTCCATTTTGCACATCCGCCGCGAAACCGTCGCACCGCGCTGGCCAAGAGCTCCAAAGCGACGCCTCCAACAAGGTAGTGACGAGATCGTCACCGCCGCCCGTTCACAAGGAGCTTAGATTTTCACCCGGAGATTTTGGAACCACACGCGTTAGTCGCGGTCGAAAAGCTCCACAACGACGCAATCAAGAAGGAGAACGAAGTCCATGCGAGCTTTTGCCCGGAGTTCAACCCGACCACAAAGCTTCGGGAGCCACAGGATGGCAACCTGGCCATGTCGTCAACCACCTAGCTCCATGGCACGCTGCTGCCGCCGCGGCACCTCCCTTCACGGCAGCCGCCATGCCCGCTACGACCGATCCTCAAAGCAGCCACATGTCCGGGGCCGCCGCCCCGGCTTGCCTCTGTGGCCAGCCCGTGCCTCATCGGCCGCCCCGCCTCCGCGCCGGTGCCACCACCGCCCTCTTCAAACCTCAGCGCCGGGCATGGCGCCTCCAGCCCGCGCGGCCCGCTCCTGGCCTAGATCGGGCCCGGGCAAAACCGCCGCCGTCTCCACAGCGATGAGCGCACGCCCCCAGCCTTCACGCCGGCGCCGTGGCCCCGCACCGAGCCTCGCCAGTCCACGCCGCCGCGCCATCTTCCGCTCCGCCTCGTCGCACCGCCAGCAGGGTCTCCGCGTGGGAGACGAGAAAAACGCCCGCCGCCACCATCCTCGGGGAGCGCGCGAACTTGTGCTGCTGCCCTCCTCCGGCGGCGGCGATGCGAAGGCTGGGCGAGGTGCCTAAGCGGCGGCGGCGGCGGGATTTCCCCCGTGTCGCCAGAGAAGAGGCGACGCGGGGGCGGCGGCTCTCTAAAGTTTCTCTTTTCCATTTACCTCTTCGGACACGCTGATTCTGTAGAATTTCATAGGAATTGCATAGTTCCTATATCGAACAGGTCCAAAATCTTACTCGTTCTCAGCACGTCAACGAGACTGTCTCCACCTGCCGGTATACTAGTCACGAGTTCACGGCGAAGCAACATACATACAACAGATTATTTTCATACTTCTTCCGTCCCCGTTTATCACACGCCCACGCATTTTGGATTTAATTTCCACAATTACTTTATCCAAGAAAATATAAATTTAATTTTGCAAAAGCGATTTTTTTCGAAAAAACACATTTAGAAAAAGTTTCAAGCGATATTCACATAAGTCATATTATATTCTTCATCTTATTGGTCAGGTCAATATTCAAATATGAACCTCAAAATGTTTTTTTTAAACGGCACCGGGGGGGGGGGGGGGGGGGGGGGGGGGGGGGGAGGCTCCTGAATATATTTCAAAGCTCGAGAACTGTCTTACAGGGGTTCACGCTGAGCGTGAGGTAAGGAAATCGCGCCAGAGACAGAGGTTCCTGTTTGTATGATTAATAAACCAAGATGGGGATAGTACGTTTAAACGTTGAACAAGTTAGATCATTTTCACCGGCACTACCAATAGCCGGTCCGACAACTACACCGGCCGGATCATTGGGAGCACCGGCGCATGTTGTCGTCCTTTTGAGACAGGTGGCCGGGCGGAGACCCAAGTAAGCCCTCGCGGCAGATTTTTGACCCTTTCGTTTTTGGCAAATACAATTTCTACCTAAATGTAACCATATTGAACAGTTTTAAACACATAAATTTGTTCGACAATGACTGAAGCACAGAAATACAATAATTTGCACAACAATTTAAATAAATAAATACAACTGGATCAAGACTCATTTTTGGAGTCCTTTAAGCAAACAAAAATGCTCTGTAGGATTATTTTGCAGTTGGTTATAAACTTTTTTGTCACGGATTTCCACATACACGAGGAAGAAATCATCAAACTCAATCAACACATGGTATCAACAACGCGAAGAGGGCCCTACATCTCTTATGGGTCATCATCAATCACTAGATCAACGTGCTCACTTTGGAAGATCTTGTTGGGCATGATAATAGAATCATTCATGATGTTCCACAACTGATTATTTCAACCAGGTAAGAGCAGGGTATTGGGTAACAACATAATGAGATTGGAACATACCAAATACCCGCTCGACATACTTCCTAACACTCTTTTGGCACGACATCAAAAAGTATTACAACATGTTGATGTCATTGTGAAATCCCGCATGCCAGGAAAGCGTGCCAAAATCAAATGTCCTAATATGTCATAGCTTTAAGCACGATACTGCATTCTCAACATTAAATTGGTATAACCCTTGCCAAGCAATGCATAATTTTTTCAGCCTGAATGCATGTAGTTGATACTTTCAAACATACGAATAAATCAACTCCATGCATGTTGTGTCAGGATCGGAGTCGTGTCTGCTTCATTTGCCGCTCTCAAATAGGTTAGTCCAAACACTATCTACACTGTCTTGCAAAACTTATACATGCTCTTAATTCATGTGGACTCGGCCATACGTAAATAGTTATCTTGTGTATCTTTATTAGCTTCATATGCAAGACAACTCAACCACTACGGGACTGGCTCGAAACGCCGACGGCTTGGAAGCCGTCGGCGTACACGTCCGTCGGCGTATCGCCGTCGGCGTAGCACCCGTCGGCGTAGCCCCTCTGCCGTCGGCGTATGCAAGGCCGTCGGCGTACGCCCTCATACGCCGACGGCAATGCCGTCGGCCTATGAATGCAATTTTTTAATTTTTTTGAATTTTTTTGAAATTTTTGAACTTTTTTTTTACTTTTTTTTTCTATTCCGAAATTTCTAACTCAGCTACATACTAAATCTCTAATTACACATTTAATCATAGGTCAAAGTACTTACGTTGGTCAAAGTTCCCGTTCGGTCACCCATTCTCAAATTGCTCCAGCCCAAGCACGCTTAACATTTGAGTTCCTTCATTGTTAGCTTCCGAATGAGAAATGATAACTTACTGATACTCATATCATATCAATCATATTAATCCCTGATTTAGGATGTTACACTTTTTCATTGTTTAAATTTAGAAAATTCATTTGAATAAGTAACAATGATTGTAAAATAGTATATTTTTAATAAATGAAAAATAAAATTATTTTACTTTTATTTCCTTTTTACATTTAATATGGAATAATTCATATCTTTAATTCCGTTAATCGAAATTTGAAAAATAAAATATCTATGCCAATTAGAAAAATGAGAGGAATTCAAATATGACATCCATATCATCCTTTGCATTGTATAAACATCGATGGTTTTAGAAAATTGATTCTTTTTTTCACAAAAATCAAATAAAGTGAAAAACCCTCAAAAAGGTATCCTTTGACATGCAGTCCTTTTATGTGTACTAGTTGCTAGGAAAAATTATAAACTTGAGTTTTGACAAATATTTCAAAAAAATGTTTCACAAAAAGGTCTATCATCTATAGACATGTATAACTTTCGTGTCAAATGACCAAGTTAAATGACATGTATAACTTGGTCTATCATCGATTTTTATCTAATTATTCCTATTTAAATGACTTTATGCCGATTTTCCAAAAGTAATTGAAATTGAACTACAAGTGTGTGATAGTTTGGTCTAATTTTTTAACAAAAATACTTTCTAGGTACAAAAGTAGTGACTTTATCACAGAAACATCGATAGTTTTGAAAAATGTGACCCCTTTCAATGAATAGACACGACGGTCATTTTGACCGTTTTTTCACAGAAATAAAAGAAATTGAGAAAATACTCAAAAGATGAATTCCTTTGACATGGTGTCCTCTTATGTGTACTAGTTGCTAGGAAAAATGATAAAATTGAGTTTTGACAAATATTTCAAAAAAATGCTTCACAAAAAGGTCTATCATCTATAGACATGTATAACTTTCGTGTCAAATGACCAAGTTATGGCCATCCCATGCCATAGTTTGTGATAATGTGTCCATATTTAAAACATAGGGGTGTCTTGGTATGGCAAACATTGTTGCCAAAAACAATTTCCAAAATATTTTAGTAAATATCATTTTCCATTTTTTAAGTGTAAAAATGACTTTTTAATTAAGCAAGTAACAAACATATGTTACAAAATGTCATGTGCACGGTGAAAAGATTTTATGGATGTCATATTTGGATTCCTCTCATTTTTCTAATCGATTTAGACATTTAATTTGTTAAATTCCGATTTACGTATTTAAAGATATGAATTATTTCATATTAAATGGAAAATAGAAAAAAAGTCTACGCCGACGGCCGCCGTCGGCGTATCAAATGTAAAAAAATTGAAAAGGTATACGCCGACGGCAGCCGTCGGCGTATGTCGGGGTACGCCGACGGTTTTGTTACGCCGACGGCCGCGTTCGCCGCTTTTCTCGCTCGCATTATACGCCGACGGCCCCGACATTTGGCCGTCGGCGTATAACTTGGCCGTCGGCGTTTTGTGGGTTTCCCGTAGTGAACGCATCAGTGCATTTATGAATAGATGAGAACCAACCATTTCAGTGCAGTCTCTCTTGCAAATGAAATAGTTATCATACTCTCTCACACCATACACAAGACGCGTGGACAACTCCTTGTTCATGCTAAAGCCCCGCTAAAAATCTCTTGGCCCTTACTTTTCAGTAAAATAGTCGGCCTTTATCATCAAATGATCCTCCCGATAATTATCCTTGCTTTTTCTTCCTTACAATATTTGAACCTCCACATCGAGGATGGCATTCAGCTCTGCTTATTAATCTATAAGACATATACTCTTAAACGTTTAAATTAATGAAAACGGTTGTGTGCATCGTTTGGATGCAGAGCCCAACCCTATGTTTTGGAAAAAAACGACATGATCATAAAGAATTCATCAACCTCGGTGGCTGCATTGGCTTCCTCTTCCAACAATTTAAGGACCTATATTTGTTTTATTAAAAATATTAATAGATTTTGCATCATAAAATACACGAGTTGTGTTTACTACAAGATCTACTAGAAAATCATTCCATGTGTTTCTTTCTTCCCCGCCAAAAAAAAAAGAAATTCTCACTTCAGAATTTTCTTCATCAGAAAGTAATCTTGGGACTTCCCCTTCCTTACAAATAAAGAACTAACGACTTGAATCAAGTTCCGGGTCAATAGCATTCCGATTTCAGAAAGACGCTTCCAATGGAGTATTGACAAGTCTCCAAATAAACAAATAACGAAACCGGTACGTAACTCGTGAAACTCTCGTGAAAGGCCATCTAGGTCTAGCGGCCGCCGGCAGCCGCCACCAGTTCCGCCTCCACCACAGGTCGGTTCCTCCTCCTCCGGCCGGCCTCGCCGGCGTCGGGAGGGGTGGGGAACCCGATTTATGAGTGGAGTTTTTGATAAAAGTAGTGGTGTTGGTACTCTTACCGATGTTGGTCGATTACTTTAATGACTACGTGCGTGCATGTAGTCTTGGCACTGCGCTGAAAAAATTATTAGAGAACCATCGTTAGTATTTACAGGCTTGTGGTTTGTTATCTTGTCGTTCTACGGCTGGCTTAAGAAAAATACTACAAGTATAGATACATCCGTATTTAGATAAATGAAAGTCATCATTTTCCGAACGGAGGGAGTACAAGATTGTGTCATGGAAGAAGAAAGAGTTTGAAGATCTCGAAAATTTGCTCGTTTGTTTTAGACTTTTTTGTAATTGTTGTAGTCAGCTCTTATATACCATGTACTATTCTCATATATCATGATTGTCAAAAAAAAATAGCGAAACCGTGACGCGCGGCGCATGAAAAGGCTGAAAGCCACCGCCAGGCCCAAAAAGACGATAGCACCCTCGGTTTTCTTTGTGCGGTCGTGCACCGGGTCACGCCGTACAAGACAAAACAACACACAACGCGCGATAGAGTCCGTGAAGTAAACGCATGCTACAGGATCGGGAGCTACTGTTGAGTTTCGCACGAGTTTCTTCCTTATCTCGACACAGCACAAAAACAATCTGAACAAATCGTTCAGAGGCATATTCGCAACAAAAAAGAAACTTTCAGAGGCACGCTATATATGACTACAGAAGAAAAAAAATCTCATTATTCTCATCCGTCTCGTGAAAAACATGACAGTTGGAATCTGAACGGAACAGACATTTCTGTCATAATCCAAATGAGCTGGCGGACTGGACCAACTCGCAGCTCGTAGCAGCAAAATTGCCGATTCGATTCTTGCATAAGCAAGTTGAGAATGATCTATTTTGGCGATCATCGTTTTACAATAGAGAAAATTGCAAAAAACCATCACAATTGGTGGTCAAACTACAAAAGACCACCGGTTTCCAACGAATTCGCAAATCGCCACCACTATTCGTTGACACCGTTACAAAAGCACCGATTTTTCCTGTGACCTCGTTTTAGCCGAGTTGACGCTGTTTCTAGCCGGTATGGCCCACTGTAAGGCATGACGTGGCACAGGCTACATTTGCACAAAAGTCCTCCACAAAATTTCGTCGCCGTCTTCTTGCTCCACTCCTTCCTCAACAAGAAGTGGCGGCGTCGGCGGCTGCGCCTGGCCCGGCCCTGGCGCTCCCGTTCCTCGGCCACCTCCCTTTCATCGAGAAGCCGCTCCACGCCACGTTCGCGCGCCTCGCCGCGCGCCACGGCCCGGTCTTCTCGCTCCGCCTCGGCTCGCGCCCCGCCGTCGTCGTCGCCTCCGCGGAGGTCGCCAGGGAGTGCTTCTCCTCCGACCTTGACGCCACGCTCGCCAGCCGCCCGCACTTTCCGTCCGTGCGGGAGGCCAGGGTGCTCACCCACGCCAGCTACGGCCCACACTGGCGCGCCGCGCATCGCGTCGCCGTCGTGCACCTCCTCTCCGCGCGCCGTGTCGACCTCATGTCCGACGCCGTGGTCGCCCGCGAGCTGCGGGCCCTGGTACGCCGCCTGGCGCGCGCGGCGTCCGGTGGCGGTGCGGCGAGAGTCGAGCTGAAGCGGCGGCTGTTCGACCTCTCCCACAGCGTGCTCAAGGAGGCCATCACGCGGACCAGGAACACCTACGCCGACGACGGAGCGGACATGTCCGAGGAGGCGCGAGAGATGAAGGACGTCGTTGACGCCATCGTGCCGCTCGTCGGCGTCGCCAATCTGTGGGACTACCTTCCCGTGCTGCGTTGGCTCGACTGGCGAGGCGTGAAGCGGCAGCTGGCGGACGCAGAACGGCAGAAACTGCAGCTGGACGATGTCGCGGAGGAGGTGCAGAGCATGCTCGGCGTCATGCTCACGTTGCAGAAAACAGAGCCGGAGCTGTACACAGACACTTTTATCGCCGCCCTCGTCGCCGTGAGTCTCGCAGCGTCCATTCTTGGTGCCGGAACAGAGACGACGTCGACGACGACAGAATGGGCGATGGCGTTCCTGCTGAACCACCCGGCGGTGCTAAAGAAGGCGCAGGACGAAATCAACACGCACCTCGGCGGCGAGCCCAGTCGCCTCCTAGACAAGATCGACCCGCGCCCGTGGCCGGCGCCCGCTCCCGCGGCTGCGCCCGTGCCCATGGCCGGCGACAGCGCCGGCGCCGTTGCCGCGCCCGTGCCCGTGGCCGGCGACCGCACGCCGGTTCCTCCCTTTGACCGCGCCGCCGTCCGCGTGCCACACGTGCAAGCCGCGCCGTCGTATGCACCGCGCGCCTCGGCCCACCGGGCTGCGCTGCCCTCCGCCTGCGCCATGGCGCATCTGGCCGCCGATGAGCCATGCCCGATGGGTATTTTTAGTTTTTTAAAGGGAACGAGCTGACAGACAATGGGTCCCATGTAAAATTTACAGAAACCCCCAAAATTTATAAGAGGTATCACTTACCGTTTCCTCACGCCAACTAACACTTGCCACATCAGCCTGACAGCGGGCCTCATCCGTCAGTTTCGTACTTAACTGAGCGTCGCGGACGGTTAGCGTAGAAGTGGTGGTTTTTTGTTACGGTGTCAACGAATAGTGGTGGTGGCGATTTGCGAATTCGTTGAAAACCGGTGATCTTTTGTAGCTTGACCACCAATTGTGGTGGTTTTTTGCAATTTTCTCTTCTACAGTACGGTCTACGGAGTATCAGTTTGAGGGCTTGAGGAATAGTATTTCCGTGTGCCTTTGCACGAGATTCTTCCGTGGACCGTCTCTGGTGTGGTGTGGTCGATTTCATTGTACTCTTCTGCAATGACGCACAGACGGTGACACCTTCGTGACGAGAGCGGCTGATGTCACCCAGTGACGTTTCCGAAGAGGCGTAGGCCAAACTGTCAAGCTAGCCAGAGACGACCTCAACAATTGCACTGAACTGCGTCACTGATTACCCCATCGCCAACGCGGCCACCTGACCTGGACCTGTCTCCCGATCGCCCGCTATATTTACCCGCGTGCATGGTGATCCCAAGCATTCAAGTCTCCTGTACTCTCGTGGCTGATTGATTCTTCAGGCGTAAGACCTGCTGATCGATGGACATGGCGCGGCGATCGCCGGTGTGCCTCGACCTCATGGTCGGCCTTCCCATGGTCCGCGAGCCCTCTACGGCGAGGAGCACCGGAATGGGCACAGGAGGACCCGACATTGCTAGCCCGACCTGTGGCAGAGCAGCTTCCATGACCAACCACGAGGTATGCACCCGATTGATCAAATCGATCGATCAATTGCTCCGCGCTGTGATTTGCATTCTTGCTTCGCCTCTATCGAGGTTGCTGATCTGATCGGGGAAATGCGGGGATTTTTCCAGTCGAAGGTCCTTGAGGCGAAGCTCACGCAGATGAGCGAGGACAACCGGCGGCTGACCGAGATGATCGCCTACTTGTACGGCAACCAGCTCGCGCGCCAGAGCCCGAAGGCGAGGGTGCCGCGTCGCCGACGAGCAGGAAGAGGAGCCGGGAGAGCATGGACACGTCGAATTCCGGCGACGCCGCCAACAGCAGCAGGAAGACGGGCGCGGTCGAGGCCGACCACGTCGACGTCGAGAGCCCGGTGAGCGACGGCACTGCCGGCGGATAAAAGTCAGGAGGGTCTGCACCCGGATCGACCCATCGGACACGAACCTCGTAAGTGTCAAACCAACCAACGGCGAAACCAGGGGGGAGCGAGCAGGAGCCGTGGCTCCCCCCAACACGCAGAATTTTTCTTAAGATCCCAGATCTTTTGTCGAATCATTTGTGTAACCACTTCTATATTCATCACCCAAACATGAATACATTAGTTAGACTACATGGAAGCAGCTCACAGAAGATCCTCTAGAGATGAAAAAAGTCTTTTTGACTATTCCTCCTTCCCCATTCACACATACGCGTCTACACACGCACACTCTCCCATCCTGTAGCTTCACCAATTCTCTGCTCTCTCTCCGTTCTTCCGTCTTCAAAGCAGCGGACCGGTAAATCTTCCAAAAATTCATAAATTTTCGGTCAATTTTCGTTCTTAATTTCAAAAAAAATCGTCCCAGTTTCCAAAAAAAATTCAAACAAACGAATTTTGGCATTTTGTCTTGGGGCACGCTGTAAATTTTGAAAACAAAATCCAAAACCTTAGCTGGAGCACATCAAGAGGCTAACATTTTTGAGTTATGCCAACGTCTGGCCCCCGTCTATATTTCCTGGTTCCGCCGTTGAAACCAACCATACCAAAGCTAGCTAAGATCCCAATGTGTTCTCAGCTGATCAAAGCAATGGCCAACTGAATGCGACTGTATTATTATTGGCTGATACTGAAACCTGTGGCGCCCGCAGGTTGTGAAGGACGGGTATCAATGGCGGAAGTACGGGCAGAAGGTGACACGGGACAACCCGTCCCCGAGAGCCTACTTCCGGTGCGCCTTCGCGCCCTCCTGCCCCGTCAAGAAGAAGGTCCAGAGGAGCGCCGAGGACAGCTCGCTGCTCGAGGCGACGTACGAGGGCGAGCACAATCACCCGCACCCCTCGCGCTCCAGCGAGCTGCCCAGCTCCTGCGCCACGCCCAGCGTCGGCTCCGTGCCGTGCTCCATCTCCATCAACTCCTCCGGCCCCACCATCACGCTGGACCTCACCAAGAACGGGGCCGGAGGCGTCCAGCTCGTCGAGGCGCAGCCGGACCTCAAGAAGGTGTGCAGGGAGGTCGCGTCGCCCGAGTTCCAGAGGGCGCTGGTGGAGGAGATGGCTCGCGAGCTCACCACCGACCAAAAGTTCACCCAAGCGCTCGCTGCCGCGATCATGAGAAAGCTGCCGCTGGATTATTAGCATTTTTTTAGAAGCTCGCTATAGAGAGAGTGTGCATACTTCAGAAACTTTTATTCGTGCAGTGTTCATATCTTCAGAAGACAAGTTCTAGCACTTCTCAACCGAGGTTAGGGCCTACCGGCCTAGTCTAGTACCCCAGGTTGTGCCGCAGAATTTGCAATTTTTTCACCGTTGATATGTCAGTATCTGAATTGTAATGTAGGAAAATAAGGATGCCTGCATCGGAATCTGAATTGTAATCTTACGAATGTGAAATAAAGACTGCTGAAAGACCATTTGGTCGTAGACTTGTAATACTACTCTGTCTAATCAAAGTCGTCTTCTTTTCTTTTTCAGAAAGGAAAACAGTATTCTTCTATTTTCTTGAGGTAAGGCAAAATCAACAGCGCAAGTGTTCAAAATTTTCTGTACAATGCGACACACAACCAATCGTGGAGCAAGATGGGAGAAGGAAGGTGATGTGCGAATGAAGGAAAAGAGGGAGGAAGGAAAGAGGAAGGCAGGAAGAAGAATATACGACTTATATATCCGGTGATAACAGGAGAAGTTGTGAAAATTAGCAAATTTCCATTCGTGCCCTTTGGATCATGCACCAACGGTCAGATCGAAGTCTTTATGCCCCACCCATCACCTTTAGCACATTACAAACCCCCTGCGATTATGGTATTACCATAAGTCCATAACAATTTCTGGACCTTCTAGCTTCCTTACAAGCTCAAGAGCAAATCGATTTTAGAGATCTGCATCACTGAAGAACTCAGTTTTTTTCCATACTACTGGTTTGAGGGTGTCAGGTGGTGAACAGCTAGTTGCAGCTTAAGTAAAGAGAAAAACATAGTTCCTTTCATGTTAATCTGATGCCTAAACCAAAAACACAGTGTGATTGCACAATATGCGTTAGCAACAGGCAGTTGGTCCTGCTCAACACAAATCACCAGTGTTAGATGGCGATTTTGCATTCCGTGTTGATTGACAACATCATCTGTAGTTCTGTACAACAGTGAGTCATGGTATATTGTACCGTGTAATGAAGCTAATATGTACACCAAAGAGGGCTTTGTCTGCCATCTTGGGCTGGAAATCAGCGAGAAACACCGTGAGTTATGGGCCCAATCGTTTCTTTAGTCAATTAGGCCCAACAGCCCAGTCCACAATATATATTTCCGGCCTCTTAGCTCCTTGGGAATGGCCCATTCCTAAGTTCAATTAACTGTTTGCAATGCAAACACCGAAATTTTGCGCTGCATGCGGGACTGGATTTCTTCGCCTCGAACATGCAATGAATTTCTGGTGATGGACTTGCGCCTGCTGTCGCCAGAGGAGCACGCCTTGCGCAAACTTCTCAAGCTGAAGTTGCTTGGGCTGGCCTCCCTTGAGAGGTCCATGGCGAGGCAGAGATCCTGTTTGCTTTGGCTGCGAGAAGGCGACGCTTGCACGCGTTTCTTCAACGCTTCAGCCAGTCATAGAAGGCGCAAGAACTTTATTGGACATCTTGTGGTGGACGGCGCCCGGGTCTCGGACCATGACGGTAAGGCGGCGGCCGTGGATGACTTCTTCGTGGACCTTCTGGGATCGGCACCTGATAGGCCGTTCTCGCTGGACCTCGATTTCCTCGGGCTGCCGTCACTAGACCTCCATAATCTCGAGGAAGACTTTTCGGAGGAGGAGGTGTGGAGGGTCAATAGAGGCATGCCCCTGGACAAGTGTCCAGGTCCGGATGGCTTCACAACCCGCTTCTACGTGGCTTGTTGGGACATCATCAAGACCGACATACTGGAGGCCTTCCAATCCCTCTCGCGCCTTAATTCTCGTGGGTTTGGCGCCGTCAACCAGGCTCTTATCACGCTTCTCCCAAAAAAGCCTGACGCTGTGGAAGTAGGAGATTTTCGCCCTATCAGCCTTATCCATGGCTTCGTGAAACTCGTGGCTGAGGTCCTCGCGACGCGAGTGGCACCTTTTATCCCTCAACTTGTGGGCACTCACTAGAGTGCGTTTATTCGGGGTCGCTGCCTGCACGATAACTTCATGTTGGTGCAAGGCATGGCCAGGAGGCTTCACAGCTCCTCCACTCCAGCGGTCCTTCTTAAGTTGGACATTAGGAAGGCCTTCGACACGGTGGATTGGGCCTTCTTGCTCGAGGTCCTTCGTAAGATGGGGTTTGGCGAATGTTGGATCGCATGGATATGTACTTTGCTCTCCACGACTTCGACCAGGATTCTCACCAATGGCATTCTGGGTTGTCGGTTAGCCAACAGGCGTGGACTGCGACAGGGGGACCCCTCTCCCCCAGCTCTTCATACTGGTTATGGAGGTGCTCTACCTCCTCATCGAGAAGGCCTCCCAAGAGGGACTCCTTTCTCGGTTGTCCGCGAGGGATTCACGACACCAGACCTCCATGTACGGGGACGATGTGGTCACCTTCCTGAGACCCTCGGTGGCCGACTTTCGGGTTTTCTCTACTCTCCTGGAGGATTTTGGAGCTGCATCAGGGTTGCGCACAAACTTCACTAAGAGTTCTGCGCATCTTATCCAGGGTTCGGATGAGGTGGCAGCACATGTGGTTCAGGAGCTGGGATGCGTGGTTCAGCCATTCCCCATGCGCTACCTAGGCTTGCCGCTTGCTTTGCGGAAACCTACAACTGCACAGCTACAGTACCTTGTGGACAGCGTGGCTGGGCGTCTCCCGAGTTGGGGAGCGTCGCTGATGATCCGAGGAGGAAGGTTGTCGCTGGTCCGCATCACGCTTACAACGATAATGATCTTTGCCATGATGTCTCTCGACATCCCAGTTGAGACGCTCGTCGCTCTAGAGAAGATCCTCAGGGGCTTCCTGTGGAAGGGGCGCAAGGACGTTCATGGTGGACACTGCCTTGTGGCGTGGGACCGAGTGTGTATGCCTCGGAAGTTCGGCGGCTAGGCATCCTCAATCTTAGGAGCATGAACTAGCCCTACGTGCTAGGTGGTTGTGCCTAAGCCGCGTCGAGACCGACAAACCTTGGAGGGACTTTAACATCCAAGTCCCGCGGTTGGTTCGCCAGGTTTTTGACGCGGCAACTAGATCAGTGGTTGGAGACGAGGCCTCCACCCGCTTTTGGACAGACCATTGGCTGCCGGAGGGGAGGATCCGGGACCTTGCACCCAACTTATTTGGGGCCGTCCCAGGCTACGCGGCTAAGAGCCGCTTCGTGCGTGAAGGCTTGGCTGGGGGCTGGATCACAGATGTTACGCCTGATCTTTCGACGCCGGCCTTGGCGAAACTTCTAGAGGTGGCGGACCGCCTAGTGGGTGTGGAGCTCCAACTTGGGCAAGATGATAGCTTCAGGTGGATTTGGGACGCGAGCGGTGCTTACACCTCGCGCTCTTGCTACGCGGCCTTGTTTGGTGGGTCCACCGAGATGCCGGGGGCACGACAGATTTGGCGGAATAGGGCACCCTCCAACCTCAAGGTTTTCATGTGGCTTGCCCTTAGAAACCGTTGCTGGACTGCTGACCGCCTGGCTAGACGCGGTTTACCACGCCCGGAGTCTTGCCCTTTCTGCAGCCAAGTGGGTGATACCATAAACCATCTTTTGGTGGGTTGCGTTTTGGCTCGCGAGGTTTGGGTGACTTATCTCCGCAGGTGGCATCTAGAGGCTTGGATTCCCGAGCTTCAAGGATCTTTGGTGGAGTGGGTGTCTTCACGCCAAGGGCCAAGGCGGGACGTGCGCGACTTCTGGACAGCCCTCGCACTGGTTTGCTGGACATTGTGGAGCCACCGGAATGACATCGTCTTCAACAACGCCTCCCCTTCCGTGAGATCGGTGCTTCAGAAGATTGAGGAGGAAGCCGAGGTGTGGAGAACAGCTAGGTTGTTTAGAGGTTGCCTACTAGAGGCAGAGCGGTGGAGGTGTCGCGAGTAGTAGGCGTTGAGTTGTAGCTGCTTTGCAGCGTGGGTGCGCGCTCGCCGTCTGTGCTAGCACGCGTTGTAACTTTGGCCGCTTGGCCTTTCTTCTATGAACCCTGATATGTCTTTCCAAGGCATATCCTTGAAAAAAAAAACTGGTGATGTTTGTGCGTTCAGAACTACAGATCATCGTCTTTGTTTCTCCGAGCATTGTCAGGCTCCAATCCATTTCATGTCATGCTCACCTCCCAAAGCGTTCGAAATCCGCTTATCCAAAGAAACTTCACCCTTGGTCGATCGGATCTGAGGTCTCAGAGCATCTCCACCGGGGCATCCAAATGACCCCCAAATGCCCATTGGGGTCCGGACGCAAAAGACCGCCACCAGCGGCACCCCCAAAGGGTCGCCCGAGAGAAATCGTGTCCGGCACCCCGAGAGGGCCTCCAAGTTTGGAGGCCCTCTCGGGGGTGCCGGACACTGCCCGGACATGCCCTCCGACAGGTGCGGCCTACCCATTATAGAGACACGGCACGAACAGGCAGGGGCGGAGCTAGACTAATTCATGGGTATGCGGTGCATACCCAATATTTTTGACAAAAGATTTTTAGTATATATGCTCCTGTATACATGTATATACATGATAGGGTCTTTTTCTACACGTTAGACTCGAAAAAATCGAGAAAATGCGTCCTCCAGCGACCTCGCGAGTGCAGCTTGCTTATATGGGCCAAAGTGCACATTTGAGCTTCCACCGGGCTAGTTGGGCCGAGATCAGAGCAGGGAAACATAAACTCGAAAAAAAGGATGCGTCGATGATCGAGGAAGTCCAATTACTGAACTGTCCTCCTTCTTCTCCCGATCTCAGGCCATCAGCGCCGGCGCCCCTGTGCGCCTGTGCCGCCACCAGCAACAGACTAGCGGCAGGCTAGCAGTCGAACCGTAGAAGACTAGCAGCGCCAGCAGTGAAGCACCAACCAACCACCGTGAGTGTTATAAATATAATTCTGTTTTTGATTTTCCCCAATTGGACTGCAATATAATCCTTAACTAGGTTTATATATTTATTTCTAACTCTGAAAATTGAAGAAGAAGCAGGAAAAGTGTAGTTCTTTGAAACAAATGTAGGATAGAGCTTCAAAGAAAAAAACGTGCCAAATATTTTTGTGCGACTTCGCATACCCAATATGACAATCCTAGCTCCGCCACTGCGAACAGGTGCTCTAATGGCGCCGTGCTGGAGTCCGTTCCACCCGCGTTAATGGCGAAGCGTTTCCGTAGGTGACGAAGGGACGGGACGGTGATGCGTCTGCGGCACGCCTCGCATTTACGGCGGCACCTGCTGAGCGTCCAGCCTTTTCCGGCTTCCCAAGCGGCGCAGTGGCGGAGACGTGTCGCCGCCATTAACTTCGACGCGACGCGTGCTCACCCACCCGACGCTTCCCGCCCAGCGCCACCGCTTCCCGCCTCCGTTTCCCGTCTCGACCCTGGACGGCTATAAAGAGGCCCCCGCCGTGCAGCCATTTCACCACATCACCACCGTCGCTCGCCGTGTAGCCATTTCACTACACCACCAGCCGTAGCCCAGAACAACCATGCCTCGCCGCCTCACCACCTCATGGGCCACCCTCACCCAGGCAGCACGCCGTGCTCACGCCACGGCGCAGGAGGACGCCGATGATGAACAGCCGTTCGACCGGGCGGATGTGGACGACGTCGACGTGGACGAGCAGGAGGAGCAGGAGCAGGAGCCGGTGCAGGTGCCGTACCCGGCCAGGAGCCGCCACTGGAGCTCGATGAGGTCCGCCGCCGCAGAAGCAGGAGCCGGAGCAGGCGCTCCCGCCGCCGCTGTGGCCAGACCAGGTGGTTGCCGTCAACTCGTTCGAGAGCTAGCACAACGAGCAGGCAAGCCGCCATGTCAGGCTCGGCTACGAGGCGGCTGGCGACGCCGTGGAGGCCGCCATCATGGAGGCCTCCATCCGGAGCGCGGAGCGGAATGCCCGTTGCCGCGCCTTCATGGCCGCAGAGCGGGCGGCATATGAGCAGCTAAACGCCAGGCGGCGGCGCCGGAGCAGCAACAACTCATCGCCCAGGTGGAGGGGCTGGCGCAAGACGCCTCCCAGCGGCTCGCCGAGCAGGCGGCCCACGAGGAGCTGAACCAGGCGCGCGCGATGAGGCAGGCGCAGGGGAGGGCAGCGGCAGAGCGCAGGGGTGGAGCCAGGAATTGAGGGGGGGGGGGCGAGTTGACAATGTAAAATTTCTCATAGCATGTAAGCCATATAGTTAACTGGCCTTTGCAAGAAAATTTCAGTATTTTAAAATGAGAGACACCCATTTCTCCAAGCCTTGAGTAGTAGAAGTCTAACAAAACCAAGAATATCAACATCAGTACGATATAAGGGTACAAAGTAATTTTAGGGAGTACCAATTAACTCATATTTTGAGCCACGTTTAAAAGTGAAGTCTTTTCCCAATTATGCACGATCTAATGTTGTGTTATTTATCCAATTAGCTCTTACATAGTATACAGAGTATAGATTGAACTAACAACAAAGACGTTTAGGGTAGAAGGCTAGCATTTAGCAACAATGTTTACTTGGCTAATAATTCAGATCACAGTGCATTATATCTAAGTACAGTAGTAGATTAATCTATATTGCCAAGTGTATTGATGATTAACTAGACTACTACTGTAGGTCGCAGGTCACAAAAAATACTAGCTTGTACAGAATACAGATAGCATATGTATGTAGATGATCTGATGTACCTTTAAAGTCCTTGATCAGACACATGGTGATCGACGGACCGCTGGTTTGGGCGGGCAACATGCTTCGATGTCTTGGCGCCGCAGGCCGGCGGCGGCTAGCGACCGGCAGTAGACGCCTAACAGTAGCAGATCGATCTGATTTCATACGAACCGTCGAGTAGGGCAAAGAAACCCAAGGTCAACAAAGAGATGAAAATGCCAGCCCTATGGCCTCCCGTGAAATGGTCAGATGGGCTGTGTTTAGTACCAGGTGGGCTTCAGTGTGTATACTTCATGGACTAGTACGTATTATTTATGGGCTTAAACACCAATCACGAATCATTACATACGGCCATTAGTACTAAGTATGCCCTGCAAACATTGAGGGGGGCCGATCGTTGGGGGGGGGGGGGGGGGTCTAGCCCTGCTAGCACCCCGTCTCGCCCCTGGCAGAGCGGGATGCCATGCGCCGGGCGGCGAGCGTGCTCCGGCAGGAGAGGCGTGTGCGCTCACGCTTGGCCTAGAGCCAGAAGGCCGCGCACGACGAGGAGGCTGGCCTGAGCGGCGGCGTTTAGATTAGAGTTTAGTTTAGTTTAAGTCTGTACCGTTTTAGGTTTAAGTTTGTATCGTTTAGTTTAAATTTGTATCGTCTTAGTTTAACTTTGAATCTAAAAAAAGTGGTCGCGTTTATTACACCGGCGCCGGAGCTTGATGTGCAGCGGCCAGCTTTAAACATCGCCGCGTTCGAGGGGCGCAGCGATGCAGTGATTATCTCGGCTTCCGAAGCGGCCTATAGCTTTATACGACGCCGGTGCATATAAAACGCGACCGCCGTGCTGCTTGCCTTCATCCTCCTCGCCTTTCTTCCGCTTCTTTCTCCCTAGCGCGCCTCGCCACCATGGACATGAACAGGAGGTGGCTTAGCTGGCACGAGGCCAAAGTGTTCGCCGAGCACGGCATCCTGTGCCCCCAAGGCAAAGTTGCCTAACGGCTTTGCGATTAGCTTGGGCGGGGTGCCGGTGGCGCCTGTACCCAAAGCCAACGATCCGTTCTCCCACCACCCATATTGGCTCACGTACTCCGGCGAGGAGCGGCAGAAGGCGCTCTACCGTTTCGACGGCGAGCAACCACCGCCAAACGAGAACGTCGAGGGGCGGACGAGGTTCTGGTAAAGCCCGACCGCATCATTAGAGGCGAGTATGAGGCCGCCTGACACAAAATGCCGCTGCCGAAGCTACAGCACGTGCCTACGCGGCCCCGAGCCCGCTGCAGAGGAGGCGCCGCTGCGTAGGCGCCGTAGAATTTAGAAATTTGTTTGAGTTTTGAGACAAAATTTGAATTACATTTAACGCCCATAAGGTGTTGGTAGTTTGGTCGGCATCTCGAACCGTTTGGGGGGCAGGCCTTTGAGAGGCGCCGCTGTGGGCAGCCTCCAAAACTTGACCGGTGTCCGGCACCCTAATTGGGACCGATTTGGAGGCCCCGGTGAAGATGCTCTCACACTGTTCATGGATGAGCTTAACGCCTAGCTGGGGATCGCCTACTTGCCCAGCATCACGAACCACATTCTGCCGCGTCTGAAGAAGAAACAGAAGAAGCCCGGCCGGCCCCTTCCTTCACACGGCAATTTGATGTCACCGCGATTTTTCTCCTGACCCAATCATGTCTGCAAGGATCGAATAAACTAGCTAGCACTTCCTTTCTTCCTCCGCGTGTCGCGTTTCAATCATGCGTTTGACGAGCTGTCTACCTAGATATTTTCCCGTGAAACATCGTGGTTGACTTGTGGCGTCCCAGACGCGGCGCGGTGTGGCGCAACGTCAACTCGATCGCAGCGGCGTGCTAATGGATTCCACGTTGACGTTTTTCTTTTCTTTTGACATGATTCCACGTTGACGTTGCTATGAAAGGATGCTGACTAGCGAAAAAAGATGCCCTGTTTGGACCGGTAGTTTGGACGGTTCGGGCATAGCTAGCAGCCGGGATAAGGACAATGGGCATTCAGCCTAATTGGCAGCAGTGGCATAATAGTTCCAGACTTCTGGTCAAACTACAGTTTTAAGGATGTGTTGATTAAACTTAGTAATCCGTTGTAAGTATTAATCCTTGGCGGCGCAGGAGCGGCGGCGTCGATCTGGCCGGGCCGTCCGGGCCCCGATGGGCTTGGTGGGCCACGGTGCTCCTGGTTCCGCGCCGGCTTCGGGAGGGCCTTGCTGCCTCCACACGTTGGGTGCGTGCTTGCGCCCCGGTGGTCCGGCCGTCGATCTCGGCCCCAGGGGCGCCGTCGGCCTGGCGGTGCTCGGCTGTGCCGACGCGGGCGTCCTATCTTGGCTGGTGCGGTGCTCTCCGACGGTTGCGAGGTCATCTACCTCTTACTCGGCCATCAGCCTGCAGCGGGGCGCCGTTTGGGCTGGCTGGTGCCGTGGCTTTGCAGATGGCGGTCATGGTGGCGACGTGCTTCCTACGTGGGGGGGCCGTCGTGGCTGGTTGTGGATCCCCCTTCGTCTTGCCATCAGTGTCAGAGGACGGTGTTCCTTCTGTACTGGTGTGTTCCATGGTTATGCAGATGGCGGCCATGGGTGTGGTCTTTTCTCCGGTGCAAGGCGAGCTGTGGCAGTGGTGGTGGTAGCTTCTCCTTGCCGGTTGCTAGGCCCTCGCGTCGGATCCTTGTCGAAGCCTATGGCGTGTCTGGCGTGGGTGGTCTTCGCGAGTGCTCTCGGCTAGCCACCCTTCGGGTATATCGAACCCAGATGGGGTTGGGGTTACACTCGGTGGTGCTACGCCTTTCAACTATGGCGACGACCCCACGTGCTGTGAGGGTGTCTTTGATGCCCTTTGACTTCAGCCGGCGGCACACAGGCGTCATGGCGTGTCTCTGACGCGCGCGACCTTTCGGCCACGCCCCCGACACAGGTGGTGTCGGCGCGCTGTGTGGCCTCGGATGCGCGTTGGTGTTTGATTACGTCGATAGTGCAGTGTCGTGACTGGGTCTCCGCTGACATGTCATGTGGACTCCACTTTGTGATCGCAGTGCTTCTGACGTGATGAGTTTTTTCATCAATCAATTGTCTCTGAGGTTTCTCGGAGTGACCTCACTTGTGTGTTGTTGGTGTGCGTTCTTTTCTTTTATTTCTCTTCTCTTGTACCCATTGTAAACTCTGATTCATTTGAACATATCTTATAGAGGCTGCAAAGATTCATAGGCAACATTTTGAGTAATAAAGTTCAGGCTAGCTCGAAGAGCCCGTGTGTCACGCTCACACAAAAAGTATAAATGACACTAGCAACTGATGAACCCGTTTCTTGCAGAAGTAGTGAAAAAGAAGGAATAGTGCAGGGTATAAATAAAGTCTGTATAGCACAGAAGAAATATATGGCCACCGATCAATTCAAGGGGACCATCACAAAAATTATGCTTACACTTCTTGAACACCTCCCTGTCGGTCAAAAAAAAAAACACTTCCCTGTCGGTTGTTCTTGGGACTTTGTGGAGCGTGGCCTTATAAACGTTGTAGTGTAGGTAAATAGGTTTAGTTTTTTTTTCTGCCGTGTGATGTGTTCTTCATGATGCCGAGTTCACCATCAGGTTTCCCCACCAAAGTTTCCTTCTAACTTTCCTTACTTTCCATGTCTTTTTTGTAATTGGTGGATTGAGATTTTGTGATTTTTGTAATTTTGCTAAGCAATTAAAGGAAAAGGGGAGTAGCGAGTTGAAAAATTCAAGAAGAAGAATACCGATGATGGGAAAATTGAACCGGATATCCAAACTAAATATATTGGAAATTTAGATGGACGAGTATTTCAACAAAAAAGATACTAAAAGGACACAATTTTGAAAATAGGTAAAATACATAGTGTTCTCTTGAAGAAACGTGTTGTATTTGCATCATTAGAATGTGTTTGCTATTTATTATGTTTCCAAAAGCACCTTTGAAGGGATGTCACATAATTTATACTTGTATTAGAGAGAGAGAGAACTAATCGCCACAACTGGATTTGGACGAGTGGCGGGTAGGGTAAGTGGGTTCGGGAGCAAGGATGTGTAAGTGGGATAAATTGGGATAAGTGGGATCGTAGAAAAATTAATTGCGCACATCTAATTTCTACTATCATACTTACACATCCCTATTGGGTAGGGCGTGGAGAAGGGAGAGGAGAAAGAGGATTATAAGGCTGGTAACTAGAACAAAGCCACGATAAGAATGTCATGTAAAGGTTGGTGGTGACCAGCCGCCCTAATATGCTATACGGCGCCAGACGGGTAACATCGACTGTTGGTTGATCTATGGTTCAAACAGAACATGATCAAAACCAAAAAAAAAAAAGATGAAGGGGAGGCCCACGAACCAACGTCGAGATGTCATCCGAACGTAAATAAACGCCTGATCAGGGGCACCCTAACAACCTAATGGTTCTGCCCCGCCCCGTTGCGTGCACACATACATACATGGGAGTCTGCGCTGGCAACTACGTGAGTTAGTGCCCAACCTTACTCTCTTCCTAATTCCCCTAGACTTGTACCCGTCGTAGTGTGCGCACAAGCAGCGGGAAGAGCTAGAACCACGACGTGTTCTTCTGGGCAAGTGTCACTAGAGGCCGGAGGGCATCCGGGTGCTCTCAAGATCTTCATCGACCTCCGCTTCCACTTGTACGACTACATCAACCTTGAACCTCACATACACAAGCAGACGATGATGGCATCTGGACTCCGTAATGCATCGAAACCCTCTCTTTTGGATGCAATTATGTGCTCCATATGGCTAACATGCATGCCTCATTATTAGACCGACTATAAATGACAAGTCAATAACATCAAGTGAGTGTTTTCAGCTTGCCTGCCATTGTCATCCACAATCATTGAGTTATGTGTAATCAAGGCCTCTAGGGTATGTACACCATTATGTTCAGTGGCAGATAAACATAGTTCTAAAAGATAACTGAAGTGGTGTAGCAACCAGGGTGGTCCTATGAATTTTTTGACCCGGGGCTAATCAATAAATACAATTTGTACTAAACTTTTTACTTATTTAGATATTATTTTATCATGTTACAAAGTATAATTTTTTTTGTTTGCATAGTTTACTCATTCCATTATGTTGGTGTGCTTCTTTTTGGTATTGAATATTGGGAGATATTAAACTATATATGTAAAGGAAGGTCTCTTTAGAGCTATTTTTCTATAATGCATAATCTATATAATTTATGGTAAGTAATTGCAAAGAGTACGATCGAAAAAAATATCTCAACGGCAATTTCTAGTGTATGATTAAGTAAGCATGTTTATAGAAAGTTATAGAGTATAAACTCAACCAATAAAGTACTTGTGTATGTTCGAAATTGTCTACCAAGTCAAACTTAACAAAGCGTGTGTGTCTCTACTTGGTATTGAAAGAACATTGTTTATAGTAATCACAAATGAAAATAGAATGGTGTGGATTCTAATAGTCCTCAACAAGTTTATGAAATAAAAAAGTAATCAAGCCTTAACATCTAGTATGCAAGTTTCTGTAAAACTTGTAGGACTTCCCACCTTGGTTTGTTCTTACATCCTAAGAGGCCTCTGGTTTGTATTTTCTTATGCAAATTAACCATTTTATTATGGTAAGATACTCCCTCTGTCCCAAAATGTAAGGCACACCAGATTTTTCACTATTTTACAATTCTCGTCATTGACCTATATATACCGAAGTATATAGATTCAACTTCTATAATTGCAGTTGTTGAATTATTCTTGTGGATACTTTTTCATACGTATTTACACTAATTTTTAGACATATTGACGTGGGGAGCCATGGCAAATCCCAAGGTTGAGATACCTAGGGTTTCGTTATAGAGAGAGAAGTTGGCGCGCTGGTAGTTCCGTTCGCTGACAAGTAAGGATTTACCCGGTTCAGTCCCTCATTGTGAGGTAAAGACCTACATCCTGCTTGTCTGATCTGTATTGATTGGATGATTACATGGTGGCCGTAATGGCGATGGTGTGAGACGCGGTCTGCTATGCTATGCGTGTGTTGTGTGGCTCTAGTTCCCTGTCTAAAGGGTGCCCTGTTGGCTTTATAAAGGGAGCCAGGTAGGGTTTACATGAGTCCTAGTAGACTACGTCTTGGAGTTCTTGTCTTGTACTGCAAGAAATTGCTGGGCCGCCAGGTGGGCCTTCGTCTGGGCCGCATGGGTACGCCAATGGTGGGGTGCCCGGAGGGTATGTCCACGTCAGTAGCCCCAAGTGTCTTGTCGATTTGAAGAATCGGGCAGAGACTAAGAACAGCATGTCGAGTAAGCGTAGTCGATGCGTGGGTACGTTGATGTCCATATGATGATTGTATTACCATGATTTGAGAGTTGAATCATTTATGAGAAATCCAGTGTAGGTGTAAGAAACCCGATATTAATAAATTGGATGTGGGTGTAAGTAACCTGACTTTGAAATCCGGTGCGAGCTATAGAGAACCCGACTTTGAGAAATCCGATGCGGGTTATAGAGAACCCGACTTTGAGAAATCCGGTGCGGGCTATAGAGAACCCGACTTTGAGAAATCCGACGCAGGCTATAGAGAAACCGACTTTGCGAAATCCAGTGCGGGCTATAGAGAACCCGACTTTGAGAAATCCGACGCGGGCTATAGAGAACCCGACTTTTAGAATGCGCAGCACTGAGCCGGCGGCGAGTGCGCTCCCGATGGGAGTAGTGATGAAATTTGAGATGTCCAAGGAGGTGCTCAACTTGGGCTCGGTCTTCGCGCTTGCTGCGTTTCTTGTGCTTTTGACTCGGTAGTATGTCGGGTGCGTGGCCAGCGCTCCCGATGGGAGTAGCCCCGAGTGTCTGGTCGATTCGAAGAATTGGGCAGAGACTCATCTGCGGGTGCACGACATAGTTTGCTTGTTTTGTCATGAATCTTTAGGTCGGTAATGCATCGACTAGACTTTGCTCGTTTTGTTGCGTATCTTTGAGTCGATATTGTATCGATTGTGCTCGTAGAGTCGGTACTACATCGACTGATGCTTTGCGTATATTTTGATGTCCATCTGACAGGTCTCAGGGATGGTGGTATAGTAGGCCTGGTACACTCGACGGATGGGACCAGTTAACTGCACTTGGGCAAAACCTTACTAGCCTACTTCAAGTTCGAGTCCCGGACTCGAACCCGGAAAGGGTTGGTCAGGCCCGACTCAGGTCGCGGAGGTCTTACAGAGTCGTCCTGCAGCATAATTTTGCGGGTACCTAACGCGTCCGTTAGGATTTTCTTCATGTCTGTTGACACGGAAAGTTTCAGGTGCGCAACACTCGAGCCGACGGCGAGTGCCCTCGAGTGTCGGGTGCTGCGTCGAACAGGCCGAGGCAAATTGACGTGGGGGAGCCACGGCAAATCCCAAGGTCGAGATACTAGGGTTTCGTTATAGAGGGAAAAGTTGGCGCGCTGTAGTTCGTTGGCTGACAAGCAAGGATTTACCCAGGTTCGGCCCCTCATTGTGAGGTAAAGACCTACATCCTGCTTGTCTGATCTGTATTGATTGGATGATTACATGGTGGTCGTAATGACGATGGTGTGAGACGCGGTCTCGCTACTATGCGTGTCTGTTGTGTGGCTCTAGTTCCTGTCTAAAGGGTGCCCCTACCTGGCTTTATAAACGGAGCCAGGTAGGGTTTACATGAGTCCTAGAAGACTACGTCTTGGAGTCCTTATCTTGTACTGCAAGAATTTGTTGGGCCGCCAGGTGGGCCTTCGTCTGGGCCGCATCGGGTACGCCAATGGTGGGGTGCCCAGAGGGTATGCCCACGTCACATATTATAAGTGAAAATCATATTCAAAGTTATCGTTGTTCACAAGAAAAGGTCATTTATGTTTTTTAAGGGGAGTATTAAATAGTTAATGAGGTGTAATGGAGAATATCTACTATAGTGATTAATATATACTAAATTTTTGTCCCTTCACTTTTCAGGACCTGGGCGGGCACCCCTTTTGCCGGACCTATGGGCCGGTCCTGGTAGCAACAAGATTATAGCTTAGTTTTTCATTGTCTTCTAAAGACACAATTGATTCGTACATCGTAGATGAAGACACATCCATTTGGCCTTCATTGGTTGAATCAAGCTAGCATTGTGCTGGTGCCTTACCTCTTTCTCGAAGGCGTTGTTATGGAGGATTTTAGTTGCTTCTTAGATATAGTTTCTGTTTGCCTTTCACTAGTTCAATCAACCATAGGTGTTTAAGTGTGTATTGTTTTCTTTATTTAATTTATTTTGACCAATCCATAGGTTTCCCATTGTACGGTGATTGTACTCTGGTGATGGGGGCGGTAGGAATCAGGTCTCTTGACTGACTCATGGAGGAAGGATCGGCGGTTGGGGGGGGGGGGGGGGGGGATTCTCACCTTTCGATTCCTCAGTGACTTTACTCCTGGTATTTTGCTTGAAACCTAGGGCAGTCGACTCCTGGAGGATGTCAGCAAGGCAGCGAGGCGCCGGTGAAGGGCGCCGCATGGATCAGGTCTCTTGACGGTCTCATGGAGGAGGGAGCCACCAGTGTGTGTTTGTGTTGTGGGGGGGGGGGGGGGGGGGTTCTCCGCGTTTACATCGCGACAAGTCAGGACAACGATCCTGATCTTCTAGGTTAGGCTGTAGTGGGAGGCGCGACAATGAAATGGTGATGAAGGGATGCATGTGGGCATGGTGCGGAGGTGCCATGCTGCTCCTATGGCAGCATAGAGGCCACAGTGACCTCTCTATGCAACGGATCTTGGGCGGCTTCGAAATATGTGTCATCTTTGGTGTCAGTCTCACTATGAGTCTAGATGACGACAACTGTGTACCACCCACGTCGAATTGGAGAGGTTTTGTGACATCATATGCCCTAATTGTTGGCGTCACAGGAGTTCTCGAATTCGAGCGATAACCCGGGCTCTGACGGCGGGCGATACTATGGTCAGGTGTATGGAGCTGGCCGGATCTTTGATATGGTGATGATCTTCAACTCGTGTATCGAGGGGCACGGAAGACATCCTCTTCTTGGACCGCGGGGGTTTGGACATCGGCATGGCAGGGCGCCCCCTCCAATTCGAGATCGGGTTCGATCAAACTCGCCAGGTGCTATGAACGATGTCTTTTATGGAAGCGTCATCTCATACTTATTCGGCATGTGCTACACACGGAGTCTCATGCAGAGGGCAAGTCATATGCATGCATGTCCCACGCAGGTGCACAACGTATCTTATAGAGGCATCAAGTCATTTGTTTTGCTACTCGTCCAATGTGGCGCGACAATGAATCTAAGTGTGGCTGAGTGGTGGTATGCAAAGTTATAGCTTCGATTATCTCCCAGCGGTATTCGAACAGCGAGACGTCTTAACCGATCAAGTGGTAATGGTAGAGGCGGCTATGCACTTCGGTGAAACACTAGGATTCTGATCAGCCAATGCCAACGCGTGTGTGTGGTGAGTTCTTGTTGATAGCGGTGGCACAAAACTCATACTCGAGGATTAAAACCTGATATCGACTTATACTTGGACTCGTCATCATCGCACGCGTGACGATCTTTTTGAAAGTTTGGCCTTGGAGTCATGAATTCTCCGTTATTTTTGTTTTAACTAGCGATGTAAACGGATCGGATCAGATTTTTCCTATACCATATCCTTTACCACATTTTTCTATCGGATTCGGAGCGGAGCGAATACTGACCAGACACGAATTCCAAGGCGGATATATGTGGTCGTGGATTCGGGAACGGAAAAGGGGTGGATTCGGGGCGAAAACAAATTAATCAGATGGATATGCGCATAAGTGAATTGTCATGCCATACAACCACAAATAATTGTTCAAAAACCTAGTAACTATCGAAGTTGTACATAGTCTTTTAATGTCTATTTGAGTAATTTGTGTTCAACGGACGACAACTCAACTAACTGCATATTATGCTATTAGGTTAACATTTCAGTAGAAAATCAGATTATTCTGATTAAAACCATCGGATAATCCTATTTAATCTTTGGATAATCCATATTTTGGTCTTTTAACGTACCTATCCTATACCATATCTGGTTGTCATGTTCGGAATCGGATATACTTATCCGACGGATTCCTTAAAAACCGGATATGGACACTTCAAAACGGTTTCAAAATCAAATACGGTGCAGAAATTATCTTATCCATTTAAAACCTAGTTTTAACCATAAACTTAGTAGTGGGTGGTGGAGCTATTATCACGAGGCATAGGGCTCTTTTTTCGAATTGTTCGGCTTTTGATGACAACTTTTGATTGAGTTTTTGAATAATGAACAATGTATAATTTGTGTGTATCAATCGATGTACAGACGAGTTATTCTCATGCAATAAGAAATTTATTTTGGCTGCACGTCGTACTCTAAATAAAATAAAATAAATTTATGTTATGTGCATCATCTAGATGCCGGGAAGGAGATGATAAAATTAATTTTCTTAATTAGGACAAGTTAAGTTTTTTCTATAAACAGTTATCAAATGCAACATTGCAACTATATCAAACATTCCCCTTTGATGCGTGACACGAGCGAGGTACCGTAACAACGGACAAATTAAAGACGGTTGCGTCCTTGAGTTCATCAGTTATGTTAATGGGGCTATAGCTAGAGCTTAGTTTGGCTCTCACCAATCAAGTAGTGGGCTCGATGCAAGTAGGCTGTTTGGTTTACAGTTTAAACAACGGCGGCGGCTGCAAAAATTACTTTTCTGGGGAGATCCAAACCATCATCCTTCTTCTACTTTCACCCGAAACTGCAGAACGGCACGGATAACCGAGAGCTATCAGTATTGCTAATCTATTCGGTAATCACCCTCTAGTCTAACACACAATCAGCCAAGCGATTTGATAACCATTGTCGCCGCACAGAAGCTCACCCATCCCGTTATAAATAGCCGACGACACCAACTCCGTGCAGCTTAGCTCCCACCTCGCCATCATCCGAAGTCTCATCCTTCTCTCCGGACTTCGGTTTTATCCTAACCCTAACCTACTACCACTCATCGTCTCGCAAGCCCTAGCGCGCGATGCAGCCAACCACGCGGGAAATGCAAGCCATGGCCGCCGGCGCCGGCCAGATCTCTCTCGACGACCTGCGCAACGGCCACTTGGGGGCTACCAACGGCGGCGGCGGCGTGCACGACGACTTCCTCGACCAGATGTTCGGCAGCCTGCCGCCCTCGGCGTGGCACGACCTTGCCGCCGGGACGAAGCCCGAGGACGGCGCGCAGGGCGAGGGGATGCAGCAGTTTGGCGGGCCGTACGATGAGTCGGTGATGCTGGCGTCGCGGCTCCGGCAGCACCAGATTAGCGGTGGCCCGGCGGCGGCGCGGCCGCGGCGAAGCAGATGGTGCTGCAGCAGCTCGCCGATCTGAGGCAGAGCCCCACCACAACATGATGCTCCAGGGCATGGGCCGCTCGCCGTCGTCGGCGGCGGGGACGGTGGCAGGCTCCTCCCGCTCACCTCGGCAACGGCGGATCGGGCGGCAACGTGCACGCCCTGCTGAAAGCCGCGCGAATTCCGCCGTACTGATAATCCATTCCTTTTCTCGACTTAATCCACTTGCTGCTTTATCTTTCTCTCTCCCCGCCCTTGACAAATCGAGAATCTTTCTCCTTTGCGAAAAAAGTTCACGTTTTCATATTTGCTGCTGGTTTCAGGGAGGGGATGCCGGCGTGTACGGCGGCTTCGCCGGATCGCTCCAGCAACAGCAACATTTCCAGCCACATCCACAGGTTTGCAACGTACATAGGTTTGCTTGTAACCTACCGCCGGGTCGCTTGCTTTCCCCGCCCCTAAACGGCGTGCACGGTGCATCTGGCTTCTCGCAGCAGCAAACGGCGCCCATGCCGAGCCCGACCTTTGGCGCAGGAGGAGGTGCTCCCGGGGCAGGGGCGCAACCGCAAGCCGGGTCCGTCGGCGGCGCGCCGGCCGCCGAGGCAGCGGGTGCGCGCGAGGCGAGGCCAAGCACCGACCCTCACAGCATCGCGGAGCGAGTAAGTTATCCAGCCACACACTCCTACTACTACTGTTGTTACTAGCTATTTTGTCGCAATTAGCTCGGATAATAGAACCAAAGTGACCAGTTGACGCTAATCAGTTCCCGTGTTTTGTTATTGTTTCCTCGGCTTGGATCGTTCCGGCTCCCGCCAACTATTATTATTCCTTTGTCTTTTTCATCGTTCCTACTGTCTTGTTCTTCTTCTACTCCTGTGCAGTTGAAAATATAGCTCTCTCTGCCTCCGGTCTTCTTCCTTTCCTAAATTTAATGTCTGGTCTGTCTGTCCTGATTATTAACCGAGTCGTCGTCGATGTTTGGCAGCTTCGCGGGAGAGGATCGCCGAGAGGATGAAGGCCCTGCAAGAGTTGGTACCCAACGCCAACAAGGTGAGCAACCAAAGACCAGCTGATTTGAGATTTCATTTCGTCGAGTTTGTGATGCCGGGCAGCAGTACAGACAGGTGGCGCGCGCGTGCGGGCACATTTACCCGCACGTAGGCCTACTTGACCACCGCTGTGCTGTCTCGGCAACCGCGCGTGCTCCATGCTGCCTGTCATGGCTTTCCCCGCTCCGCCTAGAATTCCGGCTGGCCTTCCCTCGTGTCTGGTCGCGCGCCGGCGCCGGTTCGAGAGCCTTTACGACGCTTTTCTTTCGAGCTTGCTGCAAGCCCATTTCCATAGTACTACTGCCTTTCGCTGTTGTTGCTCAGTCTCGGTGCATGTATGTGCGTTTTCAGGCGGACAAGGCGTCGATGCTGGACGAGATCATCGACTACGTCAAGTTCCTGCAGCTCCAAGTCAAGGCAAGCATACTTGTGCTTCCATCATGAAATGTTGAGACTGCTATGTGCATGATGTAATGTTTCGTTGCAATTAGTTTATGACGTCTTCGGTGTTTTTTACCAACACACCCAGGTGTTGAGCATGAGCCGGCTAGGTGGCGCCGCTGCCGTCGCGCCGCTGGTGGCCGACATGTCCTCGGAGGTAACCCTCGCGCGCGCTCTCTCTCTCCTTCGCGACTTGCGCTCTCCCCCATACGACCAGTACAGTACCACTCCCTGCCTCTTCGTCTTCTTCTCGATCGCTTTCTCTCTCTATCTTTTTCCCGCGCTCGAAAGAATCACCCGGATGTGACCGGGCTTTTCAGTACTGCATGGCTGATAGCTACTGCCACGCCACAGTAGCTCGCGTGTGGCCGCGCGAAATGACGTGACTACCCCCCGTACCTCTCCTCTCATCGTACATCGTACGCTTGCTGACGATACGTACCATGCGTGTGTGTTTGCGTGCAGGGGCGAGACGGCGGCCCGCGGCGGGCAGCGAGGGCTGACGGTGACGGAGCAGCAGGTCGCCAAGCTGATGGAGGACGACATGGGCGCCGCCATGCAGTACCTGCAGGGGAAGGGCCTCTGCCTCATGCCCATCTCCCTTGCCTCCGCCATCTCTCCGCCACCTGCCAGCTCCGGCCCCCTGTCGCCGCCGCCGGGCCTCCCTTCACCGCCGCGCAGCACCAGCTCAACGCCACCATGCGCGGCATGAGCGGCGGTGCCTCCGACGGTCCGGAGGGCACGTGCCGGCCTCGCCGAGCATGTCCGTTCTCACGGCGCAGTCAGCGATGGCCAACGGCGCCGACGGCTCGCATCCAAGGACGCCGCGTCTGTCTCCAAGCCGTAAACTCACCCGTGACGGCAGCCGTACCTACGGACGGCGGAACCCTCGACGTACCTATGACGACGGACGTCAGAGTCCACGGAATCATGACCCTGGTCTCCGCTCGCTTCCACGGTCGCACTCGTCTGGACTCGTGGGCTCCGCCGAAGGCCCACTAGCTTCCCGCGAGGCCGCGACTCTGGCCCCACTCTGCGGCTGCAGCCCACGGGCACTCCTTTTTTTTTCTAATGTTGTCATTATTTTCTTTCTTTTCCTTTCTATAATTTAGTTTTATCTCATATGTGTTGTTTAACTTAAGTAAATATATTAATCAGTGACTGGTACTTGTGGCTTTGTGCCAGCTTTAGCCTTTCTTTCCTCTCATCTGCATCAGCTTTTTCCTTCCTCTTTTCATATGCCTTTGCTTGGCCCTACTTTTCGTTTAGTTTACACGCACAAGTTTGTCCTTTGCGGTTGGATGAGGAATTTGGTCGCCCCGCTTTAGATACTAACTGCTTTATCTGATATTTATTCCCTTTTTTGTGCAATGTTTTCCCGTTCTTATATTGTGAGTATGATGCTTGGAATCTTAGGTTGCTCATTGTTATCTTGTCTGATCATGGAATGATATACATGTGATTTTCCTCGTTTATTCTACTAATAGCTTGGTTGGTTGAGTAAAAGGAAAGCAATTAGGCAACAGCCATGCATTTGGTATTTTTTTGCGGGTGCTCTTTTGTTTACAATGGACGTATTTCTGTGGAGTGACTATAGGAGGACTCGAATCGTCACCTGTCAGCGTTAGAGATGCAACAGTTGCAGGTAGTCTCTCTTTCATGTAAAGCTAGCTTTGTGTGCTGCGACATATTCCTTTCATCCTTTGGAGGAAGTAGATAAATTAAAAGAAGCATGACGAGGACGGAGGGGATGAGAGAGGATCTGCTACTCAACGAAGCTTTAGTTTCACCTTGGGAGGGTGAGATATCATATGATATGACAATTTGATTAGAAAGTGCAGATCAGGTGCATCTGGATGAAGATCAACTGTCTCCTTAGGTGTAGGGTGGTACTAATGGTCCAAACCACTTTTTTACTAGCAATATGGTGAGCTTTTTCTTGTAGAGAGAATTATTTCAGGTCATCTCAGGTCAACTGGAACATGGAAAGCGAAAAAAAATACAAAATAAAAACATCAACGTAAGTACAAATTAGATATTTGGAGAAACAAGAAGATTGCAAATATAGTTCTCTAGATAAAACCTATATATGTAGAAAAACGCGAGAAAAAAGTCAATCTTACGTGAACGAGTGTAAAGGAAGGTGAGCCGTAAAATGAAATTCTATAAAAACGGGCACATATAAGCATGCGTATGAATATGGTAATATGATTTCTAGAAAAACATTTATAGAAGAAGGTCATAAAGATAATAGCTTACACGAGTAATGGAAATCCAACAATGCAAATTTTCCTTTGACAAAATCAATGGGGTATCATATAACCATGGGTAGTTAAATTATATATATGTGAGATCCTGGCTCAGGACTCAATAGGATTGATAGGATACTCATATTAACAAGTTGCAACTTTTTTTTTCTAAAAGCTCATCTGAAGAAAAACTCTGAGGTTAAGCGAGTTTGGTCCGGAGCGATTTGAGGATGGGTGAATGACCGGGAAGTCGTTCCCGGGTGTACACGAGTGAGGACAAAGTGCGCAGAAAAGATCATTGTTGATCTGTGGGGCCAGTCTAGAGATACTAGAGAGCTGCCAGGGGTGACAGGCTGACCCGGGGGTGGGCGGTGTGTTACAATATAGCTGACTATATACATCCTTTTCAGTTTGTGAAAAATTCACATGTTGTTTCATAATCATTGATAGCTATAAAAAATATCTTCAAAGGTAATAAAATTACAAATAAGTCGTTGGACCGCGATGACTAAAAACACTCAAGCAAGCCGAAGTTGCACTGTCGCCCTCCCCTCCCTTAGCGGAACTGAGCAAAACTTGTCGTCGTACAACTTGTTGTAGTAGACATACAAAATGTTCAGGACGAGAATCGTTATCGAAAGAGCCAGAATTGAAACAACGTCAACGAACACGAAAACTAATAATATTTTAGGAGATCCGTTGGACACACGACTCCATGTGTTCTCGACGGCACTAGGTGCACCGCCATAACAAGGATATGGCGAGGAGGACCGTATTCTGACATCAGAATATCTCGGCCGCCTCACCCCCACGACATACGAACTTAAGTTAACTAAAAAAAGAAACGGGGACCTCCTGCCGCCTACCGGTAGAGGGGGGGGGGGGGGGGGGCCGACCCGTCAAGACTCCATCAAAGGCGGGTGGACCGGTGACCACGCCAATGAAGGGGACGAAAATCCTATCCGGCTGGGGATTGCCTTACATTTCTGCACTCTCCTCTCGTATTGTGGTACATGATAGTTCGATTTACATTATTTAAGATCTCATTATACTATCTATACCTCATCGCATCATCGATTCTCTTAGTCAATCAATTGTCCATGTCATCTCCACTATTATTTTTAATCACTATATGCAACCTACACATTATCCATTCCTTAACCCATTTAATTTTTCACATTAATCATTTATAATACACACTCACCTCGTGTGTATTAAATTAATATCTCGACTTTGGTCAATTGAATTTTGCATACTCCTTTAGACAACATAATGTTTCATACCCCTTATATGTTTTTGTTTACACAATAGTTTATAAAGTGATCCTCGCTGCAACGCGCGGGGTATACTTCTGATATATACGCAAGTGGAGTGCGAGGTAGCGAGGATGTGGCTTAGCAGAACAGAAATCAAAATGGACAATGACATCAATATATTACTAAAGATCGTCACATGGATACATAGACGCATTGATCGATACCCATAATTCAAGGGGCGAGTCTAGCTTGCGCGGTTTCCGACCGCTAAACGACAAGGATGGCGGGGAAGAGGAAGACGAGCACGCCCCTGCCGCCCCCGCTTGCCCACGCCACCGCGGTCGGTGGTGCTCCCCTGGCCAATTCGCCGCCCCGTCCTCCTTGAACCACGGCCTCTGCCCTGGCCATCCCTCTAAGCCACCCGCACCTCCTTTTTCTCCGGTTCCGGCGACACACATGCATGTTGACTCTGCATCCTAGCCGACGTAAGCGCACCACGGCTGCTTGATTGACGTAGGTGAGGTGACCAGCCTTTCTATGTACGTTGAATTTCGCAGAGATCGACGGACTAACAAGAACCGGGCGGCGAAAAGCTACCGACCGAGTCGCGTGTGTGTGGCTGAGGCGGCAATCACGTGCGCGATCTGCGTCGTCGATCCGCACCTCCACTCCGACTCTCTGCTCTCGTGATTGCTCTGAAATTTCTCATCAGCTCCCGCGACAATTCAGACTATAAAATCTGTCTGAATTTTGAACGGATCGAGCATTAGCAAGGCTCGTGGCAGCGTATCCACGGAAGATCACCGCCCTAGACTGTCATCTCAAAGGCTGCCTGTAATCATGGCTCTCTGGAGTGCGAAGAAAGTCGGTTTGATAGTGGGGTTTGATTTGAGTAACCCGTACTCTGCAAGCACGCACCCTGTCAATGTAGTATCAGCTTTCCTTTTTGACATTACTGTCAATACACAGCGAGCTTAATTAATTGCGACAGCAACACTGATTATAGAGTTGCAGGGGTTTGATCGACTTACTGTACTGAATTAGTGCGGGTCTGATTGGCCTTGCTTGATCGCAAACACATACCTGCGCACTTACGTAATATCCGAAGATGTGGAGAAATTGAAGCAATGTGCTATGCATGAAATGGCAAAGGATTATACATCGGTGTGTTCGACGGGAAGGCTCGAACTTGTGCGAGCTTTTTTTTTCAGATAAAGCCATAAACCAGCCAATAGAACAAGGTTTCGTGCTGGGTTGCTATCCACACTTCACCGAAAAAAAGCACAGACCTTAAGACATGTTAGTAGGGATGTAAATAGTACGGATAATTTCCGCCCCAAATCGCATCCGCATTCGTTTTTAAGAATATGGTATGTATGTCGGGGGGCTACCCCGGTAGGGTAAAGTTGTGGTATAAAGAGCTCTAAAGACTGGACCGGGTCAAGGTCAAACCGGGTCAACCAATTCCCGGAGGGACCGAGGCAGGGTGTAACTGCAAATCGGCTTATGGCAACCGGGTCGCGTAGGCGGGTTATGTTAGCTGAGTCATCTTAACCGACATATACCAATCGGGATATGTTGACCGACATATGTATGTCGGTAACTTGTGTGTTTTCTCATGTGCAGGGAAGGTTATTCAGGAAGAGGAATCCGGCATATCCATGCCGGGTTATCCTTATGTCGGACAGAAGTCAATGCTCCAGTCACCTCCCGTCTGGCACGGGAGCGCCTGACACGGAAGCGCCTGACACGGGAGCGTGCAGGAGACGAGATGGCAGGCCATCATTCCACCGCTGACTCCGGGTTATCCGGGAACAGACTGCGAGGCAGAGGCATGGGCAGGCCATGTCTTGTCTCTGCAAGAGGGTACCTTCTATGATGTAGTGCAACATAGGCACACAACACCAAGTGGCCCAAGGACAAGAGCAAGAGTCAAAGCTCTCCATGATAAGGTGAATTCACTCCTATCTATGTGTGATCTCGACACTCCTTTGAATGGTTTGCTACTTCATTCGGATACTTTGTGCATACTCAGGAACCACCTTGATGACGACCCTCAATGGAATGAAGAAGATGACCAAGAGAAGACCCAAGAAGATGGCCAAGAAGAAGTGCGAGGAGAAGAAGCTGGAATTCCTGGAGAGTTGCCGGCCGGTACTACCGCCGAAACGCCAATCGGTACTGGATCAGAGGCCACCTTAAGCGGAACTTCCGGAATTAATTCCGGTACTACCAGACTTCCGCGCGTCCGGTACTACCGGCCGAATCAGGCCGGTACTACGGCCTGGCGCGTGCCTGCGAGCAGATCTGGGTGATGACCCATGTAATTCGTCCCCTTTGGGCCTAGACTATAAATAGGACCCCTCCATCTAGATCTAGGGTTAGACTATGATTTGGGAACTAAAGTAGAGCCTTGCTCCTTCTTCTCAAAGTGTCTCTTTCTTCCTATGGAGATGAATCAAGACCTCCACATGTGGAGATGAACCAAGGCCTCCTCTTGAGGAGAAGATCCCTGCGTGGATACCAAGGCTCCGCTTGTAGTTGCGATTACTTGCTAATCTTCCTCTATGAGTGGCTAGATTGGATTGGTTGGATTGACCAATTGGACAAACAATCCTAAGAGTAAGGTGTGCTTGGGAGAGGAGGATTGGGGGCTGCTCACGGGGATTTGTTACCAATCAAGTCTTGCCGGGTTGCTACTTGCTATTTACCCTTGTGTTGTGTTTTCCCCTCTTTTGTGTTCTTCGTTCTTCGCGTGTTCTTCGTGTTCATCTTTCCTCCGCACAAATCCGTAAAAATCGGGACCAACCCGCATCATATGGTATCAGAGCTCTAGGTTGACACGGATTTGATTTGTGTTTCCACCAAAATCCACCAAATTTTTCTTGTTTTTGAGAAATTCGAAAATTTCCACCAAAAATAGCCTTGCCTTGATTCGAGCCGATCTGTCGATTCGTTGCGTTTTTGGTAGATTTTGTCCATGGATCTGTTGCTTTAGGACCCCCTCCACCCTTGTTTGCGTTCCCTAGCCTTAATTTGTCAATTTCCCACGAATTTGAGGATTTTTCGAGCTCAATTTCCGCCCAAATCGCGAAGAACAGCTCCAGATTTCGGGTCGACCGGTACTACCGGCCAGACCATCGGTACTACCGGAGCATCGCGATCGACCGGTACTACCGGGGCAAAACGTGCGGTACTACCGCCGGGCAGGTTTTCAGAGCAAATTTTCTTTCTTCCTCGGTTCGTTTTGGCATTTCCTCTTTGGTTTGAGTCCTTTCTTGGTGTGCCCTACGTCTACGACATCGACAAGCTTCCGCAGCACGCATCATCAACGCCAAGCGACGACGCCACCAAGGACTCGACATTCCCCCACCATAATCCGTTGTGAGCCCTTCTTCCTTTCGTGTAACTTGACCTATTGGACTAGCTCGGTGATATTGCGAGGCATTGCACGTGTTGAGTGTTTGTCTTCAAGTATTGGCGAGTGTGTATCGTTAGAGAGCTTGGCACTAGCAAAAGAGAAGGAATCATCATCAAAAATCAAAAAAAAAAAGAGAAAAGAAAAGAATCAAGTGGTGCCAAGTTCATCTCTTGTAGGTTGCGACAAAGCTAAACCGCCAAAGTGAGTGAGTGTTAACTCTTGTGCAAATCCGTTGCCCACAAAAAGCAATTGAGCTAGCGTCCTTCTTGTGTTGGGTGACATTTGAGCACGTAGTCTTCGTTAGGTTGTCTATCTTCGAGTGCTCGCCCTTTGGTCGCCCAACCCCATTATTCGCTTTTGTGTGTGTTTCTTCATCATTTGTGGTTGGAGTTTCTTTGGTAATTTGATCATTGTGGATTTTCTCTACCTTTGACAATATACTTGTCGTCGGGTTTGCTTGTTTCGTTTGCCACTTCATACCTTCCTATCCTCATAAGTGTGTGTGTTGGGTGTTAGAACCGGATACTCTCCTCTCAAGCCACATTTACTTGGGATATAGTTTGTCTTGGTTTTTCTTACCACATATCTCACTTGATCTTGAGAAAATGTTTAGGGGAAGTACAAACGGAAGCTCAAGCTCGGAGAGGAAATCCATGGTGGAGTTCGCGGTGATCATGGCTATGTCACACAATCGGAGCTTGTTGGCATGCGACACTTTCTTCGTGATAACCTAGGACGCTTCGAGCGCCGTCTTCAAAATCAAGACAACACCTTCAACGACCGCATGATGCTCAAGAAGCAAATATGGAGCGGTTGACCGAAGCTATCAACAACCTTGCGCGACAACGAGCTTCTTCACACTCAAGCCGTACAAGAAGCACCTCAAGGTCGACACAAGCACGTCATGGACGTCATGAACCTCGACAAGAACGTCAACATGATCCAAGGCGCGACGCCCATGAACGACCTCCTCCTCACGTTGAACAACCACATGATCTTCACGCGAACAATGCCAATGCGCATCAAGAACAACCTCACCAAAATGATGATCGTCGTGAACGCATACCATCACCACCACCGCAACAACGTGATCGTCATGACCCATTGGCTAATGACAATGGCGTTCCGGGTGCGAATGACTTTGGTGAACAAGGACGTCACCCTCGTCATCCTCCAAGGCCACGTCATCAAAACCATGACAATGCGAACAATGTCGAGCAACCCGTTCCTCAACAAGAGCTACCTCCTCAACATGCGCCTCGTCAAGAGCTTCCTCATGATCGTCACCAACACCAACGTTCCGAGTCAAGTGATAACGAGTCAAGCCAACACAATGGTGATGGACTCAATCGAAGGAGACGTGGACGTGCATTCCCACGTGGTGGCCATCGTGACGACTTGACCAACGTCCGCTTTGACATACCCAAGTTCTACGGCACAAGTGATCCGGAAGCTTACTTCTCATGGGTACTCAAGGTTGACAAGATCTTCCGTGTGCAACGCTTCTCCGACAACAAGAAGGTTGCCTTAGCCTCGATGGAGTTTGAAGAGTATGCCCTCTTGTGGTGGGAACAACTACAAGATGCTCGCGTCGCTAACCACCAACAACCAATTGACACTTGGGTTGAAATGAAAGAAACAATGTACAAGCGCTTCGTGCCAAGCCATTACACTAGAGACTTATACAAGAAGTTGCAAGAGTTGAAGCAAGGTTTGAAGTCGGTTGACGAGTACTACAAGGAATGGAAATCTCCATGATGAGAGCCAATGTCAACGAGTACGAAGAGCAATCCATGGCTCGTTTCATGAATGGCCTCAACTATCCAATCAAGAAGATCGTGGAGTTCCAACCATATGCCTCTTTGGTTGAGCTAGTACATCAAGCTTCCAAGGCCGAGCGCCACGTGCTTGAAGAGCTCAAATACCTCAAGACAAAGGCATTCTACGCCAACAAGCCTTCTTCGTCAACTCCTACACCTTCACAAGCTCTTCCTCAAGCGAACACTCGAGGTCCTCCAAGAGTCTCTACTTCGACACCTCAAGCGCCTCAACCTTTCAAGAAAGTACCTCCCTACCAAGGCGCCTCAAGGATCTTCGTCCGGCACAAGACTTTGCAATGCTACAAGTGCGGCGGACAAGGGCACAAATCTTTTGAGTGCACCAACAAGAAGGTCATGATCATCAATGACATGGGAGAGTATGAATCTATGAGTGAAGATGAGTACAATGCTTTGAACAAGGTCGCCACAATGCAAAGTGCTCAAGAAGAAGAAAGTGAGATATATTGTGATGGCGACAACAACCCTTCCTTGGTTGTGGCAAGAGCTTAACCACCAATGTTCAAGTGGAAGAAGACCAAAGATGCAATTTTTCAAACAAGAGCGGGAATCAATGGAAAGTCCATCAAGGTCATCATAGATGGTGGAAGTTGCCACAACCTAGCGAGCAAAGAACTTTGTGATAAGCTCAACTTGAAGTTCAAGAAGCACCCACATCCTACCATGTGCAATGGTTGAGTGATACCGGAGCCGTCAAGATTCAACACATGGTGCAAGTGTCCTTCAAGATTGGAGCCTATGAAGATACGGTTGATTGTGATGTTGTGCCTATGAACGTTTGTCACTTACTCCTTGGGCGTCCATGGCAATTTGACAAGGGTGCTATGCATGATGGACGAACAAACTACTATAGCTTCAAGAACAACGACAAGACCTTCGTCCTTCGTCCCATGACACCAAGTCAAGTCATCGCCGACAACGCCAAGACTATTGCAAGGGCACAACAAGATCGTTCGTCTAGTGAGATGAGTGGTGAGCGAGAGACCCACCATAAAGTGAGTGAGAGCCACAAGCCAAATGAGTGTGACACTTCAAAGAGAGTTCCCACAAAACTTACACTATTTGCCACAAAGAGAGTGATAAGGGAGTTGAGAGAGAACCCATCCACCCTCCACTATGTGCTCATATGCAAGGGTGAAGTTTCTATGACTAACACTTCACAAACCTTCCTCCTTCTTTGTTGTCTCTTTTGAAGGACTTTGAAGATGTCTTCCCTCAAGAGTGCCACCGGGACTACCTCCTCTACGCGGAATCGAGCACCGCATCGACCTTGTTCCCGGCGCACCGCTACCAAACCGCGCTCCTTACCGCACCAACCCCGAAGAGACAAAGGAGATCGAGCGGCAAATACAAGAACTTCTTGCCATGGGACACATCCGCGAGAGCTTGAGTCCGTGTGCCGTGCCCGTCATCTTGGTACCCAAGCACGACAACACTCTTCGCCTTTGCATGGATTGTCGCCCCATCAACGCCATCACCGTTCGGTATCGCCATCCTATCCCTCGACTTGATGATATGCTTGATGAGCTTTGTGGTTCCGCTATATTCTCCAAAATTGATCTTAAAAGTGGATATCACCAAATAGATGTGTGAAGGTGATGAATGGAAGACCGCATTTAAAACTAAGCTTGGTCTTTATGAGTGGCTCGTCATGCCATTTGGTCTTTCCAATGCACCTTCTACTTTTATGCGTCTCATGAATCATGTTTTGCGTCCTTTCATTGGAAATTTGTTGTGGTATACTTTGACGACATCCTTATCTATAGCAAATCTTTGGAAGAGCACACTTCTCATGTTGCTCAAGTTTTGTTGGTTCTTCGCAATGAAAAGCTTTATGCAAATCTTTCTAAGTGCACTTTTGCCACCAACAAACTTGTTTTCTTGGGTTTTGTTGTTTCTTCGGATGGAGTCGAAGTCGATGAAGCAAAGATACAAGCAATTCGGACTTGGCCTTTTCCGATGTCACTTGAGGAGTTGAGACGTTTTCTTGGTTTTGCCGGATTTTACCGCCGTTTCATCAAGGATTTTTCCACAATTGCTTGCCCCCTCCATGAACTTACAAAGAAAATGTACCTTTCATTTGGGGCAATGCACATGATTTTGCTTTCAATGAGCTCAAACGGTTATTAACCGAAGCACCACTCCTTGCCCTTCCGGATTTCTCTAAGACATTTGAGATTGAATGCGATGCAAGTGGATTGGGCATTGGTGGAGTGCTTATGCAAAATGGTAGACCCATCGCATACCATAGTGAGAAACTAGATGGAGCTCGCTTGAATTACCCCATTTATGACAAAGAGTTATTTGCTTTGGTTCGTGTTTTGGATGTGTGGCAACATTACCTTCGTCCTAAGGAATTTGTCATTCATTCCGACCATGAATCCTTGAAATATTTGAAAAGTCAAACAAATTTGAACAAAAGACATGCTAAGTGGGTTGAGTTCATTGAGTCTTTCACTTTGTAATCAAATACAAGAAAGGTAAAGACAATGTGGTCGCGGATGCTCTATCCCGCAAGGCCAACCTACTTACACGTCTTGACATTAGTGTCTTGGGTTTGGATGAGATTAAAGAGTTGTATGCTACCGATGCTTTCTTTGGAGACATTTTCGCTCAATGTTCGGAGCACAAAGGAATTGGTGATTTCTATTTGCACAAAGGTTTCTTGTTTAAGGCTAACAAACTATGTATACCCGAGTCTTCGCTTCGTTTGGTCCTTTTGAAGGAATCACATGGAGGCGTCTTAATGGGACACTTTGGACGTGACAAGACCTTTGCCATGCTCTCCACAAACTACTATTGGCCAAGGATGTACCGGGATGTGAACCGCTTGGTGCGACGATGTTCAACATGTCTCAAAGCTAAGTCTACTCTAAACTCTCATGGCTTATACACACCTTTGCCTATTCCACATCACCCATGGTCCGACATTGCTATGGATTTTGTCTTAGGACTCCCACGCACTAAAACAAACAAGGATTCCATCTTTGTCGTCATTGATCGCTTCTCTAAAATGGCACACTTTATACCTTGCAACAAGAGCGACGATGCTTCACACATTGCTACTTTGTTTTTCAGGGAAATCGTCCGTCTTCATGGAGTGCCCAAGACCATTGTGTCGGATCGTGACGTCAAGTTCGTGAGCTATTTTTGGAAGACTTTGATGGCCAAGATGGGAATCAAGCAACTATTCTCCACCGCATACCACCCTCAAACCGATGGCCAAACCGAAGTGGTGAACCGAAGCCTATCTACACTCCTTCGTGTGTTGATCAAGCCTAACTTGAAGAATTGGGAAGAGTGCATCCCACACGCCGAGTTCGCCTACAATCGAGCACTCACCGCGCAACAAAGAGAACACCCTTCGAGGTCGTCTATGGCTCCAACCCCTACACCGCGCTCGACATGCTACCACTTCCACTCCGTGAGCAAGTAACATGGACTTCGACAAGCGCGCCGCTACATGAAGAAACTACATGAAGACACAAGGGCCACGCTAGAGAAGCATAAGGAAGACCATGCTACGAAGATGAACAAGAACAAGCGCCCCATGATCTTTGAAGAAGGAGACCTTGTTTGGCTACATCTACGCAAGGACCGCTTCCCCGATGAAGAAAGTCTAAGCTCGCGCCAAGAGGAGATGGTCCTTTCAAGGTTCTCAAGCGCATCAACGACAACGCATACAAGATCGACATACCAAAGTCCAAGTACGGCGTTCATAACACCTTCAACGTCGCCGACATCTCGCCTTACCTTGGTGACCCAAGTGATGATGAGGACGAAGAGTCGAGGACGACTCTTTTCCAAGGGGGGGGGGGGAGATGATGTAGTGCAACCTAGGCACACAACACCAAGTGGCCCAATGACAAGAGCAAGAGTCAAAGCTCTCCATGATAAGGTGAATTCACTCCTATCTATGTGTGATCTCGACACTCCTTTGAATGGTTTGCTACTTCATTCGGATACTTTGTGCATACTCAGGAACCACCTTGATGACGACCCTCAATGGAGTGAAGAAGATGACCAAGAGAAGACCCAAGAAGATGGCCAAGAAGAAGAGCGAGGAGAAGAAGCTGGAATTCCTGGAGAGTTGCCGGCCGGTACTACCGCCGAAACGCCAATCGGTACTGGATCAGAGGCCACCTTAAGCGGAACTTCCGGAATTAATTCCGGTACTACCGGACTTCCGCGCGTCCGGTACTACCGGCCGAATCAGGCCGGTACTGCCGGCCTGGCGCGTGCCTGCGAGCAGATCTGGGTGATGACCCATGTAATTCGTCCCCTTTGGGCCTAGACTATAAATAGGACCCCTCCATCTAGATCTAGGGTTAGACTATGATTTGGGAACTAAAGTAGAGCCTTGCTCCTTCTTCTCAAAGTGTCTCTTTCCTCCTATGGAGATGAATCAAGACCTCCACATGTGGAGATGAACCAAGGCCTCCTCTTGAGGAGAAGATCCTGTGTGGATACCAAGGCTCCGCTTGTAGTTGCGATTACTTGCTAATCTTCCCTCTGTGAGTGGCTAGATTGGATTGGTTGGATTGACCAATTGGACAAACAATCCTAAGAGTAAGGTGTGCTTCGGAGAGGAGGATTGGGGGATGCCCACGGGGATTTGTTACCAATCAAGTCTTGCCGGGTTGCTACTTGCTATTTACCTTTGTGTTGTGTTTTCCCCTCTTTGTGTTCTTCGTTCTTCGCGTGTTCTTCGTGTTCATCTTTCCCTCCGCACAAATCCGTGAAAATCGGGACCAACCCGCATCATTCTAGCTGCACCGTAGAGCTGCAGGAGATGGGCTTGTCACGTCCTGTCTCTGACAGGAGTAACATCATGACATATCCTCGGCATGGCTACAGTGCTCCGGGAGGGGCACTTCGGTAACTCGGTTTAGCCTACATATATGGCCTCACCCCCTCCTGCGTGAGGGACGAAGAGAAAAACGACAACGAGAGATAGCCAGAGACAAGGCACTGAGATACACTTCCCCCCGTAGCTTCATCTTCTACCTTGTGTTCTTCCCCATTGTTGAGATATACAGCTCAAGGAGCAGCTTGTACGCTTGGTACCGAGATATATACAGAGAGAGGCAGGAGGAGTAGGGGTTTTACCTCCTCACGAGGGCCCCGAACCTGGGTAGATCGTGGTGTGTTCTGGTGCTTGTGTGTTCTTCGTGTGTGCTTCTTAGCGCGCTAGCCCTCCCCCGGATCCACCAGCGTCCATCGGCCCCACACTTTAGCCATCCTATGGCATCTGCCGTGTTACCACCACGACAGTTGGCGCCCACCGTGGGGCCGACAGCGGTGCTGGCTGGTGTGTTCATCCGGACGGGTTCCATCATCGCTTCGGGCGAGCGCGTGGTCAGTGGCCTTGTCCACAGACTTGGCTCGCTGAACTTCATCGACGACAACGCGGGCTGCTTCGATAGCAGGCCAATGCCGAGGAACGGCTGCCTCGTCCTCTTCGGGACGTTCGAGGTCTACGTCGCCACCGAGTTCGTCCGCAAGTACCCGGAGCAGGTGCTTGTGGCTGAGGATCCTCCTACAGTTTGTGCGGCTCGCGGCCGGCATATCACTCGCCCCGAGAGCTGCGCAGAGGTCATGATGACCGCATCGTGGGTGATGCCGGTAGAGGATAACCCGGCGACGGAGATGCCGGCAATCCTGCACCCAAGGCCAGATCTGCTAAAGTGCCGCTGGAGAGAAGGGAGAACCTCCGCGACCAGGCCGGGACATCCAATGTGCCGGTCAGAACTGCTCCTCTCGATGATGTGATCGAGAAGCTCGCTGTGTCGGTAGCTACCGGTACAGATGTTGCCTTGACGGAGGCCGAGTTGGAGCTGCGGCGTCAGAGCTTGCTTCAGGAGGCCCTCGCGGTGGCCGAAATACGGAGAGAATGCGAGATAACCCTCCGTGAGTACAACCAGGCACATGGTTTAACTCCGGTAGCTGCTCGCCCTAGCCGCGTAGAAGAGGTGCGTAGAAGGGGCAAAGGCCTCAATGCTGAGATTGCTAGAGATGGTAGATCTAGTTCCAGTAAGACTCCTAGTCACTTGTCAGTTGAGAAGCCGAAGTATAGTTCCCCTGCTAAAACTCTTAGAGCTGCCGAGGCAGCAAGAGCCGAGTTGTCTGGCTTATCCGGAGAAGCTTTCCGTAGGCAGCAGGACCGGTTTAATGAGTTGGTAGCTGTGGCTACTGATGCATGTAAAATGCATACATGAACTTTGCACTTTAATTGCTTATATTCCAATCATATTTGCATCATATAAGGGTTATATCAATGTTTTATAATGATTTTGGGAATATTTCATAGTTTTCCCATTTATTTGGAATTAACCCTGTTTTTCCAGAAAACGTCTTTTTTAGTGTTTCAGACTTTCCGAGAGCTTCGGGACTCCAAAAAGGGCAAGGCCAAAGAGCACGGTTCAGAATTTTCGAGACGAACGCAATGGGCTTAAATTGAAGACCAGAAGCCCAACAGGCTGGAAATGGGAGGGTCCCACGCGGCCTAAAGTACATGGCCGCATGGGCCCAGCTCTTTTCCACCTCGGAGCTCTGTGGCCGTCGATCTTTCGTCCACCGACTCCGTCTTGACCTAAAAACGCCTATAAAAAAGGTCCCCTGGCATTTCGCGAAAGGAGGCGGCGGAGAAACACGAAACACACGAAACAGAAGACAGAAGGCTGCCGCCGGAGAAGATCGGAGGGGGGAAACGCTGCCGGAATCACCTCCGGAAGGCTCCTCCATCCCCCCTCCGGAGTCTCCATCAACACCAACGTCAAGACCAGCACCATCTCCATCACCATCTTCGTGATCCACTTCATCCCCCTCATAGTTTGAGATTGTTCGAACCCTAGCTATTGTTTAAGTGCTATTCTACCTGTGTATGATTGGCTACTTGTCATTGTTCGAGGGTGAGATTATATTTTCAGATTGTGTTGTACCACTTATGCCACTGAATATCATCATGTTCGCACGTTGTGAGTAGTTCCCGTATGTTCCTGAGGGCATAGGATGAATTGGCAATGATTTATATATGACATGTGTTGGTATTTTGTCAAGAGTTTATCTTTTATGTGATTCTATGATGGTGTTGTGCGAACGTCGACTGCACAACACTTCACCTATATGGGCTCATAGGAGAACACCGTAGTATAATGAATTGAGGGAGACTTGGGAGGACATGTAAACCTGAGACCGAGTCATGAAGTTATATTATGAGGGTATTAGTATCGGGGACCTTAGAGTGTAATGCTATGGTGGGACTTTATGTCTTAATAATTCTTGTGCAGTCATTTACTTGGCCACATGATCCATCATAAGGGGTTGTAGTTTATTTATTTAGCTATACCTAATTATGGCTCCGTCCAAAGAAGATTAAAACTTGACAAGATATTCAACGTGTTGTTTAATAAATCTCTATGCCTAGCATATCCATGCCGCCCTCGGGAACATTTGCCACATATAAGTTACACATCACTTGAGCTTGTCCTCTTGCCACATAAGAGGATTGGGCTTTCTCTCTTTGAGAGCTTTCACTTGCTACTATCTGTTATCTGCTTTGCAACTATACAACCAAAAATACCAAAAACACTTGCATCTTTTATTGTTTTATTTATCAATCTTGCTAACCAATACCTTCAGCTCCTCGTGGGTTCGACAACCTTTTCTAATTGAAAGGTACTACAATTGATCTCCTGCACTTGGGAGTCATCAAGATACTTTTCTGGCGCCGTTGCCGGGGAGCGTAGCGCTATTGGTAAGAAGTTTGGTAAGGAAACTTGAAAGCTGTTTTATCTCATTGTTACTATGGCATTTATGAATCGTGCCTCGCTGCATCTTGCTCTATATGAAAGTGCTTATGCCACTACTGCAAAGGTGGTTGAAACTACTGTGTCTGAGGTACCTAAAGTGGGATTTAAAATTCCCACTGGTCATGTTAAAAGAGTTATGAAAAATCCATTCACAGGGGATGGAATTAAGTCTGCATGTGAACACATAGAAACAATTGATGAAATATGTGGTTTATTTAGGCTTCCTGGTATTTCTGATGATCAAATAAAAAGGAAGCTATTATATTTGTCTTTATCTGGTAATGCTCGTGATTGGTACATGTCTTTGGATGAAGAAGTGAAAACTGATTGGAGTATTTTGAGGGAGGTTTTTCTTAAATATTTTACTCCCAAAGAAAGTACTAATATTTTGCAGGAAGAAGATGATGAACACATAAGCTTGGAAGAGGAAGAATGTGAAGAAGAGGATAAAAACCTAAGCTTGGGGATGCCCATGCAATCTCAAGAAGATGCTGAAAAAGATGAACAACTGGAGAATGAAGAGTTGGATCCCCCAACTTCACCATCGACATATGATAGTAACACTCAAACTCAAAAACCTTTTGTTAGTAAACTTATTGATGATAATGAGGAGTGTTGCTTAAATGAGCTATATGATAATGCTTTAGATGATGATCCTATGCTTGTTGATAATCCTACACGTTTGGAAGTTGTTACTACTTTATGTGAGGATAAAAATGATATACTTGCTGTTTGTGACAATACTCTCACTCATGAGAGTCCTACATTGTTCCTGAATTCTCCTAATAACACCATAGAGGAGAAGTTTGCTTATGTTGAGAAATACTTATGTGGTTTGCAATTATCTCTAATTCCAAATATTTGTTGCAGCCATGATATTGAACTTGATATTTATCTTAACAACTATTTTGAAAGAGGGAAGCATGCTAATGAATTCCAACATAAATTTAATGATCCTCCTTATGTTCCCAAATTATCTAAGTTGGAAGATTATATTGGTTATATGGTTGAATACACTTCTACTACTTGCAACTATTATGAAAGAGGAGGTGATAAGAACCCTCTGTATCCTATTAATAATTATGGGCTGCAAGTAACTATTGTTAATATGCATTGGAAAACTTCTATTCATTGTGAATCATTCATTACAAAATGCCAATGCATAGAAAAAAGTTAGACTTCGTTGTTATTACGTTGGTGTTTTGTGTTTCTCTCAACTAGGTTTCAACTTGACTATTATTTTGATCGGTTTGAGAGCACCATGGGACCCTGGTATTATGCATGGAACACTTCCCAAGAAGAGGGGAACATCAAAGTTCAAGCTCCCTCATGAGCTTCATCTTCAATAAACAAAAGTAAGAAGCCTAGCTATATGGCTATAAAGAAAGCGCTTTGCGGGAGGCAACCCGGTTATTTTTGTGTGTGATTTTTCTTTGTGTCCTCTTGCTGTAACAAGAGATTTTGTGTCTAGTTAGTTTCTGGAGTTTTTAATAAAGTGCCAAGTTTTACCCATTTTGGTCTTGAAAAGTTGCTTATAGCGTTCGGAGATTTTATTCCTGCACGAATCAGTGCACGGTATGATTTTTAATTCTTATTCCGTAACTCCGAATGAGCTCATATTTGAACTGTAGTTGCAACCTCTGTATGCATGAATTTTTTCGGAATTTTTCGAGAAAGTTTGGTAGGGTAGAAAAATACGTTTTGCTGCTGCTGTTTTTCTGGACAGATTCTGTCCCATTTTGTTTGATGCATGCTTTGAGCTTTTAAGTTGAATCTTTTTGATCCAATTGAGTTTATGAGTAGGCATACAACATTATACACTTTCTGGACATCTCATATGAATTTTTGTTCAAGGATTATATGCAGCAAGAAATATTTGTTTATCACTATTAATGCACCCCACAGAAAAGAATGGGAGAAACGGTGTTTTGAAGTTTTTTCACAGGGATTGGAGGAGATGCACCAAGAGCTATCCAAGGATGGTGAAGACCATAAGCTTGGGGATGTGAAGACAACCCCACTGGACCTACACACTCTCGGTTTGCACACGTCCAACTTCTGTTTTTCGATCGAAACACTTTATCGCATAAACTTGGAGCGTCTTTTGTTTTGTTTTGTTTGAGTCTTGAGAGACCACCACACTATCATTTATATATGGGAGAGCTACTGGAAATATGGGTTGAAATATGTTGGATGCTTTTATAAGATTGGGAAAAGGGATGTTTGAGTTGATTTTTAATGATACATATAGTTGCATGATTCATGAGCTTGTTTATGAGTAATAGTTTGCAAATTCTTTTTGTAGAGCTATCACTTATTCATGTTTTGGTGCTGATTGTTATTTTACTTGGTTTAACATGGATTAGTTAGTTCTATGGACACTCATGCATGCATCTAGATGGTCAACTTTCTCCCTTTTGCTAGCCCAAAAACTCCAACAAATAAAAACTTGTTTCCAACACCTTCAACCAAAGTTTTTCCAGTGAGTCCACCATATCTACCTATTAGCTTTATGCTATTCCGAGTTGTTTATCATGTTATTTTGTATTATCTATACCTCTGAATAAAATGCTTATGTTGTTGATTGTTATGGGAAAAGTTGGTTATATAGCTCTCACGAACTTGATGCACATTTCTTTTATTTGCAATAAATAAAACATGACCCATTGTGATTAAGATTATGATGTGTGCTTGATGAATGTTTTGGGTTGGAGTTAGCCCATATGTGCTGTCACATGCAAGCTTTCAACATTCTTCATCTCATTTAGTTGATATCATGTACTTTTGTTTATGGATGCTTATCATGGTGAAATAAATGAGGAAATGAAGTAGTTTAAATGAGTTTGTATAAATGGTTAGAGAGACGCCTGGGCCGCTAATCTAAGCCATGCATATTCATGGTGGAAATTTACTTACATGCTATGGTGAACCGTCTGTGATACACCTTACAATAAAAAGCTATTCCAATGGTAAATAAAAAGGGTGTTGAGATTGTTCATTTGTTTGTTTGTCTTGTCATTTTGATATGGGCTTGTTCCATATCCTGGGACAAGAGGTACCCCAGTTGACGCTCTTGATGATACTATTTTACTTACAATGATATTTAACTTGAACTTGCTTTGTTTCCTAAGTTGAGTAACACATGGTGTAGGTACTTGTATTCAAGGGGCATGAGACATCAACCTTTACTTTGTCAAGCACATTACTCATATTTGCTTCACTTTAAACTTAATCATTCAAGATGCTATGATAGGGGAATGAGAGCTTGACACCAAGTATTACCATTGCAATCATTAACTTAAGTAGAGAGTTTGGAGTTAGATGAAACTTATGCATGTTTTACCTCTACTCATATATACATCTTTCCAAAGTGTCCACCTATCATATTCAGATTTTCATCATCACTCTATGACCAATGTAGGATGTCCATACTTATCATTATGCATACATGTGGTCCATACTACTATCTGTTATGTTACACTTTGTGAACTATCATTGAACATCCTTGCATTGAATACTTGATATCACTTCATAAACTATTTGCATATTGCTACTCCTTTTAAGAATGAATCATTTGACTATATGTAGCAATAGTAATCATCTTTGATATTCATTGTTAAGTATTAAATTGCAAAGTCCATGTTAGTTTTATCATCTTCATACTCGAGGACGAGCATGGATTAAGCTTGGGGATGTTGATGCATGTAAAATGCATACATGAACTTTGCACTTTAATTGCTTATATTCCAATCATATTTGCATCATATAAGGGTTATATCAATGTTTTATAATGATTTTGGGAATATTTCATAGTTTTCCCATTTATTTGGAATTAACCCTGTTTTTCCAGAAAACGTCTTTTTTAGTGTTTCAGACTTTCCGGGAGCTTCGGGACTCCAAAAAGGGCAAGGTCAAAGAGCACGGTTCAGAATTTTCGAGACGAACGCAATGGGCTTAAATTGAAGACCAGAAGCCCAACAGGCTGGAAATGGGAGGGTCCCACGCGGCCTAAAGTACATGGCCGCGTGGGCCCAGCTCGTTTCCACCTCGGAGCTCCGTGGCCGTCGATCTTTCGTCCACCGACTCCGTCTTGACCTAAAAACGCCTATAAAAAAGGTCCCCTGGCGTTTCGCGAAAGGAGGCGGCGGAGAAACACGAAACACACGAAACAGAAGACAGAAGGCTGCCGCCGGAGAAGATCGGAGGGGGGAAACGCTGCCGGAATCACCTCCGGAAGGCTCCTCCATCCCCCCTCCGGAGTCTCCATCAACACCAACGTCAAGACCAGCACCATCTCCATCACCATCTTCGTGATCCACTTCATCCCCCTCATAGTTTGAGATTGTTCGAACCCTAGCTATTGTTTAAGTGCTATTCTACCTGTGTATGATTGGCTACTTGTCATTGTTCGAGGGTGAGATTATATTTTCAGATTGTGTTGTACCACTTATGCCACTGAATATCATCATGTTCGCACGTTGTGAGTAGTTCCCGTATGTTCCTGAGGGCATAGGATGAATTGGCAATGATTTATATATGACATGTGTTGGTATTTTGTCAAGAGTTTATCTTTTATGTGATTCTATGATGGTGTTGTGCGAACGTCGACTGCACAACACTTCACCTATATGGGCTCATAGGAGAACACCGTAGTATAATGAATTGAGGGAGACTTGGGAGGACATGTAAACCTGAGACCGAGTCATGAAGTTATATTATGAGGGTATTAGTATCGGGGACCTTAGAGTGTAATGCTATGGTGGGACTTTATGTCTTAATAATTCTTGTGCAGTCATTTACTTGGCCACATGATCCATCATAAGGGGTTGTAGTTTATTTATTTAGCTATACCTAATTATGGCTCCGTCCAAAGAAGATTAAAACTTGACAAGATATTCAACGTGTTGTTTAATAAATCTCTATGCCTAGCAATATCCATGCCGCCCTCGGGAACATTTGCCACATATAAGTTACACATCACTTGAGCTTGTCCTCTTGCCACATAAGAGGATTGGGCTTTCTCTCTTTGAGAGCTTTCACTTGCTACTATCTGTTATCTGCTTTGCAACTATACAACCAAAAATACCAAAAACACTTGCATCTTTTATTGTTTTATTTATCAATCTTGCTAACCAATACCTTCAGCTCCTCGTGGGTTCGACAACCTTTTCTGATTGAAAGGTACTACAATTGATCTCCTGCACTTGGGAGTCATCAGCTACCCGGCAGAATGAGGCCTTTCGCAAGGCTAACACAGCTGTAGGTGGGTCCCAGGTTGTTCACTCGGCTGGAGCAGCCGGTGAAAAGTCTGGGGGGCAAGCTTCCTCACCGCATGTCTGTGGAGATCTTGATCGGAGTGTAAACTCCGGTAGAAACAAGCAAATGCAGACATATGATCCGGTATATGCCGAAAAGCAGTTAGTCGGGCCAGGCAGTGCCGGCTGGGGTAAGAGCAATCCTGGTCCGGGCAATCCAAGTGCTGGAATAGTTAACTCGGTTGGCCGAGGTCATCCTCCTCGGTATCCGAGGCAGCAGCAGTATGTTGAGCATGTTCAGCAGCCCGAGGTGTTGACCCGGTGGTTGATCGTTATGATGATGGTAACTCGGCTATGGAGAAAGCCGGATATCCGAGATATGAGGGTCCGCTGGGATCTCGGTTGGGACATCGCCAGTTGTCTCCGAGTGATGCACGTTACAAGTTGGACAGAATTACATGTCCGAGATGTTGGAAGGCAAGGCCCACCTGGCCCTGCCTGCTTTGGACCTCGGATAATGAGAGAGCCACCAGTGCGGCACTTTCAGTTGAACCGGGCGCGAAGACATATGACGGCAGCACCAAGCCAGAGGACTGGCTGACAGATTATGTGTCGGCAGTGCATATTGCTGGAGGAAACCGCCGATGGGCGGTGAGATATATCCCGCAGATGTTGGAAGGGCCAGCCCGGATCTGGCTGAACAACCTGCGAGAGGGCAGTGTTGATTGTTGGCTGGACTTTGAAGAAGCATTTGTTAGCAACTTCTCCAGCACATACAAGAGACCGAATCGTCCTCAACAGCTTGCCATGTGCAAGCAGAGGAATGATGAAACTGACCGGGATTACTTGACCCGGTGGAGTACAATTCGCAATTCCTGTGAAGGAGTTGTGGAGGCGCAGGCTATATCTTGGTTTGCCCAGGGGTGCCGACACGGCACCATGCTTTGGCAGAAGTTGCAGAGGGAAATGCCGGCCACCTGGCCGAGACAATCCGGATTGCGGATAGCTATGCACTGGGTGATCCGATGCAACCCTTGCTGAACCCGGTGGAACCGAGTAGAAGGTACCCGGTGAACAATAGACCCGGGCCAGCCAGGCAGAACGATCGCCAGGACTTTGGCAACAAGAGGAGAGAGCCGGATTACCGGTATGGCTCAAATCAAGTTGCAGCAGTAGAGCAAAGCCAGCCAGATGCCGGCGCTAGCCAGCGTCAGAGGACCAGTGGCCCTGCTTGGGGCCAGAACCAGGATGTGAAGAAACCGTGGAGTGACCCGAGGAAGCCGTTAACTTATGAGGCAATGTTGGATGGGCCATGCAGCTATCACACGCATGATCCTCGAAGGCCGGCCAATCATTCAACTCGGCAGTGCAGCTGGTATCAGCGCACCTTGAAGGAAGGTGGAGGTTCCGGAGGAAATCAGATGGGAGCACCTCAGAGGCCTCCAATGACGTATCCTCAACCGAGGCAAGCATTACCCCTCACTGGAGCAAACACAATTCCGTGAATGCACCGGCACAGAGGCCTCCAGCTCCGAAACCTGTCAATCAAGTAAATGTCGGAGGCAACAATGGCAATGCTGGTCCCAGTAGGCAAGGAGAGTATCCTCAGGGAGATTACAGAGAAGCTCATCAGAGTTATGTGGTCTTTGTGACCGAGCCAACAGACAAGCGGAGCCTGCATCGGCGTGCACTGGAGGTGAACGCAGTTATGCCGGCAGTGCCGAAGTATATGCACTGGTCCGAGCAAGAAATCAGTTGGAGCAGAAGGGATCATCCCCGAGTTATGCCAACTCCGGGAGGATATGCACTGTTGGTGGATCCAACATTCTTTGGGCCCACCCTCAATGTCCGGTTCACCCGGGTTCTCATTGATAATGGAAGTGCTATCAATATCATGTACCGAGACACCATGGTGAAGATGGGTATCTCGGTGAACATGCTGCAACCGAGTAGCACAACCTTCCATGGCATAGTGCCGGGTGTCTCATGTGCACCTATGGGCAAGATCTGGGTTGATGTGTTGTTCGGCACCAAGGACAACTGCCGAACTGAGAGCATCCAGTTTGAGGTAGTGGACCTCGAAAGTCCATACCATGCTTTACTCGGCAGGCCTGCGCTGTCCAAGTTCATGATATCAACCCATGTGGGTTACCTCAAGATGAAAATGCCAGGTCCTAATGGCATCATCACCATCTCGGGTGATTACAAGCGTGCACTGGAGTGTGCCTCGGCTGGATCGTGCTTGGCCGAGTCATTGATCATTGCTGCAGAGAAGAAAAAGATCCATGAAGTGGTGGCACTGGCGCAGTCCGCACAACTCGGTATGCCGGGTATGAGTAACCCGGAGCAGAATGCAACTTTCGAGGTGCCAAAGGAGACCAAGAAGATCAGTGTTGACCCGGCGTTCCCGGATCATAACGTCATCATTGGTACCGGGTTAACGGAGAAATAGGAAGGCGAGCTCAGTCACTTCCTCCGTGAGAACCGGGATATCTTTGCATGGTCCAATCAGGACCTGCCAGGTGTTCCGAGGGAGTTGGCTGAGCACTCTTTGTTCGTCAGACCGGATATGAAACCGGTGAAGCAACCGACACGGCGTCTCTCGGATGAGAGGAGAAAAGTGGTGGGTGATGAGCTAGCCAAGTTGCTTGCGGCTGGTTTCATCATGGAGTGCTACACCGGACTGGTTATCTAACCCGGTCCTGGTGGAAAAGAAAAAAGATGAACCTTTGGTAGCCAAGGTGTGGCGCATGTGTATGATTTCACGAACTTAAACAAGGCATGTCCTAAGGATCCATTCCCGCTGCCTCGGATTGATCAAGTGATCGATTCTACAGCCGGGTGTGAGCTGTTATCCTTTGTAGATGCGTATTCTGGTTTTCACCAGATACCTTTGAACCCTGCTGATCAATTGAAAACTGCTTTTATTACCCCTTATGGGGCTTATTGCTATCGTGTCATGACATTTGGCTTGAGAAATGCCGGTGCCACTTATCAGAGGTGTATGCAGAAGTGTTTGCATGAGCAAATAGGCAAAAATGTGCAGGTGTATGTCGACGATGTCGTCATAAAAACAAAGATAAAGTTACTCTGATTGATGATCTCGGAGAGACATTCATAAACTTGAGAAAATACCGGATGAAACTTAACCCGGATAAATGTACATTCGGTGTGCCGGCAGGCAAACTACTCGGTTTCCTTGTGTCAAGCCGAGGTATCGAGGTAAACCCGACAAAAATCCGTGCTATTGAAAGCATGAGGTTACCGACATGTCTCAAGGACGTGCAGAAATTCACCGGATGTTTGGCATCATTAAGTCGGTTTGTTAGCAGGTTGGGAGAAAAGGCATTGCCTTTGTATCAGCTCATGAAGAAAACCACCCACTTCGTGTGGACCCCGCAAGCAGATGCGGCGTTCACCGAGTTAAAAAAGATGCTGGCAACTGCGCCGATACTGGCCTCCCATTACCCAAAGAGCCGATGTTGCTCTATATTGCAGCCACAAACCGAGTTGTGAGTGTTGTAGTGGTGGTGGAGCGAGAAGAAGAGGGCAAAACTGTGCAGAGGCCGGTATATTATTTGAGCGAGGTAATCTCGTTATCCAAGCAGAACTATCCTCACTACCAGAAGATGACATATGGTGTCTATCTGGCTGCTAAGAAGTTGAAACATTACTTCCAAGAGCATTCAATCACTGTGGTATGTGAGGCTCCTATCTCGGAGATCATTGGATGTAAAGATGCAACTGGCCGGATAGCCAAGTGGGCCATCGAGGTGTCCCCTTACACTCCTCACTATGAAAGAAGAGATGCCATTAAGTCTCAGGCATTGCCGGATTTCTTGGTAGATTGGGCCGAGATGCAATATGAGCCACCACTGCCTGACTCCAATTACTGGAGGATGCACTTTGATGGTTCCAAGACCAAGATTGGTTTGGGGGCCGGGTAGTTCTTACCTCGCCAAAGCGAGATCAGCTGAGATATGTACTGCAGATTCATTATGCAGCATCTAACAATGTGGCCGAGTATGAAGCACTGGTCCATGGGCTCAATGTGGCCAAGGAAATAGGAATTCGCCGAATTGAATGTTTCGGGGATTCGAATTTGGTAGTGCAGCAAGTCTCGGGAAATTGGGACGCTTTGGACGCCAATATGGCGTTATTCCGGTTTCATGTCCAGAAGATCTCGGGATTCTTTGAAGGGTGCGAGTTCAAGCATATACCTCGGGAGGAAAATGAAGCTGCCGACATATTGTCCAAGCTGGGCTCGTCCCGGGATCCAATTCCACCCGGGATATCCTTGGAGCATTTGAGGAAGCCATCAATCAAACCATCTCCCGAGTCCGAGTCAATCTTTATCCCGGCAAAACCGGAATCTGATGCTGTGCCCATGGACATGGATGTCGGTGCATTTGGGAGAACCCGGGGACTGATTGGCAGAACTCGGGGACTGACCAGCATATGTCGGACGAAGCAATGTCGGTTGATGCCATGGAGGTGGATGATCCGGTTTTTCCTGTGCGTCCTGTGCCGGAGTGGGCACAACCAATAATGGCGTATATGATGGACGGGAGTTTGCCAAGTAATGAAGTTGAGGCCAGGCAAGTGCAAAGAAGATCCATGGCATACACCATCATCAACCTGGAGTTGTACAAAAGAAGTGTGACCGAGGTATTGCAGCGCTGTGTCGAGCCGCAGGAAGGTCAAGATATGCTCCTGGAGATTCATCAGGGAGAATGTGGTCATCATGCTTCATCAAGAGCCTTGGTGGCTAAAGTATTCCGGCATGGATTTTATTGGCCCAGTGCTTTGAGTCAGGCAGAAGATATTGTGAGGAAGTGTCAAGGGTGTCAGAGATTTGCTCACAAAATCCACATGCCAGCCTCGGCACTCAAGACTATTCCCATCACTTGGCCCTTTGCTGTCTGGTGTTTGGATATGGTGGGAGAATTCAGACCAGCCCGAGGTAACATGACTCATATGCTGGTAATGGTGGACAAGTTCACCAAGTGGATCGAGGTGAAACCAATCAGAAAGTGTGATGGTCACACAGCTGTGTCCTTTTTGAAGGACATCATTTTGAGATATGGCTACCCCCATAGCATTATCTCGGATAATGGCACAAACTTTGCTGTGGGAGAGTTTGCTCGGTTCTGTGCGGAAAAAAGAATTCGGTTGGACATAGCCTCGGTGGCACACCCAGAGGCAAATGGGCAAGTGGAAAGAGCAAATGCATTGGTGTTGGCCGGTATCAAAGCCCGGTTGATTGAACCACTGTTGCGAACTCCGGGATGCTGGATAGAGGAGATACCAGCAGTACTGTGGGGTCTTAGGACCACACCTAATCGATCAACCGGCTATACGCCGTTTTTTCTGGTCTATGGAGCAGAAGCGGTCTTGCCGACCGACATGGAGTATGACTCGCCGAGAGTGGCGCTGTACACTGAAACCGAGGCAAAAGAAGCTCGGGAGAATGGTGTTGATTTGCTCGAAGAAGCACGAGAACTGACCTTATCTCGGTCAGCTGTATATCAGCAAAATCTCCGACGCTATCATAGCCGGAAGATCAGTCCTCGGGTATTCCGAGAGGGAGATTTGGTGCTGAGCTGGTGCAACGCAGTAAAGGCCGACACAAATTGTCACCTCCATGGGAGGGACCATTCATTGTGAGCAAGGCTCTGCACAATGATTCATACTATCTTATAGATGCGCAGGCACCGAGGAAAAATGTAGGACAAATCGGAGAGGAGACCAAAAGACCCTGGAATGTAGCCCTACTTCGACCCTTTTACTCATAAGGGCGCAATGTATGTATCTCGGTTTTCCTTTGAATAAAATGCCGGCACTCCGAAAAGAAACTCGGGGACTGCCTTGTCCGTATGCATGTGTTTTGTCTCGGTTTTTATCTGTGTTGTTCATATGTCGGATGATTTTGAGACCTCGTTTCAAAGTTCAAGTAATGTATGCTATTTTGTTGTGATCTTGTGACTCGACTGACGAACGCCGAAATGGCAGTCAAGAGCAGAGGTTATGGTATATGGTAAACATGAAAGTGAACTCGGGGACTCGGTCCTAGAAAGATCCGACATATGTCGTTTACTAACCCGGTTTTTTTTTTTTCTTGTGTCGGATGACTCTAAACCTTACCTCAAAATTTACAAGTATTGTATGCTATATTTCTATCTTGTGACTCGACTGTCGAACGCCTGTATGGTAGACAAGAGCAAAGATCGACAAGTATAGTGAACAAGAAAATAAACTCGGGGACTCGGTTTAAATTGATCCGACATAAACCTCGTCTTGTTCGAGTTAAGCAAAATAAAGTAGTCTCGGAGGAACTTAAAATGTATATTACATCTGCACCCGGCATTCCGGGGATTTAACGGTTTAAATTCATCAAGTTAAGCAGCAGCTTCGGAGGAAGGAGCAGCTCCGGTTGCAGGGACAGACCCGGATGACGGAGGAACCTCGGTTGAAGGAGGAACCTCGGTTGCAGGAGTAGCTTTGGTCAGCGAGTAGCAGACTCGGGGGCAGTCGGAGTGATCTTGCTGCTTGCTGAAGCGTCGGTAGCACTTGATTGGCCGAGTCAGGCGCTGGTTCAGTGGAGATCTCGGCGGCAGACTGTTTCGCAGTCTTAGCCGAGGCATCAGGAATTGACTCGGAGTTAGTAGACTCGGATCAGACGCAACATACTCTTGCTCGGAGCCATCATCAACATTGACCTCTTCTTCTTCTTCGTCTTCATCATCAGAGTAAACCACACCAGGTTCAACAGACCGAGTGTTGGCAAACCTGGCCATGAAGGTAGCAGCTTCCCCGGCCTCGCAATCAATGCCGGGTCAGTAGCCCATGGGGAGCCATCGCGTAGAGTACGCAGGCCGTCGAGGTTGATATCCTCATACCAGACATCAGAAAGAGCAAGGCTGCGTCGGCCCCGGCACGAGCAGAAGAAGACCTCCATTCCCTTAGCCGAGTCTCGGTTTGCTGCAAGCATGTGGATAACTCGGCAATAGTCTTGACACTGGGAGAGTCGGGCCACAAGACGTGGTAGGCTCGGATACCGGCATTAAGAAGCTCGACGCCGATGCTCCTCAAGGGGAAATACGAGCTTGGAGTGCAATCAAGTGGTCGTCGATATCCCAAGCTTCGGATAGCGGAGCCCCGGATGCCTCGGCTTTCGCAGCTCGGGCCTTCCACAGTGTTGGCTGCAGCAGCTTGGCAGTGCTCAAAGTGTTCTGAGAGCAAATAGGCTGACGCCGAATCAAATGAGATACCGACACAAAATTCCATGTCAGGAAGATATAAAGAAAAAGATATGATTCAGGAAACTTACTGTCCATTTCGGCATTAAGTTTGGTGAGCTCAGCCAGCCACTTGGCACATTTGCCTTGAGGGCATCCAATTCTTCTTCAGCTTTGGTAGCTTTAGCCTCGCATGCAGAAATGTGCGCTTGGATCTTCTGGTCACCTGCAGCACGCTTCTCCAGAGCTGTCTTCAGTGTGTTCCTCTCCTTCTTCAGCTCGGTCTTCTCTTTTTCGACCCGGTCAAGATCTCGCTTGAGCCGAGTCACCTCGGACTGTTCTTCTTTAAGAGCACGCTTGTGCTCAGTTTCCTTCTTCTTCATTTCCTCCTGCTGGTTCTGGAAGGAGAGCTTAAGCGCCCGGTGCTCCAGGGCTAGATTCTTGAAGATCCGGCTGCGAGTGTTGGTGCAATCCTGCCAGAAGGAAAAATGTTAGTGAGGGTAAAAAGAATCTCGGGGACTGGAGCCCGAGATTGATGAAAAGTACTGACAGAGTTAAGTCAAAAAGAGTCTCGGGGACTATGAGCCCGAGATTAATAAAAGATCATGCCGGATAAACTCGACATGAGACTCGGGGACTGGGCATCCCAGTGTTTTTAACAAGTTAAATTTAATGATCAAGTTTTTGAAGATTCACGCCGAGTTACCTATTACTCGGAGAGTAGCAGTTACTCAACCCGAATCTCGGGGACTGTGGATAGTGTGACTATTGATCATTGAAGAGTAAGTGCTAAGTTCTGAGAAATTTACCTCGACAACCCTGCTAGCCTGAAGGGCCGAGACCTGCAAAGAGTGCAGGGATTGTGCAACAAGGCCGGGGCCAGTCGGGTGTGGATTCGCCGGAGTAGAGGAAACTTCGCTGGGGTCCGCGGCATTCCAATCCATCACGTACTGCCCAACCGAGCCGAGGCTGTTGTCACTCGGGCGCGGCATTCCAATCCATCACGTACTGCCCACCGAGCCGGAACCGAGCCGAGGCCGGGGCGGGAAATCATCTCGGAGAGATTTTGATACGCCCGGTTTGCTGTTGGGGTCACGATAATTTGCTTGCTCTGCTCGGTTGAAGGTTGGCCAGAGGCTTGCTGAGTTGGCACAGTTGGACGCGGTGGTGCCGGAGTATGGACCGGTACTGGGGGCTCCTGTGGCAGCTTTTGCTGCTTCTCTTGTTGCTGCTGCTGCTTCTGCTGTTGCTGCTGATGCTTCTGCTGTTGCTGCTACTTCTGTTGTTGCTGCTGTTGCTTCAACTGTTGCTGTTGCTTGTTGTGCTTATGCTGTGCACGAGGTGAGAGGCGGGGATCCGGCTTAGACGAGGTCTTAGTCGGAGTTTTGACCCGCTCCGTCTCCGAATCTTTAAGAGGCGGCAGGGGAGATTGGTCTTGACCCGGAGCCGAGGTTTGCTCGAGGCCTTGGTCTCCTCCCAGGTCCGAATCAAGATTCGGCGGTGGAATGTCGGCTGAGGTAGCGCGCACCGGGGAAGGGATTGCCCCTCCGGGGCTGCTAATCCCGGTGTTGGCCGCCAGGGGTGGCGATGAAGGGATAGGAGACAAAATAGAACTGTGGGTCTGTTTGGCGGCGATCGGATCACTGCATAGTCCGAGGTAAAGTGTTAACTCGGGTGAGGTTAACTTCGGTGAAAGTAAAGAAGGAAAGAATGAGAGCAAGAAAAGTTGTACGAAGTTTATCTTACCCCTTGCTGGTTGGTAGGGCCTTGGCCTTACGCTTGGAAACGACCTTCTTGGCTTTCTTAGCCGGAGGAGCCGCTGACCCGGACGCACCGGAGCGTTTCCGGGATGTGCCTTGGGCACCCGGATTGGCTGTAGCACGAGGTGCATACCATGAGATAGGAATAGCGTCAATGGGATGTAGGATTTGACAATCGTCATCTTCGTCGTCTGACAAGTCTTGAACGAAGACGCAAGCGAATGGCTTACCCGAGGTAGAAGCCTTGGCACGAGGAACCGGCATATAATCCTCGTTGTCCGGATCTTCAGTCTCCTAGGGTCGCTCACGGTGATCTTTGGTCCATTTCCTGGTCTTCAGGTCCCCATCTTCGGTGGCTTGTCGAGTAAACAGCTGCAGGAGGAACAAAGTAGATTCGGAGTAGTCAGATGGTGCTTCACCGAGATAAAAGTAACCTCGGAAGGCAGAGCTATAACAGTTCAAAGGTGACAAACTAACCGAGGCGGAAGCTGGGATCGCTCAAACGGCTCTACGCCCCATTGCCAGTCATCCTCCATCTCGGTCTGAGCGATGGCCTTGACACGTCTCCTAACTTGGGGATGAGTAAGATCATGGGTGCTGACCCGGGTAGGGTCCAGCAGGCCACTCATGTGGCAAATCTTGTGCACACGATACTGGAGGGGGTTGACTCGGCGCATGACGAAAGTCCTTAAGAGGTCGTCTGCACCGAACTTCTTTGCCAGCAGACCCTCAAGGGATTGGTGGATCAGTTGGACCTCAGGAATGGTGTCCTGCGGGTCATAGTTCCAGTTTAACTCGGCTGTGGGGGGAGCAATGTTGAACTCCGGCAGGTTGAGAACATCCCGCCCTTCTGGGCTCTTCACATAGAAAAAGGACCTTTGCCACTTCCGGCAAGATTCTAAGCCGGTAATCCGAGGAAAGGGGGAGTGTTTCCTCGGAGTGATGCTAGCCGCTCCGCATGCGGTCATATCCTTCACCACCTCCTCCTTATTCGGGATGGTTTGCTTCCGGAGGCGGAAGTACTTGGCCCAGGCGGCGACAGTGGGCCAGAGGCCGAGATACCCCTCAATGAAGGAGGTAAAAGCTGAGAGAGATGTAATGGCATTGGCAGGGAGATGGTGAGGTTGTAGACCGAAGAAGTCAAGAAATTCTCGGTAGAAGGGGCTAGCTGGGAGTCCAAACCCGTGCTGAAAGTGCGCATGGAAGACCACCCGTTCACCCGATTCTAGAACCGGTTCGAGTTCTGATCCAGGACGCCGGCATATAACCTCGGCCGTGATGCGCCGGGTCTTGAGCAACCAGTCGAGGTCATCTTGTTCTACGTCGGACCCCTCCCATCCGCCTCGGTTGCTGGGTGCCGCCGATGACTCGGCCGGGTCAGGGGTGCTACGACCTGACATCTCAGGATCAAAACCTGCAAAGAGTACAAACACAACCGAGATAAGTAACCCGGAGTTATGAATCTAGAATCGGAAAAAGTGACCCGGAAGAGCCGTGCAACTGACTCCAGAATAGAGCGCGGAAACCGAGTTAAGTGACTCGGAAACCGAAATAAGTATCTCGGTTTAGGTTGTCTGTTTATCTCGGAAAGATGATTCGGGTAAAAGTTATAAACTTGACTTTGCCTGAATCTGTGAGCAAGCAAGATCTACCGAGCAAGTAAAAAAGAAAGTAAAACATGAGCATAAGGCAGAGAAAGTTGAAACTATCAGGAGCAATGCCAGGATATCAGTGCGAGAGAGATCTGGAAAGGGACCTAAGCAGTTTCGTCTATGAGCAAACAAAGTTAATCCTAGCAAGTCTAGCGATTGGAGATCTAAAACACCCTAAGGATGAACAATGAAGAACATGCTAGGAAGAACACCTGAGAGGATTCATGAAGAAGATAGAGATTGGGGATCCATACCGGAATGCATATCCCGCGGGAAGGAATTTGGCGGCAGCGGCGCGGTCGATTCCAGTCGTCGGTGGCTCGTGAGTTCTGGCGTCGTGCGGTGGCGGAGCTCACTGCGTGGCGGCGGCGGTGTCGCAGGAAAGAGAGAAAGAAGGAGATGGATGCGAAGAAGACGAGGAGAGGCGCCCGCTCCCCTATTTATGGGCGCGGGGCGCGTGCGGCTTCCATTTTTACCGCGTGCGGTTACCGTAACGGGCGCGCGGATTAACCGCGCACGATCTGCGCGATTGCGATGTTTGCGGCCGCACGATCCGCCGCATCGTGGGCCACAAGGTGGTAACGGCCCGCGGCGTGATCGCGTGCGGTTAATAGCGCGGAAATCGAGGAGGCACGCCACGGTCAAACGCACTCGAGTGCCTCTGAGACATGACAGCTCGTGACGTATGCGGCATGTATGCAGAGACATGTTTGTCCGCACGCAGGAACCGAGGCAGCGCACAGCGTCTCTCTGCCACGTGCTATGGAGAGATCTTTGAGAGATTGTGGGAATCTTTTTGTGTCGGTAAGACCAATTTGAGGAGGAAAGTCGGACAAAGTTACTAGTTTGACTCGGAGAAACTCGGCCAGACCGAGACATGTTTGAGTCGGAAAGGCAATTGGTTTGGTTTGTTTTGTTAAAACCTGGTGTGGCCCTCCATCCGAGGCTGTGGGACCGCACCAGTTTCGGGGACTAATGTCGGGGGGCTACCCCCGGGTAGGGTAAAGTTGTGGTATAAAGAGCTCTAAAGACTGGACCGGGTCAAGGTCAAACCGGGTCAACCAAGTCCCGGAGGGACCGAGGCAGGGTGTAACTGCAAATCGGCTTATGGCAACCGGGTCGCGTAGGCCGGGTTATGTTAGCTGAGTCATCTTAACCGACATATACCAACCGGGATATGCTGACCGACATATGTATGTCGGTAACTTGTGTGTTTTCTCATGTGCAGGGAAGGTTATTCAGGAAGAGGAATCCGGCATATCCATGCCGGGTTATCCTTATGTCGGACAGAAGTCAATGCTCCTGTCACCTCCCGTCTGGCACGGGAGCGCCTGACACGGAAGCGCCTGACACGGGAGCGTGCAGGAGACCGAGATGGCAGGCCATCATTCCACCGCTGACTTCGGGTTATCCGGGAACAGACTGCGAGGCAGAGGCATGGGCAGGCCATGTCTTGTCACTGCCAGAGGGTACCTTCTAGCTGCACCGTAGAGCTGCAGGAGATGGGCTTGTCACGTCCTGTCTCTGACAGGAGTAACATCATGACATATCCTCGGCATGGCTACAGTGCTCCGGGAGGGGCACTTCGGTAACTCGGTTTAGCCTACATATATGGCCTCACCCCCTCCTGCGTGAGGGACGAAGAGAAAAACGACAACGAGAGATAGCCAGAGACAAGGCACTGAGATACACTTCCCCCGTAGCTTCATCTTCTACCTTGTGTTCTTCCCCATTGTTGAGATATACAGCTCAAGGAGCAGCTTGTACACTTGGTACCGAGATATATACAGAGAGAGGCAGGCAGGAGTAGGGGTTTTACCTCCTCACGAGGGCCCCGAACCTGGGTAGATCGTGGTGTGTTCTGGTGCTTGTGTGTTCTTCGTGTGTGCTTCTTAGCGCGCTAGCCCTCCCCCGGATCCACCAGCGTCCATCGGCCCCACACTTTAGCCATCCTATGGCATCTGCCTTGTTACCACCACGACAATGTAATTATGGAAATCCGCCGGATAATGCGGATAAGGATATTTGTTAGGCGGATATCGGCGGATATGGTATTGCTATTATCCGCCGGATGCGGATTATCCGCCATTTTTTGCGGATTATCCGATATAGGAGTATTGAGTTAATTGCACTGGTGATCACTGAAGTCGTCGAGTGGGTGCACTTAAGTTACCATTTTCAAAAATCTTGTGAACCCGTCACTGAACTCAACATCCATGTGCACTTTGGTCACTCGGCCGGTTTTTGACCGTAAATTTTGCAAATAACCCCTTCAATTTAAGTGATGCACCCAGTCTGTCCCATTCTGTCAAGTGGGTCCCACCTGTCCGTGAGAGAAAATAAATAACAAACGTAAAGTAATAAAACGAAGCGAGTGGATTCGAACCTGAGATCTCTCGCTACATATTCGCAGTCGCTAGCCCCCGCGGACTGCACTCGTATATGACTACTAAGTACAGGTTATATTATTATACACAACAATATGTAGCTCGGGCGCTAGCAACATCTTAAAACAGAAGCTTCAGCTGCCGTGGCCATGGCGGCCATGGAGCTCGGGCGCGAGCGGCCCGGCTTGTACGTGATGCAAACGATGACGGAGAAGGAAGGAAAAGAAGCGGAGTCTAAAGGGAAGGGGCTCGGTGTAGACTAAAAAGCTCGAGGAAGATCGGAGGCGGCGAACTGGATAGCGGCGGGCGGTGGACGGCGTCGGGGAAGACGAGCTCGTTGACGACTATTCTGGCGTTCCACCTCGATTCCTTCCCTCTACAACCTCGTAGCCACCGGATCCTGCCTCTTAGACGCCGGAACCGGTGATTCGTCGCCATCTTCAACAAAAATCGAACCTTTGTTGGCGGCGGGGACCCAATAAACAGAGCTTTGGTGGTTCGACGGCGAGGCGACGGGAGCACGGTGAGGTGGAGGGGAGGGGAGCGAGGCTTCGGGGGAGGGGAGCTCTGCGGCGAGGGAAGTGCGGCGAGGTGGAGGGGAGCGCGGCGGCGAGGCGACGGGAGCACGGCGGGGAGGGGAGCGCGGCGGCGAGGCGACGGGAGCACGGCGGCGAGGGGAGCGGTTGACTCGCTTGTCTCCGACAGGGTTGGACTGCGGGTTGAGGAAAAACAAACTAGAGGACTGTTTTGCAAAATTTACGGTAAAAAACCGGTCAAAAACCGGCCGAGTGACCAAAGTGCACATGGATGTTGAATTCAGTGATGGGTTCCCAAGATTTTTGAAAATGGTGACTTAAGTGCACCCACTCGACGATTTCAGTGACCGCCAGTGCAATTAACTCAGGAGTATTTGTTCTATGTCGTGCAACGATGCACTTGCATCATGCGCACGTACATTTTGGTCACTTTGTAGTGTTATGTGCTTGGATGATTCTTTTGTTCATATTTTTTGCATGGTAATTTTTTTTTTGTCTTTGTACGTATTTATCCGCTACTTAGTATTTGTATCCGCTCTGAATCCGTTCCGTTCCTGATTCGTATTCGTAGTCCGATATTATCCGCATTCGTATCCGCATCCGGTCATTATCCGATCCGCTCCGAACCCGACAAAAAATATGAGAAATGATATGGAAAGAGCATTATCTGGTCCGATCCTATCCGATCCGTTTACATCCTACATGTTAGAGAGGTGAAATAATAGACTTAAGCCAGAACAAAGCTCTGCTGGGTCTAATTTTTCACCATAGTTCGAGATAAATTATCAATGAAATGTGAACCATACTCATTTTGACCCAACGAGACCTGTGATTCTACAAGGACATGAATGATTTGCCACTGGAATGGTAGAGGATACGGATCCCCTGGAGTGACTTCCAGGAGTCAACCCCGGCCGGTAGCGTGCGTTTGTTTATCTAATCCGCCAAAACAATCAGTTAGCGGAGGGCTCGTGATAGTCTAATAATGGAGTGCGGGGGACAGCTTTCGACGTCGCCGGCTGGCCGTCGAAGCTTTTGGGGGAAATGATGATGGCGACCGCGACGGCGACGAGGATGCGTGGCAGCTTTCACTCTTTCAGTAAAACCATTTGCGCCTCTTCGATCAAGGAATTGTTATTTATTTATTCGTCACTCGCTCTCGCCGATCTTTTCTTTCTTCCCGCGAGATCTGCACCTGCATCCGCGTGCAACCGTCTGGACCATGAGTGCCGCCAGGGTTGGTGAGTGAGTGGTGATACCCAGAGGCGTTTCACACTGGTGTTTCTTGCTCTATGTCTCTAAGCTCTCTCTCTCTCTCGGTTGAGAGCTGTGATGTCATCCTAAGCTCATCATCACGGTGTCAGGATATTAGTATATAAGCAAGGGTCAATTTTAACTTGTTTTGTCAAGGCCAACCCTAGCCAGATAGCTGGTTTAGATTACCTAATTGGAGTCTGATTAAGCATAGTAATTTCAGTCAGCCTAGCTAGTGTCGGCCGTATTATTGCATGCTTGTGTACTAGTACTAATTTTAAAATTTCCTACTCAACCAGAAATATATGAACTCGTTAGCCAAAACTGTATTCCCCATGCTGACCCGGACAAGATGTTTTGGCTCACGGGTGTAGATGAACCCGTTGTGCAAAATACATTTTTAACGCATTTTAAAATGTTAAAAAAATTCAAACAAAAATTTCAGGTGTTCATATGAAAAATTTCTATCCGTACAGAAAAGTTTCGCATCGAAAAGATATTTTGTGTGACCGGTATAAAAAAGAGAAAAGAAATGTTACGTGGAGAGGCATTTTTTAACGCAGGGGATTTGTCTTTTTACACCGGCCACACAAAATGTCTTTTCATCCAGATTTTCTTTTGTACGAACATAAAATATTCATATGTACATCCAAAAATTTTGTTTGAAATTTTTTGACATTTTAAAATTCGTTTTTTGAGTGGTGGGTGTAGATGCACCTATGAGCAGGAGTGGATTTCCCATGCTGACCCTCCTATTTGTGTTCAAGCTGTAATTGCAAACGATGTAATTATTAATACTGATCAATAGCTTTCCCTAAAAGAAAACTGTATTCCCCATGCACCTATGCTGGACTAACTATCGGCCGAAGAAAATTTGCAAGAAGCCCCCACTCGTCACTACCACGTGTGCGTCCGTTACCATTATGTTTATCGGTCATTGGGGAAATTCCATCGTTCTTCGGCTCACATGCTGCATACGGACGTCAACAACAAACTCGAGCAGTACGTGAGCTGGGAAATTAATGAAACAAAACCTCATATCCACAGACGAACTGAAGCGAACAGGTGAACCACTGCCGCATTAGCAGAACTAGTGACAAACCGTGCTTATGGGAGATAAGCAACCGATTCAATTAGATTAGAGCGTTAATTACAACAAAGAAAGATTAAGGTGGAATTTGCCCCAAACCTGATAGTATCGGTTCGGCTTTAATTGTATCTAGGATCACCACATCGGCATTTGCTATTTGACGCACGTTGCGCTTGTTAGCCCTAGGACACACACGCCACGTGCAAGACGAGACGGGCCGACCTAGTAAGGTCCCTTCTTCTTTTTTCCCTTATGTTTTCGTATTCAATTCTATTTTCGTTTCTACTTTTTTTTGTTTTTCATTTTAATTTTTCTTCTTTTCTTTTCTTTTCTTTATTTTAATTTCTTTATTTTTTGTTTCATGTTTTTTTTTGTATCTTTGTTGTTTTGGTCTATTAGAAAAGGCATATGGATTATTTATTTTGTGTAATAAATGTATAAATATTCACAATTTTACAACCACGGGAGCAATTATTTTGGAATTTGTGAATTTTCTAGAACATGTGAATAATTTTTTTGGACCGTGTGAACATTTTTTTGAATGTGCAAACAACGAATTTTGAACCGTGTGAATATTTTTTTAATCCACGCGAACATTTTTTGAACAACATGAATAATTTTTTGGTTTGCGTGAACATTTCTTGTACATCGTGAAACAAATTTTTGAAACGCGTGGCATGAACATTATTTGAACTATACAAACATCTATATAAACCTCCTGAACTTTTTAAACTATATATGCATTTTCTCTCTGGTTCAAAAAAATCGTAAACTATTAAAAAGTAGAATAAAAAATGGACAGGAAGGAAAGAAAGAAATTGACAGAAATTAAAAGAGCCAAAATTAAAAAAAGCGTTGCTGGATCGGCTCAGTCAAACACTCTAGTTGGCGTTTGCCCCTGCTTGAGGCTAAGAGTTCAAATAGGAGCATCCAGATTCGGGCTATGGCGATTGGCTATGACGATTGCATCAACGCAAAGGTGAAACACCAGATGGTCTGCGAAGCCGAGGCCCACCTGGATAACACAGTCACGATATCTAGTCCACTGATAAAAAAAAATCCAGTCCACAGCAAACTGAAAGGATTGGAGTAAAGCCCAAGATTTCATCACGGGTTGTTTCCGTAACGACTATTTCAAGGCCTAGCCCAGTATTGGTTGGCCCTGGAGATTACAAAGTGCCCGTAAATGATATGTTACCCAAACTCAAAAAAGTAATGATGTTACCCTTATCTCCACTTCTCCAAAAGAGCAAACTAGAACTTTTCTAGGTACACCCAGAAAAGTGTACACAGATCAACTGGCACCGTTAGATTATCCCCACTTAATGAAATCGAACTGCCCTCATTAGTTTAATCGCGTGATACCCAAACCAACGGCTAGGATGAATCCTGTCGACCGGCAGAACATTGTCTGCCCGTGCCTTCTTCGTCCAAAAAAATCCACGCCCCGCTCCCACGATGCCAAGCCCCGCCGCACGCCGGGCGGTTCCCCTCCAGTCTGGGCTCGCGGAATTGCCGCTGCCGGAACTATCTTCTCCTCCATACCTGATTCTGTGTCTGCCATCAAGGATCTTCAATCCAGACGCCATCGACTCCACGCATACCTCACTCGGTGTTGCCCCCTTCTCGCGTGAAGCCGTCGTGGCCCGAGGACGCCATCCGAGGCACCACCGTCTCTCCGGCCGGCCACCGACAAACCGCACGCGTCGAAGGCGGACCCTAACACGCTCTGAGGCTGGATCCGCGGCCGAACACTGCCTTCACCGGCACTGCCTTCCATGGACGCCGCACCCTCAGCTCAGAAGAGTGCCCAGACTGCGCCGGCCCCGTTTGCTCCAGGGACCAGATGGCCCGCTTCGTCTGCATCCGGATTCCTCAGCTGAAGGGAGCGCCGACTGTCCTTGCACCGTCCGAGCACCTGTGCTGGGCTGGAGTTCGCGCTGCCATGCGCCAGCGAAGCCTGCGCTAGGCCTGAACCTCTGGCCTTCTGCCCTTCCGTCTGCCTGACGCGCACGCGCCACGACTTCCATGGAGCCGAGGTTCAGCCTCGCGTGAATCTAGCTGATTGTACTGCAGTTCATTGACTCGGTAGATGTGCCAGGTAGCTGATTGTACTGCATCTTCCGAGAAGAATCTTGCATCTAATACACACACACAAACATGATTTTTATCCTTTCTATGTCTGAACAAGAAATTACAGTTCTAATATACTGTCTTGTCGAACTAAGCATTTCTACTTCAGATTTTTTAGATGCTAAAAGCACAATTGGGACTAGCAGGAAGCATGTTGGAAGGCCATGTCGCTTTCAATCTTCCATCACCGTTGGCTACCGGTAGCTGCAATCTCTTAGTTGTCGCAGTAGGGGTATCTCACTATTTAGCATGAATCCTTGTGTTGTTTAGCATTACTACGTAGGATCCTTCAGGTATCTCACTATTTGTGCCAGCTTTTTGGTGAATTAATTTAGATACACGAGTGAAAAGGTGAAGTAACTAGCATGGAAAAACCATTTGATGAGAAAAGGCTGAGATGGAGATCAACAAAGTTTAGGTATATCTGTGGATTCCACTTTTTTATTCTTCGTGTAATGTTACTAATCACCTGTCGGGCAACACAACGATGCAGAGTTGCAAAACTACAGATACTAGCATTTTCCCTACATTGTTTCACTAATTTTTGCGCCTAAAGTATTTTACTGCTCCTATCACAAAGCACTACATAGAACGATACCAAACATGTAGGTCTAGAGCCCAGCTCCACTTTTGTTAGGATAATTTTGGTGCACCAGGACTGTGAATGTGGAGTCAGTATTGTTACTGGATCTTTTCCTTTATAAAGTTCTCTTCAATGTGTGTTTTTAAAGAACAAATAAATGTAGCAGATTCGTGGCAAAATTAGGCCAAAAGGAAAGTATACACGAAGCGGTGTGGTGTGTAGCTAAGTTGATGATATGTCTTTCCTTTTTCTTTGCAGAATTATGATCATCGTCGGGAATATTTCTGCAGATATGCCTCTTCAATTTCATTTTAGTGACTGATCTTCGTGTTTTCATAAACAGGTTCAAAAAGATGGCGAGCTTCGATCCTGTGCCATATAGATTCATTTTGAATGTCACCCAGTTTCAGAAATTGAAGATGACAATTGTGGGTTCCTCTACAGTTAGCTGGTAGTCACAAGTCCCTTACTGCCGAAGAGAATATTCAGTTCCACCGCTTTCTCTAGGTGGGCTACGGCAGGAAGATGACACCAGTGCAGCCGCTGAGCCAAGATGCAACTGAAATGAGAAGTGCCCCAAGATGCTTCTTATGAAGGTTACTCCCCTTTTCAATCCCCTTTTATATCTATAATTTTAGTACTTGTAGTTGATGAAGAAATCTAGGACTAAAATGATTCATCAGTTAGGGTACCCCTTAAGAAAGTTAGCATGTAGCAGATAAACACTTAAACATTCCGTGAAAATACCCCCATTGTAGTGAACAACAAATAAGTTAAATAGAACATGGTGTATTGGATTGGTTTGTAATACTGGAAATATTTATTTCAAATAATGGATGCATTAGGCCCAGAGGAAGTTGAGTTACTTGCTAAGCTAATTCTTTCTTTCTTTTCATGGTATATACATCTTATTGAACTATTTTCCTTGCATAATTTCTTCATGCACACACATGCCTTCTCCTTGCCCAAAGAAAAAAAAAGCCACAAAAGCAAGTTTCAGGTCAAGCTCAACCTGTCCAGTTTTGTCCTATAGCTCACGACACTAATTTTATATGATCTTTTGACTATACTCTGTTGAAAACCTGCTTTTTTTGCTAAGAAAAATTAAGAGTAAAACGCCCCTGGAGTCTACCAAGTTGCGGAGTTGGAGCGGATTGGTCACCTACTGGGAAAATGCTAACTATTGGTCACTAAGTTGTGTCAATATTGAACGTTAGTCATTCCGTCACTCCCACCGTTAAAATGCTGACGTGGACGATATTTTTTTACAAAAAAGACCTTAACCTTCTATTTATTCTTATTACTCGGTCCTTTAGTCCTTAGTAAGGGTGGCGGGTGCTAGCTCGGGACATGGGCATGGAGCAGCACGCACTTTGCCCGTCGCCTGCGCGGCCGCGCCGCCCACATCTTTGTGCCTCCGTGCTCCCGGTACCAGTACGTCACCGCGCTGCTAGACCCCTGCCGGCCGTGGCCACGGCACCCAAGCGTGAGGATGTCCGTCCGCCGCGTGCGAGCTCTCGCCAACCCCGTCCCATCAAGCAGGTGCGCGAGCCAGAGCTGCGGCGTGCCGACGCGCGGCGAGGAGCGAGCACCGCCCCTAAGTTCGAGCGCGCGCGGACGTTCTGGAACGAGACGACGAGCTGGCACGTCTGCGCTCGATGTGTTCGATGGAATGCCGCAACCAGACAAGCGGCTGCGTGCGCACTCGAGCGGTGCTGCATTGGCTCGATTCTTTTAACGAAGGAATCCTGGACGAGGTGGCGTCCGGCTGTATTTCCAGGCAGGGGAGCGCCGTGTATTTCCAGGCAGGGGAGCGCCGTGTATTTCTAGGCAGGGGAGCGCGTCCGCACCAAGCTCAACATCTCCCTCACCTCCGTCGACGCCGTGTCCAGGCGGGTCGCCGCCGTCCGCGACGACGAGCTCCTGCCGCAGCTCGCGCAGCTCATCCGCGGGCTGGCGAGGATGTGGCGAGTGATCGGCGACGCGCACCGGGTGATGAAGCGCACGGCGGACGAGGCGAGCGCGCTGCTCTCGTCGTCGGCCGCTCGGGCGGAGACGCGGGCCGCCACTGCGGCAGGCGCGCTCGCCACCGAGCTCCGCGGGTGGCGCGCGGCGCTGGAGGCCTGGGCCGAGTCGCAGCTCGGGTACATGGCGGCGCTCTGGGGCTGGGCGCGGAGCTGCGTCAAGGACGGCGAGGACATGCCGCGCCTGCTCGTGGCCTGGGCGCGCGCCGTCGAGGCCGTCGACGTGGAGGCGGCGACCAAGGCCGTGGAGGTCGTTGAGGCGGAGGTGTCGGCCATCGCAATGGCCGTGAGGCGGCGCAACGGCGGCGAGGAGGAGCCGAACGAGGAGGTAGGGAAGAGGAGAGTCTGCGTCGGTCTGACGGCGGCGCTGGGCGCCATGGGAGAGGCTGGCGCCTTGGCCTCCGCGGCGTACGGCGAGCTGGTGGCCAAGATGGAGGAGAGGGAACGCGAGATAGAAATGGCACCCGCCACCCTTACTAAGAACTAAAGGACCGAGTAATAAGAATAAATAGAAGGTTAAGGTCTTTTTTGTAAAAAATATCGTCCACGTCAGCATTTTAACGGTGGGAGTGACGGAATGACTAACGTTCAATATTGACACAACTTAGTGACCAATAGTTAGCATTTTCTCAATAGATGACCAATCCGCTCCAACTCCGCAACTTGGTAGACTCCAGGGGCGTTTTACTAAAAAATTAACACCCTCTACACCTTGCCTCACCCTCCGGTAGTGCCATGGAGTCATGGAGACACGGCAGAACTGAGGGTGGTAGCTGGTGCATCCGCCACATGGGTAGAAGGATTGATGTGAGTGTGCCTTCGATGATAATCGCTCTAGCCAAATGCCTTCGGAAAGAGGTTTGAATATAAGAAATCTGGTGACAATACAAAATATTTTATAAATATGGGAATAAGATTCACTATAGCAAAGTATTGTGAAGTTATTGCAAAGACGTGCACACGTGCACACTAACTAGTGCTACAAAAACATGATATTTTACCCCGGGTAAATGTCAACTGTAAAAACAAACCTCTAAAATATGAGGGAGGCGTTTTGACTACTGAGCTCACCTGGTCTTGACTGAACAAAAAAATCAAAAAAAAATACTAAAACATTTCAAAATTCCTAAAAAAATAGTGATGAATATATACAAGTTTTCTACATACGTGCCAAGTTTCATGGTGAAATGACATTCTTACTGCTCTGTGCAAGATCTAAAAAATATATTTTGAAATCTCATGTAGAAACTTGGTACGCATGTACTACGAATGTCATTTTAGCACGAAACTTGGCACGCATGTACGAAACTTGTATATGTTACTTGCATTTTTTTGGAATTTTTGAAATATTTTACTTTTTGTATTTGAGTTTTCATGTAGCCAGGACAGGTGAGCTCGGGAGCCAGTTTGAATTTCTGCTAAAATCTGACCATCGTATTTGGTATATTCAAACGCGAAAGTGATATGTTACCCCGGGTAAATGTACATTGTAAAATTTGTCCATTGTATTTTTTTAGTATATTCAGACACGAAAGAGTATGCGCGAAACTCTGGTGCACCTTGTCCGGTACATCAACCGAATTCCTTGGAAAATATTGTCACAGCTGGTATGTAACTGTGGTCTCACTGCCAACATGTTGTTGATACAATCCTTGAGGGGTAATTTTAAACAATTGTTATTTCAGGTCAATATAGTTTATGAACACAACCTAGCTTGGACTATTTTCTTAGAGAAGAGCAAATATTTTAGCGTTTACTCCCTCCGTTTTAAAATATAAGATGTTTTAGGTGTTGCACATGTTTTCTAGATGCATACTAAAGTGAGTGAACATATACACTAAAACATGTCTCTATACATTTGTATATATATGAATATGGATAAAGACTAAAACATCCTATATTTAAAAACGGAGAGAGTAGCTCATAGATTAAGTTGTCACATCCACATTTCTGGGTAGACAATCCTCCTGATTTCATTGTAATAACACACTTGTTACCATTGTGAGCTAATAAAGGGTCGTCTTCCTTCCCCGTCAATATGAAGGAAAGACCAACCGCTGCTGGTGAAACAGTAACGGAGCCATGGAGGCCACTGAATAATATGCAATAGTGTGTTTCAGCATCCTGACGGAATGGACTCTGCTACTCAAAATTTTCGAAATAGGATTTCGCCCCACTATATTAATATAGCAACCACACGATACAACTTTGAGTCTACAGCTGGGGCAAACAGCACAGTCAAGCCCAAAAGAAAAGAAAAAGAAAAAAGAAGAGAAAACAATGCCGACAACGGTGGATCAACGAAAGCGAAAATGACTCGCAACCGCTGCATCCTCTCCGGAGTATTCCCACCACGAACCAAGCACTCTGAATCGCCACGTACCAAGCAGCACCTCCAACAAGGAAAGCGACGACGACGACGCTGCTGCCCGAACTAGTCCTAGGGTTTCTCCCGGTACGCTCCAATGAGTGGGGAAGAGTTACACCCGACGCCCTTCAAGAAGGAAGGGTGACACTCTCAAGCGTCACCGCGTCGGTGCCAAATGACAGGGATTTCTCCCGACCCCCAAAAAACCACAACCCGGACAATCTGTAGCGCTCCACCAATCTTGCCATCCACCAACACACGCCACCACGGTTTTGAAGTCATCATCGTCGTCTCACGATGGTAAACGTCGCAAGGCCGGTCAGCCCAAGACGAAGCAGCCGTAAACAAGATCCGACAGTGTCACAACCACGCGGGAGGGAACAGCCTCCACCGTCGTAGACGATAGCCGACCGGACGCAATGGTAAGAGTACACCGGGCCATTGGAACCGGAGGGCGGCAGCAGTACAGCCACCTGGAGGACGTCCTCCACCGCCATCGGCGGGTGCCGACCGGACACGGCAGCAGGGGCACACCAGGCCAAGCAGGCCCGGCCGAGCCCCGAGGGGCTCGTAAAGTCCCTGCCGCCATGCTGCTGCACGTAAGCCGCCACCGCCGCTACCCTCGTGACCGGCCCATAGGTTCGGCCGGACCCAGACGGGACCATGAAGCTCCCGCCGCCACGCTGCAGACAGACGCGACGTCAACACTGCCCTCTCCGTCATGACCCGCTCATCAGGCCAACCGAAGACGTCGAGGCCGAACTCGCACAGGCCCTCCCGGACCCAGATCGGGCCCATTGGGCCCAGATCTGGGCTTGCAGGGCGCAGCAGCAGAGCTCCACCAACGGCGGCACCACCACCACATCAGTCACCCGCACTGCACCAGGGAAACCCCGCCGCCGCGCTGCACCGTCGCCGCCGAAGAGCACCTCCAAGGCCATGGCTGTCCCGCACCAACCAAGACCAGGAAGGGGAGAGGCTGGGGTCCACCGCCGCCGGTGCCGCCTGGCCTAGGGCCGGCGCCGCACACCGGCGACGGCGGGAGGGAGGAAGGGAGGAGGTGCTGGGACGGGAAGAGGAAGCGCGGCCCGGCCGCCGCGGGGCGGCGCGGGTCGCGAGAGAGGAGCGGTCTCCCAGATAATCGCTACTCAAAATAACATCGAGGAGGATTAATTCGGACTGGACTCTGCACGCGGCAAAAGTTGCGTTCGGCATCGAGAAGCAGATCAGCAGTGTTGAATGAAATCTTGAAGCAAGGCGTGCCGTTTCGGCAGGCGATATGTTTATGGCATCCCACGGAAGCAACGAGCTCTCTTTCCACGAGCAGATGCGTAGTGGTCGGCCGGCGCCCGGCGCAGTCGCCATTGATGTGTCCAGCGGACGAACAAGAAGGAAAGCTGGTGCGCGAAATCGATGCAACTGTGCAGCAGCGCGAAGATCAGAGACGGAAGGAAAAAGGGTGCGTGCGCATGCCCGACTATACCCCGTCCTGATGTCCTTCGGTACGGTATGGCAGCCGGGCGGAAAGGACCTTTTGCTCTGCCTCGATCCAAGGAGTCAAGAGAGCTAGCTGGAGTGCACTGCACACCCAAGAGCGATCAAGCTCATTTGTGTAGCTGAGGGATCACGCTCATTTGCAGGTTGGAACAAGATGAGCCTGGGTTTCGCAGTTTGAAGTTCGATGGTTATCCAGCTGGCTTGCTCGCTGCCAAAAATCTGGAAGCAGAGAAGTTTGGCACCCTCTACCGAACTTTGTCACCTCTCGTTTTCGATTCTCCAACCATACTAGAGCTGCGTGACAATGTACTATGCCTCTACGTGACTAGCTTTGGAGTTTTGGGTTCTTCCTGCATGCCGACAAATTCTTCGTTCCGAAAATCAACGGCGGTTTCTGGTACCACGTTTTATCAACGACGCTATCACATGCAGTTTTCCGTAGAACAAATGGCGAATAAAGTCCATAGTAGAATATTTTGAACAAGCACCTACCCCTGCCAAGCAACCACTTCTGTCCATGACATACGTGTTGGCATGCAAACATGCATACTTCAGCTCGTGAGCAATATTGCAGAAAAGCCAAAGAACGAAGAAATCTTGAAGACGGCTAAGATCAAGCTGGTCTTGCAAGATATCTTCGCGTGACTGGGCTCCTAGCGTGGCGTGGCTTACGAACTGGTGTCCGTTCTTCTCTGTTGCTTGGATGTTTGTCCATAAATTTCAAGTATTAAAGGTAGGGCTAGTTTGTTTAGGCGTCATGCTGGTCTTCGGCGGTATGCCGGGAGGAAGGCACATGGTCCCTCCCGCCGGATTCCGTGTCGGCTTACGGTCCTCCTGTAGGTGGTTGGATCTGCAGCAGGGGAACGGACGCTCTTTGGCTCCAGGGCAGTAGGCTCGCGCCTCTCTGTCCCAAGCGGTTCAGTCCCCGGTGACGTCGAATGTGGCTTTGGGGAGTTGCAGTTCCATAGCGGTGGAGGAGGAGCAGGACCTGGTTGCTCTTTCTAGTTTTCTTCTAGGTTTCTTAGTTCAAATTGTAAGGGCTAGTTTGTAATCATGTTCTTTAGAGTCCCTTTTTGTAAGATGCCACCCATGGTTATCAAATTGCTCTCGGTGCTTCAAGACCGACCCCCCTGTAAAACAATATCAATATTGTTGAAAATGTAGGTGGGCTCAGGAAAGACTAGTGTGTAGTATGGCTCTCCCAAAAAATAGTTCAATACAACATGATGAAAATAAACCAATACCAATCCTTGGAAATGAAGTTTACTTATTTCTGACAGGAGCTACACAACCGGTTATAATTGGGATTGTGAAATGATACCTAACTTTGCTCGTGCATGGATTCATTGAAAATTGCTGTACAAGGTATATATAGCACCGAATTTGTGTCCGTGATCATCTATAAAACAGTTTGCCAAGCATTATTGCGTTAGGCGTACGTACTTGCTCGAATTTGTGATCTGTGCTGTGCGTTCGTGCAGCTAGTCCTTCACTTCACTGTTACCACATTGCTGCTAGTACCATCAACGACGCCTCGTCAGTCTAGGCGACCAGATCCAGGCTCTGAACACCGAGCCCCGTGGGCAGCGTAGGGACGATCTCTCGTGGTACACCGCATGCTGATGCATGGCTAAAAATCCAGTGGATCGAACCTACCTAGCTTCACTGCGCAAGCACATGGCGCCCGTGTCCCCTACCACGGAGCCTGTTCCTCTCGGCGCTCCACGTTCTCACCAACCACGCCGGCCGGCCGACGCGCCGGAGGTCCATGATTGAGCTCGGCATCATGGATCCAGTGGGGGGAGTACCGTGCGACGTACAACCAGAATGTCACATCGGCCAGAAGGATCTGCCGGGTGAAAAACAACTTTAGAGAATGCTAGTACTAGATCAATCGAGATCAATGGTAGCACTATTAGCTAGTACTCACTCCATATCAAAATATAAGAGCATCTCCACCGGGGGCCTCCAAATTCGTGTCCGGCACTCCCCAATGGGTCTCCATTGGAGGTGTCGGACATGTATCCGCCCATGTTTTTTACCGCGTCTACAGCGGCGCACCCCAAACGTCCGCCCCAAACGCGAGCAAATCATCGAACACCTTGCGGGCGGCGGATTTTATTAAACGAGATTTAACAAACTTACAATTTAAAATCTAAACGAGATTTAACAAACTAAAATTAAACTACGCCGGTTCTATAGGTAGATCGGGCAGCTCGGGGTCGTCGTCGTCGTCCGATGCAGACAACTCCGGCGTTGGTTCCCGCGCGCCGGTAGGGAGGAAGTCGCCGGCACAGCGCGCCTTGTACTCCGCGTCCACCACGGCGTGCCAGTAGGGCGCCGAGATGGAGTACTTGGGGTCGATCTTCTGCTCGTACGGCATCGCCTGCCACTTCCGCATGATGAAGCCGACGCGCTCCTTGCTGCTGAGCCGCGGCGCCACCGGCACGTTGACGGCGTTCCTCGTCCACCCTTCGGGTAGGGACACGTCCCCCTCCACCGGCACGCTGTGGCGGTTGCACAGCTGCGCCGTCTCCAGCGACACGACGTACGGAGGCGCGTTGGCAGCCTCCTTGAGCCACCGCTCGCGTTCATACGCCCTGGCCATCTCCGCCTCCTCGTTGCGACGACGACGTTCCTCCATCTACTCACGGCGTCGCTGGCCGCGACGCTCGCTTTCCGCTGAGAGGAAGTCGCGATGACGTCGGAGCTCGCGCTCCTCCGGCGTCTCGCGGTTGGCTGCCTTGCTTGGCGGCCGATCTGCTGGTGGCGAGTTGGGAAAGGGGAGAAGGGAGAAGCGGTGGTGTGGGGAGAGGAGGGCTGCGACGCGCCGGGTTTTAAAGGCGGCCGGAGGAGCGGGGTTGGGTGGCCTGCATTAACGCGGCCACCGGTTCGCCTGGCCACGCATTGACGCCGACGAAGCGTGCGCAGGGCGCCGTCGCGGGCTGCCGCTGCGACTGCAGCACACGTCGCTTCCGTCTGCGCCATGGGAACGGGCGCGGCGTTATTGCGAGGCGTCGCTTCGCTATTGCGAGGCGTGATGACAGGCGAGCCGCCGTCTCGTCGCCTCGCCATTAAACGCGGCGCAACGGCCTCCTGCCAAGCCCAAGTTAACACGGGGCGGGCCAGCCCTGTCAGAAGCATGTCCGCACCCATGTCCGGCACCCCCGAGAGGGCCTCCAAATTTGGAGGCCTCTTCGGGGGTGCCGGACACGATTTTGCTCGGGGCGATCCTTTAGGGGGTGCTGCTGGTGGCATTTTTAGGCGTCCGGACCCCCAATGGACCTTTGGGAGGTCATTTGGAGGCCCCCGGTGGAGATGCTCTAAAGACTTTTTAGCCTTTGCACATGAATTATCTAGACATGTTTTAGTGCAAGATTCATGTGCAAAGGCTAAAAAGTCTTATATTTTAATACGGAGGGAGTACGTTCTATGGTGCTAGTTAAGCACAATTAGTCACCAAGAGGTCAAGACATGGGGGAGGCCTCTCCATGGGGCACCTAAAATTTCCTTGTTTTCATCTTCGCTGAAATAGAGGGAGATAGAGTGGGAGTGCACTATTCCCCTAATTCTAGTTTTGCGCTGTGTCGTCGCAGCTAGTTTGTTCCATTGGCCATCAAATCTCATATTGTTGCATGTAAGTTTTCATTGTCTTCATATGGTTGGTTCAAAGTGAGTAGTACTCCCTCCGATCCATATTAATTGTCACTGAATCGGAGGTATCTGTTGACAATTAATATGGATCAAAGTGAGTAGTTCAAATCTCCGTTGCACCGAGTCTCACATCAGCATGACCGTGAAATGGTTCTGCAATTGCTCTTTGGAGCATATCATTAATTTTGGTGTGACTATGTTAGTTTAGATCTATCGGCTTGAGCAAACGATCTGTCGTTGTGCATTGTTGGTTGCGTATTTAAGAGACCCAACCCCCACGAGTTAGCGTACGACTTTTAGGTCTACATGAGATCAAATTGCCTTATTTTATTCAAGATAATAATGCTTTGATAAACCTCAATCTTTCAAAATTGAAAGCAAATCATCTTGAATATACAATAAGTTGTTTTTGTGGTTCCAAACAATAGGAGTAGTAGCTACTAGTAGCATGGTTACGGCTAAAAGAAGTTTTGCTGACTCGAAAAAGGATGATTTATACATTTATATCAAACATACATCTATAATTTATTGTTATTAAGGAAAAATATAGGAAACACATTCATATTATGTTAAATATGAAACTAACTAACGTTAGTGCAAATTCTATATTCACTTTGATACCAAGTGAGAAGGGCCTGTTTCTCACCGATAATTGCATTGTCGTAGATGGGCAAGCAAAATAGGCAAAACAACACGAGTACATTGTGAACAACATGTATTGATTAGAGTGGCTGAGAGAGAATTTCTTGAATAGAAAATGCAAGAAATGATACTGAGCTACCGGATCTCGGGACCAAAAAGCATGTGGTATGACATTTTGGTTGTGCAAAATAAGTATAAGACATTGTAAAAATTAAATAACATGGACACAACAAGAAAGAACAACATGTGACTACGCATTAGTGAGAGAAAGTTTTGTCGGGTTAAGATAATTTGTCTCATATGTGTTGCCTTATTTCGATTGTCGAGCAAGATAGGAAATTAGATGAAGATATGGTGGTGTGGCAACACACGTGGATGCATGACACTATACAGTAGACAAAGATATCATTTGGTTTACATTCAAGCTATCAATGTTCATATTAACTTTTTGTGACAATTTTTTTTCTTAGATGCAAACATAGATACTGAGGGACATTTAGTGAAGATATGAAAATTTCGGATAATTTAAAAGCCTATGACCCAAAATACATTGATGTTATGCGGAAATCCATTTTAACTCATACGACTAGATGCTCCGATTATGAAAACACATATTTCACATTGTCCAAAAAAATTCCAAAAAAAATCGCATGTACATACAAACATTTTATGTAGGCACACAACTTTTTGTAAAAAAAAAAGACATTTTTTGTGCCCTGTGTAAAAAAAGACAAAAAAACCAGTAAAAAGTTATTTTTGAACACCGAATTGGTCTTTTTATACAGAACTCAAAAAACATTATTTTTCGTTAAACTTTATGTGCCAACATAAAATGTTAGTAGGTACAACAGAAATTTTATATCAGAATTTTTTGACATTTTAAATATTTTAAAATGTTCTTTTTATAATGAGACTAGATGCTCCTATGAACCAAAACGCCATGTCCGATGTTATGTTGTTCCCATAAATATTCTTTACAGAAGTATCTCTACCAAAGTGCATTAAAGTTTCAACATGATTTATATTTAGACATGTTTGAAATAGATCTCGTGAGTTGGAAAGAACTACCAAAAAACCGCCACATTTGCGGCTAGTGTAATAAAAGGCCACCATTTTTTCTACGGTTTAAAACACTCACCGGTTTCTCACTAACATATAACAAATGGCACTGGTTCGTCTGAGATGCTCATCTAACCGCGAAACTCACAGGTGGGCCCGCTATCAGGCTGACGTGACAACCAGATACAGTCTTGGACAAATGGTCGTTCACGGCACGTCCGGTGCCCTAAATCCACCTGTTTGAACACGGTCTTCTCACTCTCCCACGCTGACACCCGAAGAATTGGCAGCGGCAAATTCAGTCATCGCGGAGAGGTAACCCAGGGTGGTCGAGGGGTATGTGGCGGGGTGCCATGTTTGGTCGCGGAGGACGGTGACTGCTGTGAGGCTCAAACCCGACACCCGTCAAGCATTGTTCGCCATTGATGGCTGTTATGGCCAATGTCTGGTAGGATCTGCCGTCCAAGAGCCACCGTTGGACTACTTCTCTCGGCGACGTCGAGTAAGATTTCTTCCCTTTCCTTTGTCGACTTGATTTCGAGAATTAGGGCTAGGGTTTCCAAAATGATTTGATTCAAAACGAAATGTTCATATTCTCAATATATGTAGCTTGGTTGGTGATATATAGGATGTAAGGTTTAATTTAGAAGGCAAAGATAATTTAGAAAGCTCAATGTGCAAATCAGACATCACATACCTCGATTTGTTATCTTTGATTGAGATAGAGGGCTATGGCATCCAAGATAGCATGCATAATGTTTAAGAGGATAGAAGAATTACTGGGATCAAATTAGTACATGAAATGGTCAAGGTGGTGAAAAGGGTTGAACATTATTCGAAGAGGTGCATCACTTGGACTATAATTAAGATGAAAAACAAACTTTTTTAAGACATTAACATTGCAGCGCTAATCCCTATATCAGATATATATGAGTGCCCATTGTTTATGTAGTGGATGATGATGGTGTCTTGTTCCTCAGCCAAGAACTTACAAAATGAAGTGAAGATTCATATATGTTGTATTTGATCACCCAACAGAGCAAAAATATGGAAATGATTAAGCAGATTATTCAAGTTGAAGATGGTGATGGTGAATATTTCTTAATACAATAGAGGAGCATTAAGGTAAAGAGAAAGCAGATTATTCACGTAGAAGAGAATATTTTCAGAAGATTTAGAAAACAATTCAGAACATATGCAAGATGATTCAAACGAAATGGAAGAAGATTCAAAATATATTGACATTGATATCAAGGAGTACATGTCTGAAGAACATGAAGTAGATGTGCGAAATATGATGACATAAAGAGCAAAGAGGAGAGTTTTGCATGTTGTGTTGGGTGATCAGGTGGAATAGTACATGAGGCACAAAGATTATATGCAGACATTAAGTGATACAAATCCTGGCTCTCGATCAGGTGGAATAGTCCACACCCTAGATTTCATGGAATGTTTTTTCCTCACTACATCTATACAAGGATTTCTCAAAGGATGCAGACCATTTACTGGTAGGTTATACAATTATTTATCTTTCATATACTTTGACGTGTATACAAATTACTAGCATATTCTTTGCTTACTCCAGGTCTAGATGATGTTTCATAAAGCTGAGAAGAAGGCAACATATTTGTTGCCAGTTCGATGGTAACAATTACATATTTTCCATTGCTTTTGGTTTGGTTGACAAGGAGAAGACACTAGCTGGTCTTGGTTTCTCACACAACTCAAGTATGCATATGGTGGTGAGTCAATGGAGTTTGGGCAGTACACCATCATTTCAGATAGGCAAACGGTAAATCATGTACATATTTTACTTATATTATTGTCATATTAAATTTAAAGGATTTTTAGATTCCTAATAAATTGCATAGAAATATTTGTAGTATTTCTATTCTAGTAATTTTTTAGAGGATTTTAAACGCATGGAAATATTTCTAGTAAGTTTTGATTTTTAGATGCCTGATAAAATTAGTGAAATATTTCTAAGTAACTTTTATGGATTTTTAAATTCTTAATAAGCCGATGGAAATATTTCTGTAATTTTAGAGGATTTTTGGATGCCTAATAAATTGCATACAAATATTTATATTATTGTTTGAGGATTTTACATGCATAATAACCCCAGAGAAAAATGCCTAGTATTTTTTGAGGATTTCAAGATGGCTAATAAAATCCACAGAAATATTTCTAATAATTTTATTTTTTTAGAGGCCCAATGAAATCTATAGAAATATTACTAGTAATTCATGAGGATTTTAAGATGCCTAATATATTCATAGAAATATTTCTAGTAATTTTAGAGGATCAGATGCCTAATAAATCCATAGAAATATTTCTAGTAATTTTTCTAGGAAACTTGACCATAGCAAATCCGACCGGAAGTGAGCTCACATCGCCTAGCCAGGAATCCTGGGAAGTTTCGCCGTCATTCCAGGTAACATGTCAGCGAAGCAGTGGCGGAAGCGAAACAGGGCATCGGCTCTCGGTCGCGCGTGGTCAGAGGAAGAACATAAAGTGGGTACCGTGGGAGAGAGAAGAAACAGTTATGTGCCAGCTGCCAACGCAACGTTAACTGCTATTTGTTGAGACCGTCTCCACTTGCCACGTCAGCGTCGGTTTCACGGTTAGACTAGCGTCTCATACGAATCGGTGCTATTTGTTATGCCTTATCGAGAAACCGATGATTTTTTCTAAACCCTATCAAAAAGTGGTGGTTTTTTTTACTCTACAACTTGATCACAACCAAGATTGCCCCATGTTTCAGCAATCGCAAACGATCTAATGCTTTTTAGGGCAAGGCACACCAATCTGGACCATCTTGTAGTGGGTAGATTTAGATCGATTTCGACCTTGAAGCAAAGCAGAGTTTATTCTGAAGAACGTGCAACACAAAGCTGGATCATGTGGACCATTGTAGTTTTTCAGGCTGGCAAAGACCAAATGATGAATGGACCAGCATTAAGATATAGCACTGCATCACCTTCTACATCCTGTTTTTTTACTCTCTCTAACACACACAAACACTTTCTCTCTCGCACTGCCCCAATCCACTCTCCAAGAAAAGATCATGTGCATGACCAAAGAGCAACCATGGCTGACGCCGACCACTAGGAACTAGGTGTAGTATGACTAAATTAACTAGAACTATCCCATATACAAAAGCAGGACGAACAGATCGAGCAGTGCTTAATATAGCAAAGCAAGAGCGATTAGGAGAAAGAAAGAACATCAGGGCTTCTGCCGATGCATCCAAGCACGTGGTCTCCATCAGCAGCAGAGCTTAAACAAGCATAGCCGGCCCATCCTCCCCCATCACTCCAAGAGATTCCCGGTCTCCAACGCTTGCACTGTCATGGCCATGCAGCAGTCTCCTCCTCCTGGTTGCTCTCTGCTTCCCTGTTGCAAGAACAGGTTCAGTGGTCGCATTTTGTTTAATCTGCCAAAAAAATGTCATCAAAAGCAGCAGACAGCACTATAGATGTGTACTCCAGAATAGGAGTAGTGGTAGTCGATTCGAGTGGTCGTATGCAGAAGAAGGAATACGAGCTGTGCTCATGGTGGTAGTACAAGTGCGAGCGCTATGATGAGCTGCTGGGGAGCTTTTGGACCAGGAACAATGGCTTCGCTTGGACCGCGCGATTACTGCTTGGGGCTCGCGCGCGCGAGCGCTTACTTTGCCGGAAAGCAACAAAGGTGGAGTTGATTAATGGCCATGGCGTCCCTCGAGGCAAAGCAAGCGCGACGCCGGCCAAATAGGAGAAGTATAGGGTTGACCGCCTTCCAGTCTCAGCCTGGTTTTCTTACTCCCAAGTGGGAAATAGCTGACATTGTGGTTCTGGAACCGGTTGAATTTTTCCAAGTTTCTGAAGTTTTAAAACCTGACTAGTTGTTGCAGCAGCTGTGCTGGAGTGTGGGATGTGGACTATTTGCTCTTAACTAGTACGAGTAGTGGTTGAGAGTATTCATCACGGATTGAAGAACCAAATTGTGTGTTTGGTTGTCGGTTCTGTCATCTGTGAGACTGTGACACTGTGTTTACAAGGAAGATAAAAGTCGCCATGATTAAACTCCGTGGCCATTGTTCCTTGCTAGACACTGACGGATTCTGGTGACAGACAAGAGACAAAATGCTAGAACATTGACATGACAGTGGAGATAATAATCAACTAACAACTAGTGCGATGAGCTTCTAGTGTTGCTTCAGTTACTGGCATCGTGTAACATCGAAGCAAGGAATGTGGATGAGCTTGTGTTTTTTACCTGTGTTTCTGTCTCTGTTTCTTGCCTGTCGCCTTAGAACGGCAAGCTCTTGGAGGTCGAGGAGCCGGTGAGCGCCTTGAGATTCTCCGACGACGCCGGCGCGAGCTCCCGCGGTAGCCGCGCCCGACGCACGATCCGCCGCATGTTGCTCTGGAGGCTCTGCTGCACCAGCTGCCGCACGGCGCGCTTCTCGTTGCTCATGCAGGCCTCCTCGGCCTCCGCCTCCTCCCGGCACTGCCCTCCCGCGCCTCGCTCCTGCGGCGCCGACACCGTGGCCACGATGCCGGACGCGTCGGCGACCTGCTTGCCCTTGTCGGCGCGCAGGATCTCCAGGATCCTGGACGCGCGCTTCTGCGCCAGCGCGGTGCCCACGAGCGTGAGCTCCAGGAGCGCGGACGTGGCGCCGGCCTCGGCCATGGCGGCGCGGTCGCCGTAGCTCCGGTGCGCCAGGATCATCAGCACGTACGCCGCCTTCTCCTGGCACCCGGCCTCGTCCGACCAGTTGAGGACGTCGACCAGGACGGGGACCGCGTCCGGGACGCGGCTCACCGCACGGCGGCCCTCGGGGCAGGCCGCCACGATGTTGCAGAGCGCCGCGAGGGCGCGGTCCGACGCGGACATGTCCCCGACGGCGGCGAGCAGCGACGGCGCGAGCCCCGCGGCCAGCAGGTGCGGCGCGTTCGCCGCGGCGATGGAGAGGTTCAGGAGCGCGCGCAGGGCGTCGTGCCGCACCTGCTCGGTGGCCGCGGCCTCGAACGCGCGCACGAGGAATGGGGCGGCCCCGGAGGCGCCGATGATGGGCTTGTTCGCGTCCAGCGCGCTGAGGCAGAGGAAGTTGGCGATGAGCGCCGCCGTCAAGGCGCCGGAAGCGGCCTCGGCAATGCAGAGCATCTTGTGCACGGCGCCGGCCTGGACGATCGCCGCCTTGTTTCTACACATTAAAGCAAGAACTCTCCAAGAATCAGAAAAAACGAACGCCCCCAGATCTGATCAAGAAAACAGAGCAAGACAAACAAGAGCGCGGCGCGGCGGAATTAAAACTCACGTGTCATTGCCGATCCCCAAGTTAAGAAGCGCGTAGAGCGCGGCGCCCAGGAGCTCCTCGCCGCCCCCGCTCTCGTCCAGCATGGCCACGAGCGGCGGGATGGCGCCGAGCATCGCGAGCATCTCCCGCGCCGTGGCGTCGTCCTTGGCCTTCCTCCGCACGACCGTGGCCGCCTCGACGCGCCACGAGACACCGCCCGCAATGTCCCTGTCTGCATCCTGAAGGGCGTCGACGACAACCTTCAGCTCCTCCAGCAGCGCCACCTTCCTGGCGGCCGCGTCAGCCTCGCCCTCGTCGTCGTCGCCGCACTCCGACGGCTCCGCCCTGAGCAGCTCCGCGAGCCGGTCGGAGCGCGGCCTCGGCTGTGACGGCTGCGCCCGTGGCTGCGGCGACCGGAAGGACGTCCGGCCGCGGCAGGAGCCTCCACCGCCGCCCCCGCCGCCGCAGGTGAGGACCACGAGAAGCTTTCGCCGTATGGTGGCGGCGGAGAAGATCGTCCACAGCCGGAAGCCTGCGGCGTCAGCGTGCACGCACCTCGCCACCATTGTTCGTTCCACTGCAGCTTCGACCGCAAGTCACATTGGCCGGAGGAGGGGGGACACTTGGCGAAGGAGAGGCTCGTTGGTAATGGCGTGGAGAGGAAGCCGTGGCGCGGTGACAGAGGGTTTATACGTGTGGTGGCCGAACAATGACAGTGTGGGTCAACGTGGCCAGTGGAACTCTATCTGTATTCTGTAAGAATTGGATGATTCATGAAACAATTACTAGAAACCAAATGCTATCAATGCTGGATTTGCAGTGGAGGACCATGGGAGGTGTGATTAAACATGTGTGGAAAGCTGTCTGCTTAGCTGCACCGTACCAGGTCAGCTGGTCAGGAGATGACGATCTGTGTTTATTTTCCTCAGGCTGGGGTGTATATGCAGGATGGTGGAGCAGAGTTTATTCGTTTTCACACCTTGCCACTATATTTTCCTCAGGCTGGGGTGTATATGCAACTTGAGTTGGTACTATGTTACTTTTTTCTCACCGCCTAGCGGAGCCCGTAACCGTATTACTCCACGCAATTTACGGGTTCGAGCCATTTTCGCGGCCTGACTAGCGCCTGTAAAAACGGCCGGCCCGTAAAAGATTTTACGGAGGCCCTTAAATCGACCCGCGCGGCTGCTATATGTACGGGCCGCAGTCAATTTAGGCTTCTCCGCCCGCACTTTCTACCCCGCAAACCCTTGTCGCCGTTGTACGCAATCCATCTCCTCCGGTGCTCAATCCACGGCTGCCCTTCCACGCTCCCCCTCCCCCCTAGCCACTCCTGTCGGCGATGTGGCCCGTCAACAACACCCGCGGCTAGGCTAGGGCTCGGATGGCTGCAGGTCGCGGCCGTGGCGCGCCGCCGCCCATTTCCGCGGCAGAGGATGAGAGGCGGCATGTGGCACGCTCCGTCTAGGGCCGCAACCGCGGGCTGCTCTCGCGCCGCAACGAGTACGTCTTGCACACGATGCTCGGGGTAGGCCGCAACGACGCCGAGGCCGGGAGCTCCTGCGGCACCGTGCGCTCACAGTCGCTCGTCCGTGCTCGCCGCAGGGGTGAGCGACGACGACTACCGTGTCGTCATCGAGGACTACGTCGACCTCCTCAAGATCATCGAGGCGAAGTCTGTCCGCTCGAAGCGCCGCCGCGCGAAGAAGGCCCGCCGTCGAGAGACACGGAACGAGGAGCTTCACCAGCGCGGGTTCCGACAGGAGGAGGAGCACCTCACGCGGGAGCGGGAGTGGCAGATGGAGCCAATGGTGTACCCCTCAAACGTATAACATATCAATATCAAAACTCTAGATATAAATGTGTATATTTTCAAATTGCTAGATTTTATGAAATTTGTTATTTTTTGTCGCCCATAATAGAAATTATTTGTATTACAATTTTCCATACTTGTAGGATATATCTTTGGTTATGACCAGATTTTTCAATTTTTTGAAAACTGTAAATATAATTTTTAAATATTGTTAAATATGGGCGCACTAGAATTCGGGAGACAGACACTTTCATAGTGGAACATTTCGTACACCATTAGAGCGCCTCGTGGCGCCACCGACAGAGAACACCAAAAACACCAGCCTAATCTCGCTGATTGGCTCTTCTCGGTATCATATACACCTGATACGATTGTATCAGGTCCTACTACATGCATGATTAATACAATCTGTACATGTGCTTCCTGCTACAATCATACCCGTACACATTCTGCTGTTTTGGCCTGCATGTAGGTGTCATTCGTTGAGTCTTTCAATTATTTGCAATTACTGAATGATTGGCCAAAGGGCCGAAGACCATACGACTATGGGAGTATACACCAGGCCATCCTCCTCCATTCCACAATATAAAATGTTTGAGCTGATTAATATGTAGTCTAAATTTGGACCAAAATAAAAACATATACACTAAAATATGTCTAAATACATGTTTATACATGTGAATGTCAAAAAGTTTTAAAACATGCTATGTTGTAAAACGGAGGGAGTATATGTTTTACTTTACTTGGTGCTTTGTGAGTTTATTGTTGTTGAACCGTGAAGTCCCTGCTGCATGCTGAGACTTCGGAGGGACAAACAAAACGCTGGATAGCTGGCCTGAACTGGACACTGGAACAGAACAGGGAACAGACCGCTCGGTATGTATTGTCAGTGTTGAACAGCTCAAGGAAAGAGATCTCACGACGCCTACGGAGTACGTCCTTGCGAGTTAGCTGGTCTCGTCTCCGTTAACGGAGAGTTAAGATCCAACAGGGTTTACTGCTGTCAGTACATAGGCCCAAGGAGTGTGTGGATTTTCACCTTTGTAGCACAGTTTTTTTACAAAATGGCCCGAAAGCTTTCGAATGGTCCAGGTAAATTCATCACGGCGCCGGGGAGAAAAACTCTCGTAAACTTCGTCATCACTTTGCAGCATTTACAATCTCACACCTTTGGTGTTGTCCAAGGGATCGACGAGTTCAGAAAACTGTATTGTGCTTCCCTCTTAGGAGGGACAAACAAGGTTTCCGTTTTTTCGAGAAAACGTAAAGATTGCATAAAAGGTGAAAGTTTATTTACAAGCCCGTAACCGAGCAACCACCAACAGCGGCGGAAGACAGCAAGAATGTGAGATAGGGCGAAGTCTAAAACAATTATATGAAGACCAAAATAGCTGTCAGACGAGACAATAATATTACATATGATTCTAACATAATCAACATGTACAATAGAAATAAAACATATTTGAATATAACTAATACCTTGAAACAAACCAATAATGAACTTTTACCGACCTATAGAATTCCTAGGAAATGTCAAAACTCTACATTCAAAAAAAAAACTTTCGTAATTTTATCGACTGAGACTTTGGAATATCTTTCGCTCGACGTATCATCAAGTTATAAAGAGCCTATCATGGACATCTCGTTGCGCAACTCGGTTTTGATGATCTCCGTCGCTGATCCAACAGGGTTTACTGCTGTCAGTACATAGGCCCAAGGAGTGTGTGGATTTTCACCTTTTCAGCACAGTTTTTTTACAAAATGGCCCGAAAGCTTTCGAATGGTCCAGGTAAATTCATCACGGCGCCGGGGAGAAAAACTCTCGTAAACTTCTTCATCCCTTCCAACTAACTATAGCCTTCGTCGCGATTAAAGCAATGTCAGCTCAGTAAGGCCATAAACGGTAGGAAACATGATACGCCTTTCAATATCAAAATAATATCTAAGGTTGTGGGTTGTCATATAAATAATAAATATCTCAACTTAGCTTGTATATGGTCATGCTCATAATTAGAGAAATCCCCATGATAAGTAGGATGAGTGTAAGGACCCCTCAGATTTACCGGTCCGGGGTGCCCACGTTATGTAAACAGATCACGATCCCAATGATCAGTGCATCGCGATCACATAACCAACTGGTATACAAAGTTATATCATTCAAACGTACATACAAGTCTTACACAAATAAATAGTGGTCACATGACCAAGTCTGCAATCATTGTCACGCAGGACAGAATTAACTACGATATAACGGAAGCTCTCGGCTAGCGTCGGCCCTCGTCACAACAGGACGCAGTCCCACAGAGCAGTTGACCGGTGACACTTAGTTGGCGTAGTCGTCGGCGTACTCCTCATCTTCGGCGTGGGTCTTCTCGTTGAAAATCTGGACATGGGAATATCCAGGGACACAGCCATGAGTACAATTACGTACTCGCAAGACCACCACCAGGCTTAAGTTTTCATGGTAATGCAATAAAAGCGTTTTCGAAAACTGGGGTAGCTGCTATATATGACTATAGGGCTTAATTTTTGCGAAACGATGCTTTTAGACCTAGAGAATACAACATCCCTATATCTTTGTTGAGAAAGGCATTTGAAGATATAATTCTCCTTCTTTTAGAAATGGCAGAAACCATTTCCACGTTCGAAAACACTTTTGTAAAACTTTCTTCAAAACACTAGGATAGGGATGCCCCTTTTTCCTTTCCGGGTTTCCGACTGGTTGACTCCCCGAGACCAACCATCTTCTCCCAAATTCCGTACCTCCCAGGTACCTCCTTGATGTCTCCTTTCTCCTTTGCCGGAAATAGTTTCTTTTTAAAACATAACAATGCCCATACGCCTAGATCGGTGGCCTTTCCAACCGTCCATGACCGAGGACTCGGCTATTCGAATAGATTTACACTCTGCAGAGGTGGTGCACTTTCACCACACCAAACAGTCATTCCGCCGTGATCAGCCACGGTCCGTCATACGACAGTATGCGGGGTTTGGATAACATGATCAAAGCTTTCCCCTAATCCACCCTAGTACAGAGGACTCCCGCTAGGTTTGTTCCCCCCGGCACCGTGTGCTCCACTAGACCCCTGGTCTCTCTTAGGACGCCACACCGCCACGGCAGGGGACCCAACGTAATCGTCCGGCGCGGGTCCATCCACATGTGTATTGCCTCATACAACGGCAACCCGGCTTCGAGGGACTCTAACCCTTATAGAAGTATGAGATCCTCCGTACTAAAGTGGACAAGCTTCCGGCTAAGCCCTACCCATATCAGGTAGTGTGGTTGCACGGGTTAATTGTTCGGGCGGCCGCTAGGGCTGTACTTTGTTTTTCAAAACCATCTCCACCTCCGACTGCTCCCAGCAGCTCGGGTTTTCGTAAACTCACCGAATGCTCCCAGCACTTCGGGTTTTCACAAACATCTCCATTTGCTCCCAGCAACATGGGTTTTATAAAACACTTTCTCGCCGATCGCTCCCAGCGACTCGGGTTTTTCCTTTAAAAACGTTTCATCAAATCCAGGTTCCCATCCTATAATTTTGAGGTAAGAGTATAAGGATATGCTAATAGAAAATTTAATTTTCTTGATAGCGCCTTCAGTAGAAGGCTTCTCAAGTAAAGACTTATTCTTATAAAACCTATTATTTACTAGTAGATATCTTTTGGCCAAACAATATTTTGTAAAATAGTTTTTGGGTGGCAAGATGCCACAAGGGAAATATAAAACATGCATCATTTTATTTTTGAAAACAAAACATGCTTGTAAAAGTAATAGGATTTCAGTAGAGTGGTGAGGTGGCTTGCCTGGCTCAGCAATATGTCCCTAGGTCTTATTCTTCCTCGTACACGGGTTCAACTCCCACGTACAGCTCCTCCTCTTGAGGTTCTATTTTCGACGGATACACACTAGTTAATAAACGGAACTAACGTCGTCACTATTATGCGGGTTGACAACAATCTAAAGGAAGTAAACCTCACAGCAAGCATATTCGAACACACCACACTCATGTAAAAACAGGTATAAGAATCCTACTAGAACAAACAAGGCATTAATTAAACTTAGGTAAACATACTAGAGGCTAACAAGTGCGACAAGTGTTCTTGCCTTAGCAGGAAGTACTTCAGACAAAAGTTAGTGTTACCCAAGCTAATAATCACAAAAGTACCCCTAACACAACCATCATGGACAAGACAAACACCAAGTTCTAGACTAGAGACTTATAAACCTATTTACTTTGGAAAAAGGCAAGAATGCCACACATGCAACAAATTAAATTACACAAGGAGTTTTACAAGATTAAAAATTGTGCCAAGCTAGACTTAGGTTCTTAGAACAAAGTATGAATTAACACACTTGATTTTGCCTCTGAAATAAATTCAGAGAAAACAATTAAAAATGAGCAAAAAGCTCACAGCACAAAATCTAAACCTTTATAACTTTTGTTCTAGGAATCACATTCATACAAAGTAAAATTCTAGTGAAAGGTACAGTCATAAGCTTTCCAAAACAATTGAGTTTGCTCTATTTGAAAAATCCTAGCTCAAGTTATAATCATAATACTAGAAAACATAGTTTTTACCAAATTAAATGGTGACCACGAAATATAAAATATTTTGGTGTCAAACCAATCCTGCACGACTAAAGAAACTCAGGGGCATCTACTCATATTTTTCTTAACCTAAAAACATGCACCAAACTCACAAAAATGAATTAAACCAAACACCCTAATTAAACCGTGACAGAAAAAGATAAAATCCGCTAAAAAAATAGCGCGGGCCGCACATGGGCCAGATCTGGCCGTGTCTCACGCGAGCGCGTGCTGGACCGGCCCAACAACGCGCGCAGAGCGTCGCGCGCGCGGCAACGGTCGCGGCCGTGGGGGATTCAAAGTGAGCCGTAGATCGCGAGATCTACGGCTGCCGTTCATCGTCTCCGATGCGACACGCGCGGACGGGCCCGAGGCGGAGGGAAAAAGGGCGGCGGTGGTTCGCTCACCTAGGGGCGCTGCGGGTGACGGCGGCGAGTTGCGGAGGGTAGAGGGGGTCGAGGGAGAGCTGCGGACGCGGACGGCATCAACGGAGGTGGCCGGAATCCATCGCGTGGTCGACGGCGAGCTCCACGGGTCGAGGATGGACGCGGCTCCTCCGGCGAGTTCTGGGCAAAAAGAAGAGGGGGAGGGGTTAGATCTAGGCAAGGGGAACATCACGGGCCAAAAATGGTAGAGGGAGAGGGATAGAAACGCCGGCAAAAGCTGCTCGACGCCGACGGTGACCTTCGGGTTCCCGGGCGTTCTTGAGCAGCAAGGGTCACGGTGTGTGGCTGGGCTTCGTGGGAGGGGAGATGGGGGTGGTGTGCGTGCTCTGGAAGAAGAATGGGGGCAGGGGAGGCACGAGCTCGAGCTGGGGGAGTGTGTTTCCTCTCGGGCTGTTTTGGACAAGAGGGAGCAAAGGGGAGGGAGTGGGGTGCTAGTACTGGCTAGAATGGGCGGTGGGAGGTGGGCAGAGAGAGTCTTGTCGGGAGGGACGTGGCTCAGCCAGTGAATGGAGAGGTGAGTGATTCTCCATTGGTCATCTTTGGAAAAGAGGGAAGGAGAGTGGTGGAGAGGGAGATGGGGGGCTGGCAAGTGGGTCCAGGGGTGGGGTGGTGCTGCTCTGCTCCCATGACAGAGGGAGAGACGTTGAGGAGAGAGAGGGAGGGTTGATGGAGTGGGGAGAGGGTTGGTTTAGGCTAGGTTTAGGGTTTTGAGTCCTCACTAACTTGTTTTTATTAATTTCACTAGCAAGGCTAAAAATGAACCACACCTTGAGCTAAGCACAACATGTGTGTGGTGACCTAATTGAGGTGATGCAAAAGTTTCCAAGCCTAAAAGGATGAAGAAAGAATTTTAAAAACTAAGCAAGTGGTGAAAAATGACCAAATGGTCACTGGTTTGAGTAGGCCTAAAAACCTAGATGGTTTTGTGCTAAGCCAAGTTTTCCAACAATGAAACCAAGCAAAAACTAAAAATAGAAAGTCCAAGGAACAAGATGGTTAAGGTGCATTTCAAAAATAACTCAAGGGTTGCCTAATCCAGGGCTCTAGATTTGATATGTTTTAATAAACATGAAGATCATTAAACTTGATCTAAACATGCTAAATTTGTATTTGTGTTACTATCAAAGTATACCACCAATCCAATGAGTTTCAAGCAAAACAATAAGCTCACACATTCCAAGCATAAACATAATGTCAACTCATTAAATCACATGCTCACAACCAAGACACATAAATAAATCATAAGTCAAATAGTTTCAACAAACAAGCTATGGAATAGAATCACAAAACTCTAAGATAAAGCAATTATTTTAGTGAGGTGGTGACCAACATGATCATGACAAGGTTTTTGAAGAGGGAGGGTTAAAACACTCCCTAGTAATAGTTTCCAAAGAAATATTAAATTAGGAGTTTTTGAAATAAGAGTTGCTAAGACTAGCCACACATTAAACTCAAGATATATTAGGACTCATTATATGGTCCTATATAGTGTTGCAAACTTATAGCCTTTGGAAATAATTTTATTTCCTCAATAAAAGGTCTTTGGGTAGAGGCTAAGATCAAAGCATCAGGGTAAAAGAAGTTGGGTAAAAACATGAGAGGAGAAGATATATATGGACCATTTTTACTTGTCAAAGCATTGATCACAAGGGTCAAAATATAACTAGGTTGAGTTTCAAGGTTGATGACCAGAGAGGTTATTCACATAATCACAACCCACACAAGTCAAACAATGCCAACATGGGGAAACACATCCATAAACAATACATCTCAGAAAGTTTTTGTTGGTTCCAAATTTTGGGTCTTAATTAATCAAGTTTTTTCTTGCTTCCAAAATTTGGGGCGTTACAATGAGCAAGCTTATTCACGTTGTACTTAGGAAATGAATCTCTTAAATCAAGAAAAGAGAAGCTCTAAAGCGGGTCTGGAGGTAGCTCACTTCATCGATGGTCAAAATCAGTGATAATAATCGTCAGTGAGTTGATGTCGCTCCCTTTTTCTTGATTTTCCCTTTTTTTTTACCATTTCATGCATATTTAGGATCATTTTCTGCATAAATTGGCCTCTTTCAAGATGTGTTCTGAACCATCGTTTCTCCAACTGAGCATACATGTCCTCACATGTTTAACAAAAGACATCGACTAAACTATCCGTACAATTAGAATTTTAGATCAAGAATATATATAGTATGTACGAAGCTGAAGCAGAGCTGTAAAACACAATCCATCACAATATGCAGTACACGCGTGACATCATCTGTCTCCTCCTACACTTGTACGAACCAGGCCGGCGAAGGTTCGTTCCGGAAAAGAGCAGTGCAGTGCTATACAGAATCAGGTCAGCAGTCAAAGGCGCGGACACCCAAAACGGCTCCCCAAAAATAGGCAGCGGCAGGTTGCCCAGAGGCCAGAACAAGAATTCAAGGAGCAAGCCAGCTCACGCTGCAAGCGGGACGCACCGCGGCCTCCCGTGCGCGCGCCGCATACGCCGCTAGGCATACGCGGTAGCGGCGCCGCCGCACCGCTCGCTCGCTACTGGCTAGCGTATCTGGTAGTTCAACTACTATCCAATCTCTTGGAGAGGAGGATCCAGTAAACTAGCTGAACCAAGTAATCGGAATCCTGCAGTATTAATTTTAGAACGACTCCAGAATCTACAGACGGCAGCAGGCTCCCAAGATCCAACCGTAAGACGGCGAATCGTATTTTAATTTACGCTCAGGCAGCGGCCGTGCAAGATCGCGGGCGCGGCCTTGTTTCCGGCGAGCACGTCGGAGGAGACGGCCAGCAGGCGCTGCGCCGGCCTGGTGCTTCGACGGAGCGTCCTGGTGGAGGCGGCCGCGGGGAAGGCGGGTGGCGCCCTGTCGGCGCCGGATCTCGCGGCCACCGCCGGCGCCAGGAACTTGGCGGCGGTGAAGGACGCGGCCTCCATCTCCACTGCCTCTGCCTCTGCTCGTCGGCTCTCCCACCTGCGTCGGCGAGCGCGAGAGAAGCCCTCCCCTGCGTCGGCGGTCGGCGGAGCGGCCTGACCGCGTCCTGTGGCCGGAGCTCCCTCGCGCGTCAGTGAACTAGACGCTCATCGCGGCGCGATGCGGCATCTGCGGGACGGCCCGCATACGCCGTTCTGTTTATGCTCGCTTTTGTACCTAAATGGGCTGAAATTAGCGGCGCCGCGGTCAGCCCATTACCGCTTGCACCCTGAAAGCCAGCGGTCATAGTCAGCCCCTGTACTATTTGCAGATGGGCGTTTTGACTTCAGAGCCAAGGAGGGTCCAGCCGCCCAGGCCGACCGACCTACCTCACCACGCAAAACCGTACGGCCGCACCTAGCGAAGTTAAGCAGGAATCATTGCGGATCGATCTCCTCAGCCCATTTAACCGCGGGACGACCCGTTGTGCTACACCATCTTCCCTTGGCGACTTGGCGGGGAGCAACGCGGGGTGGCCGAACGACGCAGGGGAGCGGGGAGGGAAGAAGCTAGCGAGCGAGGGGCAGCAAGGCGCGTGATAGAGAGTAAATGCGGCGTCGGTGGCCGCTGGCCGGGCCGGTGGGAGGCCATTATTCACAGCCGGCGTGGGAGCGACCTGAAATTGTCTGGCACAGCGACGCCACCGCTCGTCGGTCTGCTCCAAGCGAAACGATTTCTACGTCGGAGGGAGCGGGAGCAGAAGAGACGCACCGGCACCGGCACCGGCACCGGGGGTTCAGACTTGGCCGACAGCCAGAATCACACCAACTATAAGGAACACCATCGTCCATGACAAGAACCGGCCAGGCGTGCGTGGAAGCTCAAACTGTACTCCCAGATTCCATCTTCATCAAAATATTTGCAATAAACTGGCACGTGCTTTAAATGAAGCATGAAAACTCTGATTTCGGACAAGGACAAACATATCATCATAGAATGAATATCGTGTCAGCAATAAACACGACGTAATAGAAACAAGTGAAAACCGACGAAATAGGCTGTAGCCCCGCTATATAAATATAGCAACCACCCGATACAACCGACAGTTTTGAGATGCTGGGGCGGCAGCAAACATACACCCAAAGCAAGGGGAAGAGAAAAAACAAGAAAAACAAAAGGAGACAAAGGCGGATTGACTAAACGACGGAGACCCGTAACCGCTCCGCCCTCTCCACGACATAACACCACGCTCCTACCGCCGAACCGTCGAGTACCAAGCAGCACCTTCAAGAAGGAAAGCGCGTGCTGCTGCCCGGACCATAGGTCCTAGGGTTTCCCCCGGCACACGGAGGGAGCGGACTACGAGAAGCCACGACGCCCTTCAGGAAGGAGAGGTGCCACCCAGGGGCGGCACCGCTTCGGTGTCGGGCAAGCCGACAAGGATTTCTCCCGAAAAACCCAGTCCACTACCCCCGGACGACCGTAGCATAGGAGCCCCACGAGAACGAATCCTCGGTGCCACAACCTCTCCGCCCACCAACATGCGCCACCACGGTCACAAAGCCGCCATCGTCGTCGTCTCACCGAAGCATGCACCACGAGGTCTGCAAGTGACTGCAAGGAGTAGCCAGAATCGGGGTCAGCAGGACCGCGACCGCGCGGGAGGGAACTACCTCCACCACCGAAGGTGGTAGTCGACCGGACGCGGCCGCAGGACACACCAGTCCCAATTAGGTTCGGCCGAGCCCAGCGGGCCCGTAAAGCCCCCGCAGGGGCACACCAATCCCAGTCGGGTCCGGCCGGGCCCGGGTTGGGCCCGTAAAGTCCGCCGCCACGCTGCAACAGGCCGGCTGCCGTCGCCGCTGCACCCACGCACTAGCTACAACTACTGCCGCTGCAGAACGGGTCACCTGCAGGACCGGCAGGCCCGCCCCAGCCCAGATGGGCCCCGCAGGGCCTAGATCTGGGCCTCAGGACGCCGTCGCCCGCCGAGCTGCCGCGCCGTGTCGCCCCACCGCACCGCGAGCCCGCCGCCGCCACGCCGCCTCCCGGCTAGAGCCGCGCCGCCGTCACCTGAGGAGCACCGCTGCCAGACGAATGGAGCTCCGCCTCCACCCAGCCCGGCGCGGGGAGGGACAGGCCGCCGCCGTCGGCGCTGCACGGGCCGCGCCCGACAGCCACTGCCGACGGCGGCGACGGGGAGGAAAGGAGAGGGGGACGCGGGAGAGGAAGGGCCGAGGGCGCGCCCCGCCGCCGCGGAGGGCGACGAGCGCGCGCGGCAGAGGAGGAGGGGAGGAGGGGGAGACCGGCGGCGGCGGCCTGGCGGCGCGGAAACCCTAGGGGTCGCGGGAGCCCTCTCGAGTCTTCTAGGCTTTCCAAACAAGTGAAAACCGCCATGATAAGATTCAAAGTGAGGACCTCTTCAGACAAACAATCTACAATAAGCAAAGAAACTACAACAAGAGCAGGCAAAGCAAAAAAGCCTGATAAAATAAATGATTCTCCAAATTATAAAGCACCACTCTAAAGAAAATTCACATAGAAATTACCAGGAAAGGAACAGTTCTCTAACCTACTCCAGTGATTTTGCACCCAGTCAAAAGGGCATATAGCTCCCATATCACTTGGCCAGTTGATATCACCCAACACAGTCCATATGCAGTGCGCGTAAGATAAATAATACAGTCTAAGAGCATCTCTAGCAGATACCGCATAAGCCCCCGGCCCGGAAAATAACTGCTTTTTTCTGGGTCCGGGGCGAAATCTCGGGCCGAACAGATGAGGAATAAGCCCCCGTACCGGAAAATAATTTCCGGGGAGCAGGAAAATTCCCCCTGCCCTACTTCTTCGTTTCCGCGGCCGAATATCCTGGATCCCGGATTGTTGGCGCGAACTCTCCCGCGCGGAAGTTTCAGCTCACCTATCGCTCGACCTCGGCGCCGCCGCCGCCGTTTCGGCCGCCTCGCCGCCGATTGGCTCCTTCCGCCACCGATTTGGGCCCCATGGACCCGCCGCAGCCTCCGCTGGTCGTCGGTTTCTCCGTCACACCAGTCCCGGCCGTCGCCGGCCAGAAACGGCCGCGGACGCTGGGGGTGCCCCGTCCTCCCGCCGCGTCGCATCTCGGTGCCGCCGCGCCGCATCCGCCCACTGCCGCGTCGCACCGTCCTCCTGTCGGGTCGCGCCAACCGAAACCGAAGACGCACGCCGCCGGGCCGAAGCAAGCGAAGAAGGCCAAGGCTCCGACGGCCCGAGGCCGTGCTTCCCGTGCATCGGCTGCCCCATCCGCCGCCGCCTCCTTCCACGCCCACAACGTGTTCGACCAAGCGCCGGAGAGGTCAATTTCTTATCTTTTTCCGCGGTTTTCTAAAATCGATGGATTTACTTACGAGTCCGAACGTTTCGATTGTGTAGCTGTCCCACGGATACAACCTACGCGCAAATGTTGGAGGACAATTAGGTGGACATTACGAGTGCTCCGCTTGATTCGTTTGACATACCCGAGGCCGTTGGGACTTCATCAAGCAAACATGTAGCCGGTGGTGTGGATGTTTGGAGCAAGTGAGGAATGCAACGCCATCCGGTGTAACAATCGATGACTATGATCGCATTGCGCATCAAAGGTTCAAGCAAATGGCGGCCTCAAAGTTTCGGCCCTTCATGCTTCAACATTGTTGGAAGATTCTTGAGCATAGCGAGAAATGGAGGTTGAGGGATGAAGAAGGTATCCCGAAGAGAGGTGCATCTAAGATGGACGATGGTGAAGATAGTGATGATGCACCAAGGGGAGGAAGAAACAAGGACAAACCAGATGGAAGAAAAATGGAGAAAGACCGAGTCAAGAGGGAGAAGGAGGCATCATCTTTGAGAGACCAAATTGCATCGATGATGAAGTCCAAGGAAGCAATGATGGCCAAACACTTGGAGGTCAAGGTGGCATTGGCCGAAAAGAAAAGTGTAGGCAAAGTGAAGAAGTGGACGACAAGATGCTCCTTTGAAGAGCGCACGATATCCATTGAAGAGGAGAAGATCAAAGCCGACAATAAAGCCGAAGAGAACCGGTTGATGATGCTCGATCCCACCTCTATGAGCCAATGGTTTGGACGTGTTGGATGTTAATGTTTGATTCATCGACATGTTGATTGAGATTGCGCATTCTTTTGGTCATTTTTATTGTTATCTAAGTTGCGCATGATTTTGGTATGTACTAGATTGATGTAATAGACCTAATTCGGCGATCCATGTTGAAACTTTAACTTGATTCGGTGATGAGAACTATTGAAACTTGTATTTGAATCGGTGTGATAAATGTTAAAACTTGTGAAATGCTGAAATATCGATTTTCCGGTACCGGTACCTTGTGCAGAACAGACACGGTAAACTCGTTTCCGGTACGAGTATACTGCATCTGTTCTGCCCCGCGCCGCCGGAAACTGATTTCCGGCTCAACCGGATAGCACATATCCGGTATCTGCTAGAGATGCTCTAAGCCTACTTCTATCCTGCTACATTTAGTTCAATTCAGTATTGTTTGATCTGCAGTTTATTGACTAGGGAACTCAGGACATTGGAGAAAACCATGTGTGCAATCAGTTGGATAAAATTATGTGACCAAACATATGAACTAGAGCATCTCAGAAACACAATTGACAACTGAGACGCACTGGATCATGAAGAAACCGGTCATGCATGAGCGGAAACAGCAGGTCCATCTCATCTTCAGAACAGAAGGCCACAGTACGTCAAACGGTTATCTGACAAGGCATGGAAACCGAAATGTTAACCATCATGTCAACTGACGCAAATGATGCATTCTTACAGTAAACCATCAGTTACACCACGGAGATAAACTAGTCTCACATACAGGATGCACGTAGAACAAGTGATCATGAACACATGAAATATTTGCATTGAAGCTGATTTTGCTCATACAAACAGAAAGCAAAACCTCCTAAACGAAACACTGAAACCAGGGATACTGTAGATGGTGCGGTAACTCTTATACTAATAGTGTAGTGTAGACACTGGTAACTCTCTACACCCATGCAAAATCAAGCTATAAATCTCTTTCAAAAAATAAATAAACAAAACCTAACTACAACTCTTGAGAAAGATTATAATGCCTGAACGGAAAACTAAACATAACTACTGAACATCGTTCGGGATCTTTCTGCTGAGTCACACCAGAGCTGTACGACCATGTTGCTGATTCTAATTCAGCTCTTGTTGATTTTGAAGCTATTTCTTTAAGAGAAGAAAAGAAATAGTAATAGTTTACATAGAAAACATAGAGACCTGCATTGTAGAAGTTTAAATGAGATGTTCAGATGCACACTCTACATCACAATATATTACCAACGTAAAGTGCTTGGCACACTAGAACTATTGAAATCAGGATAACTAACGCATTACTGAACACCAAGAGAACATTCACTTGCCAGACAGCAACAAATGACTGATTTATGAGAAATGATGCACAGTAAAGTAGGCTTGTCCTCGGGACTAAACCTCTAACCAAACCATTGACTACACAAGACAGCAATCGCAACAAAAATGCAACCAGCTACTCCCTCCGTCCCAAAATAAGTGTCTCAGATTTGCACAAAAGTGGATGTATCTAAACTTGGTTTCATGTCTAGATACATCCAACTTTTGATAAATTTGAGATACTTATTTTGGGACGGAGGGAGTATATACTTGCACATCAAATATTCAGTAAACCATATTTTAGAAGACAGGGTATCATATCAGCAATATACGAGATGTTCCCCGTGATAAGATTCTAAGTGAGGCACTATTGACACACAATCTGCAGTAAGCAAAGACAATACAACAAGAGCCGAGAAGCAAAGGAACATGGTAAAATTAGTGATCGTTAGATCGTACAGCACTATTGCAAAAGACAAATCATGTAGATATTACTAGGAAAAGGTCCCTGATCTAAGTTTACTTCAGCGGTTATGCACAGAGGCAAAAGTTCATATCACTTGCCAATTGCACAATATACTCCATGTGTAACATATATGATACAAATGATCGGTTTTTAAACCTACCTCTGTTATGTCACAGTTTAGTTCAGTTCAATATTATTTAATCTGTAGTTTCTTGACCTAGGAAATTATAGTGGCGTAGAAGAAGTGAGTGCAAATCAGTGTATGATATGGAAAATTCTCTGGCCATACAGATAGAAAAATAGACCAGTTCAGAAAATATGTAGTGACAATAATGCATTTATAACCAGGACTAAAGGGCCCGCTCTCTAAGTTATATAATTACCATGATTAAATGAGAGAGGAGAACGAAGATGGGTTGATGGGTGCAACCGGAAAGTGTAGCAACTCAACATCATCTTCTCCCTGGTACAGTTATCTGAGACTCTGAGGTCATGTCTGGCAAATTTCAATTGGTTATTTCCGCTTGACTTCTAATACGTAAAGCCCCTCTTTAACATGATACAGTTCATTGCTACTTTTCAAATTAAACAGAGTTGTATAAATATGGAAGCATGAACTAATTTAGGAGGTCAATTATAATAGATAACTTGGACTAACTAGAGATGACTACCAAGGTTAGCATGCACCTGCCGCTGCCAGCTAGCAGGTGATTCCTCAAAAGGAATGCACAAAATGAGTATTTGTTATTACTCTTATAAGTTATAAGACATGACAAAAGAAGGAACTTCTTGACATTGCGTGTTTAACTCTACAGTTGGTGTGAAAGGTTAGCATACCATTTCATGTTCAATCAACTTCACCAAGTAAAACCAGACATCACAATTTTGTCATGTAACCTAAGAGAACCCATTAGTTCAGAGGGGACGTGGTACCTTTTGGGCGTCAAAGCAAAATGATATAATCAGACGTATCACACATTCAGCAGACAGATTTCTCCTTCTTTCATAAATAGTTCATCATTTATTTAACTATCCATTACTCAGTGAACAGAGGTGGTTTCCCCGCCCTCTGTGCCTAGACCATACAACACACCGGCATATTTCTCGGTCAACCCACCGAAGTACGACTCCTTGAGCTTGTTGAACGAGAGCGCCGTGAGCAGCGAATCGGAGCCCGCCTGATGGCAGATTCCGACCCGCTCGACGTCGAGCAGCTCGGCGAGCTTGTTCAGCCCACCGTGGAGGCTGTTGCAGAATCTCATGAGGTGCTTGATGTCGTAGACGACGGGGAAGTATATCTTGATGAGGTCGAAGAACCCGGAGCTGGTGTCCGGCAGGTTGGAGCCGGTGAGCAGCTTGAGCAGGTACCCGAAGTCGTAGCCGCTGTGGAAGGTGACCCAGTGGATCTCGGCGTTCAGGACGACGCCCGACGACATGAGCAGCTCGGCGAACCGGCGCGCGTCGGCGCCGTCGGCGGAGTGGCGGGCGAAGTCGATCCCGCTGCGGCGCAGCAGGTCGATGGAGTCCGCGGCGGCGACGTCGGTGCGCGGGTCGAAGCCCCGGAAGTTGAACTGCCAGACGCAGGGGCGGCCGTCCGGGCCGAGAGCCGGGAGGCCGCCGCGGTCGTCGGAGAAGGTGAGGCCGAGCTGGATGAGCTTGAGCATGTCGACGTTGGCCTTGAGCGTGGCGTAGTTGAAGTCGGCGGGGGACTTGAAGGTGCCGAGCGGGCGGCAGACCACGCCCGGGAACTCCGTGTCCATGGCCACGTACGGGTAGTCGTCCACGATCTCCCGGATCACGGCGAACTCGGCCTCCAGGTTCTCCGCCCACACCTCGCGGATCTCGACCCCGTCGGGCTTCTCAACGGCCGACGTCGTCGCCATCGGCTACCGCGCATCAAAGATTCGAGCTTTCCTCCCCTCTCCTTTCCTGGAACCCTCAGAGCTACGGGGCGGGGTACGGTTTGCGTGACGGCGGGTGTGCAGTAGCAGGAGGTGGTGGGCCCACGGGTCGGCGGCGCGGGGTGGGAGCTCCCGTGGGCGGGAGGAGGAGATGGAGATCTAGGGGCCAGGCGGAGGAGGGGAGCTTGGGATTGGGATTTCGGTGGGGAAGAAGATGAGAGGAGAGGGGACGCATGGGGAAAGAGGGTGACGTGAGCCGTCCGGGTAGGGTTGGTGCCACGTGGTGGGCCCGCAAAAGGTGGGACCTCGGCATGATTGCCGGCCGAGAGCGTGCAGAGGATATGCCTTCCTGGGTGGCTGCCCGGTGGGCCAGGGGCTGGTGGGGCTTATTTTTGTGTGGAGGTGAGGGTGGCACGTCAGGGAAGGCAGAGCTGGTGGATTGGAACGAGCAAGGAAAACACGGGAAAGGGTGATGAGCAGTTTGGTTTTGTTTTGCTTTGCTTCCCTTGAAGAAAAAGAAAAGGAGAGGTTGGAGGATTTTCATTGACTTGGGTTTGATCATTGTAAATCCCCGTTTCTCACGTTACTTTTTTCATTTTATCTACTCTTTGATTTGTTTATTTATATGAGTACACGACATTGTAGGTGTTAATAAATAAAAAATAATGATATTTTAAAGTTTTCTTAAAAAATACATGTATACATACACATGTTAGCTATATATCTAGAGTTTTGCTAGATGGTACTGTACATACTACATAACCAAATTGTGGCTAAAAGGGTAAAATATAACTTTTTTCAATAGTTGTTTTTTGTGATTTCAGTGCAAATTTGGTCGTACACATTAGACATGTATATGTACTTATAAGCTTTTTCAGAATTTTTGGAGACCTAGAAATAAACTTTTCGAATTTTTATAATGCGGGAACACTATAGTTCAGGAGATGCAAATGCTTTTCGATTGTATGTCTCTTTTATTTGGTCATCGAGTTCGTTTCGATATCGTGGGGCGTTTTGGAGGGCTTTTTATGTGGAAAATCTTATAGTTCATTTTGACAATCTAGATGCAAATCAAGATAAATGATTGTCGTCTGCTGGATTTTATGGTTCGTAGCCTATTCGTCTTTTGGTAGGCCATTTAATCTGTATGATCCACTTTGACTCGTAGAACTAGATGCTCCTATTGTGGAACAATACATTTTACAAATTTAAAAAATTGAAGATAAATCGGGCGTACATCTACATATTATACGGTACATAAAGTTTCATGCAAAAATTGACATTTGTTATGATACACGTTATGTCCTTTTTGAACAAAATAAACTTTCAAGATACAAGTTTGTCCTTTTTGCCTACGACACTACAAATGTTCTCTCTTCACAAAATATCGCAAGACGTGTATATTAAGGGAGTAGCCACCTATGATTTTTCTTGTACGTTTATTTTCATTACTTCAAACGACTCTGGAGTTTTATTGTGCATTCGAACTGACACTGAATTGATTTAACCTGCTCAAACTCAAAACGCTAAACTTTGAACAGTAAGACCAAGTAATCTCCTCGTAGTGGTACACTGCCATGTAAAAAACTACCTTGAGAATTTAAGCAATGCAGATGGACGGAGTCAACGGATGCAACAAAGGTTAAATTGCCAAAGATGCCTAGCAGTGGATCAGCACTTCTATCTTTATTATGGGAGTATTTAAGGTGATTTACGGTGACCAGGATAGCCCCCCTTAATTAGTTTGGCTACCTGTCCAAGTTGCCAAAAAAAATAGCAATGAACTGAATAGTTTCGAAGACTTGCCCATTGCGATAGAGACATATCATCCGATGAGTTCTCAAATTGTGCATGAGAAGGAACCACCAGGTCAGAAGAAACAAGCATATATATACCTCCAACAGGATGCACCAAAATGCCATGGACCTTCAAATACCAGAAATAAGCAATGAATTGATCGGGTTGTTTTCACATCGGTAGCTGACCTGATTCCGACCGGTTTCTTCCTCCTTGTAGCTGGTCATAGCTCCGTGCATGCGGCTCTAGCATATCGAGAGGTCCTCGCCACCACTTAGGGTGTGTTCGGTTTGAGAATCTGAAGGAATGGAATGGCCATTCCATTCTAGCAGAACGGAACCGTGCCCATTCTTGTGTTCAGTTTGGACAAAAAAATTGTCACGGAACCGTTCTATTCTTGTATTCGGTTTTGGAGTGGGATGAGGATGGAATGGAACGAGGTGAGAATGGAATTATTCCTAATGTCGATTAATTATTCCTAAACTTGATTAATTATACATAAACTCGATTAATTATTCTTAAACTTGATTAATTATTCGTAATCTTGATTAATTATTCCTAATCTTGATTACTTATACCTAAACTTGATTAAATTAGAGAGAGACAGACAACCGTTCCACCTCGTCCGGCCGAATCGGCCGGACCGGTGCGTTCCGAATATTAGAGGAATATTCCAACCCGTGAATTCCATTCCATGTCCTAACCGAACACAAGAATGGGTTCTGGGAATGGAACGGTTCCATTCCGTTCCACTCCATCCCAGAACCGAACACACCCTTAAGGTACGACACCATCATCCATCATTGTAAACCTCTTTCTGCTTCAAAGCTCGGACCTTGACCTCTCCTCCATTTACATTTCTCAGAACCTCTCGAGATGTTGAAGGGGAGGAGGTCGAAGAGAAGGAGGTCCCCTGCGCACAGCCTGACCAATGACCTCGTTGTCGAGATCCTCTCTCACCTCCCCGCCAGATCGCTCTGCCGCTTCAAGTGCATGTCCACGACCTGGCGGGACCTCATCTCTCACCCCATCAACCGTACCAAGCTTCCCCAGACCTTGGCTGGCTTCTGCACTCAGCACGATGACGATACTGAGACCGTGGGCTAGTCAGTTCCCTGTTTCACCAATGTCTCCGGCAGAGGCCCCCGTTGGTCTCACCCTCGCTTGACTTCCTGCCGATCCACAAACGCATCTATCCCTTGGGCATCTGCAATGGCCTACTCCTCTGTAAATCTTGTCCTATTGGGGACATGTCCGATACCCATTACTTCGTGTGCAATCCTGCAACGAAAGAGTGGGCTGCATTGCCGGATTCCCAACTTGGCCACAGGAGGAGGGGTTCATGCTTGGGTTTTGATCCCGCCGTATCATCCCACCTCTACGTATTTGAATTCCTTCAAGGCAATGAGCATTTCCCCCCATTGGGCAAAGGAGTGAAGGTGTATTCCTCTGAAACCAGAGAACGAGTTCGTCAGGAGGACAAAGATATTATCTCTCTTGGCTTCGGATTGTCAAGTGTCTTTTTGAATGGTTGTCTGCATTATCTCACCACTGATTGTGCTATAGCCGTGCTGGATACTCAGGGGAAAGCACGCAGGAGCATACCTGTCCCTGATAATGAGGATGATGGTTTCATTCAGCTGTCCCAAGGCCGTTTGCACTATGCCAATTTTGAGGCAGACGATGAACATGAAATGACTCGGCTAGTGGTTTATGTTCTGGAGGACTATGAAAACCAGCAATGGAAACTGAAGCATACAGCTGAAGCGTCGTATGTACTTGGATATACAGGTCATAATCTTGTGCGGCAATTTGAATGGGTTGCAATCCATCCGGACTGTAACATGATCTTCTACAATAATTTGTGGGGTGCTAAAACATTGAAGTCCTATGATATGGACCGTCGGCAAGTCCAAGCGATCTGCACTCTTGGAGCGGACACTCGGGAGGTATATTTGCCGTATGTGCCATTGTTTTCAGAGTCTCAAGCTTTGCACAAGCACAGGTAGCAACAATACGAGACTTCTGCCTTTATAACAACTGGCTCTTGACCAGGAGTCAAGTTCTTCTTCCATGTAGAAGAGGGCTTGGCATGTGTCTTGCATCTATTTTATTTTCAAGCAATATTGGTTTTCTGGATGTATCTTGGCTTATTGCTCTTAGTTTTGTTACTGCCATTTCAATGGATTTTGTACCGTCAGTATTTGTATCGTTGTGTGAATGGTTCTAGACAATGGTTGATCCGTAAATTGGGCTCACATAGCATATAGCATCGAAAGCTTCCACAATGTTTGTATCTAATTACGGTATTTATAAACGAATTGCTGACATGACATTGTATGTAACCAAGAAAAAGATTGAGGTCGTACTTCCTCCGTTTTTATTTACCTCATGTTTTGGATTTTTTCAAAGTCAAACTCTTGAAAGTTGATCAAGTATATACGAAAAAATATTAACATCTATAATATGTAAAGTACATATAAAAAATATATTTTATGTTTATTACAGTAATATTAAACTTATATTATAAATGTTGATATTTCTCTATATATTTGATCAAATCTACAAAGTTTGATCTTTACTAAACCGGGCCTAATTTTTAGTTTAAAGTCTTAGGATGCAAATTTTCTGTTCAATAGTCATGAAAATACATTGCGTCAGCGGCCGGAAGCTTGGGCACTTTGCCGGGGTAGAAGGGGCACTGAATCCACCACTGATTCCGACACTTCTTGTACTCCCTCCGTTTACAATTACTTTGCTTTATGGGTTCAGTCAAAATAATATTTTGTGAAGTTTGACAAAATATATAAAAAAGTATAAATATTTACAACAAATTTCAACATTAATTGAATCTTCATAAGATATATTTTTATATTATATATATTTAATATTATAAATGTTGATAGTTTTTCGCATACACTTGGTCAAACTTTGAAAAGTTTGACTTTAAAACACCAGAACGCGAAGTAGATAAAAACGGAGTGGGTATAATTTTATATGATATCGTTTGAAGGATCACACTGATTATCTATTGCCATCAAAGGACCATCGATTTTCGTCAGAGAAACATTGGACGAGAAATCGTCGCACGCATAACCGCTCTCCTAGTCGCATATGCACGATGGCGGCAGTACTCCAAAAATCTTAATGGCAACCGACACAGTTTCCATTAATCCCTCCTTCTCAGATATATACTAGAATGCATATGGACAAAAATATGAACATCTACAATATTAAAAGAACAAAATATGAAAGTATATTTCATGATGGTTCTAGCAATAATTATTAGGAATTATAAATGCCTACACTTTTTTCTCTATAGTTTTCAAACTTTGAAACATTTGATTTTGACCAAAAAATATAGGTATCTTATTTTGGGAAGGAGGAAATACCTTTGTATTTTCTCGAAGTTTATGCATTAGTCTCTACAAGTATAACACAAATAGACAATATAGTTTAGTGACATCCTGGTAGTCCGGTAGACGAAAAATGCGAAATTGTGCACCTTCCTCTCGTCGCTTTCTCGGTTAGTACTCCGGATGGCAATGGGTACTCGATACCCGCATCAAATGGGGAGGGTTTGGTTAAGAATAAAAACCGCGTGTATTCTTAGCGGTAGAAAACTCATACCATCGGTTCTAGCGGAGGCGGGTATGGGGGTGCCAAACCCGCACCCGCGAACCCTTAGACCCAACTATTACACCTAGACCGCACATGTCATTGTCTAGTAACAACCCTACACCTCATATTGTCCTCACCTCCCCCACTAGTTCTAATCGGTGGTCCCTCGCCAGTCCCTCTCTCCTCCCGTGGCACGCGTCTATTTCTCCTCTTCCTCTCTCTTGCTGTTGTGCGCCGCACGCCCACCCATCGACGCGCCGCTCAGTCCCATGCGTCGCCGCCGTGGCCCGCCGCAGGCCCACACCTTCTCCACGGAGGCCGGGCCGCTCTAGTTCGACGAGGGGGCTCTGGCGATGGCCCGCGGCAACGAGGCACGTCTATGCATCTTGGCGGGTACCTGTCAGGTCTCGCAAACCTAACGGGTCGCGGTCTGGTGGAGTTCTAAACCCGCGACAGGTATGGGGCCGGTCGCGGGGGAGGAGGGTCGGGTGCGGGTACGAGGGAGCAAACCCGGCCCTGAACCTGGCGGCGGCCATCCCGAGTTAGTACTGGAACAAGAACAAGGTGGGCCCGGATTGGCGGGTGCGCCGTGCCACAGAGCCGAGCCCACCCGACCAGTTGACCAGTACGGTGGCACGGCAGGCTACCCGACGCCTCTCCCTCACCAACACATCGGCAACAACGCAACCCACCCTTGCGCCCCTCCACGCCTCCCCCACTGATTCGCTCGCCGCGGGAGCGCGCGCGCGAGATCCAGCCGCGCCCCCCGCTGAGATCTCCCGCCCGCCGCGCGGATCACTAGTACGGGGCCGCCCAGGAGCTCGGAGCCATGGAGGCGTCGTCCTGGGACGCCCTTCGGAAACAGGTAAAAACCCGCCCCCGCCGGATCCCTCTCCCGCTCCCCTCAGCGCCTGTTCGCCGGAGATCTGGGCCTGTCCGACACCTGAGCGGTGCGCGGGATGTGGGTTAGCGTACTCGTGTCGACGATCCTCCCCTCTTGCCCGCTGAATTTGATAGTCGACCCGTGTAAATTAAACCGGTTGTGTGCTGTCTTGTTGGTCGAATCCATATTACTCCGTGTCTGTGGAACGAAATGTTTTTTTCTTCTTAGCCTTTTCGTTACAGCAGGACTAGGTTCGTACTGGCTAGGTTCTAGAAACTGTGCTTCAGGTGTTCGTCTGCACCTCCATCAGTCATATCTTTTGGTAGAGGGGTTAACTCGGAGCAATGTGACACTGATCCAGTGCCAAAATGACTAGAACTTCCGTCCTATCAAACGGCCTCGTTTTCACCTGCTGTTGCGTTGATTGGGTACTCATTCTTATGGAGAATCTGGTAATATGGTCTTCTTGTTTATGAGGGCGAGTAGGCTCTCATTTTTGGTGTTCAGAGTTCAGACTACCATACTGGGTATGGCAGAAACCATCCTTTTATAGACTAAGAAGATGCTCCACCAGGTCGTCCTCTGTAATGATGTCACGCATTACGGTTTCGCAAGATATTTCGAGTAGGCTGTTTAGATTTTTTGTGGCTGTACTTGCGTGTGCTTAACCTTGTCTGTATACAATTTTCCCTTTTAGGCGAGGAGGTTGGAAGCCCAGTTAGATGACCAAATGATTGCATACCGTAAATTGGTTTCTATGAAATCGGATGGTTCGGAAAATGATCGAGAGCGATATTGAAAGATCCTTAAAGCAACTTCAGCAAGTAAATTCTCAAATGCAAACCTGGGTATCGTCAGGAGGCTCTGAAGTTCTTTCTCATACATTGACCCGTCACATGGAGATTTTGCAAGACCTTACCCAGGTAATATTGCCTCTTACACTAATACACTAAGCAATTGCATTCTTCATAACTGTAGTTTGTTTAGCTATGATGTTAGTCAGGGGTCTATTAGTTTTTCCATAGTCATAATCTTCTTGAATCATAATATCCTGTGGAGAAATACCTTTTGAAGTTTGAACACCACATTTAAAACAGCTAGACTTCTCTCGTAATTCCAAAAGCTACTAATCCAACACAGGAATTCTATCGGCTTCGATCAAGCCTCAGAGTCAAGCAACAACATGCTTCCCTCCTTGACTTGAGAGACTTCGACAGAGCAAAGTTTGACGTTGAAGAGGCTGGAGAGTCGGAAGCTCTTCTTAGAGAACAAGCTGCAATTGGCAGGAATTCCGGACAGGTAGGACTGTCATACTTCTTAGGAGTACTTGAATTGCTTTCTGCTATTTGCATTTTTTTCTATTTCTGTTTGGATATAATAGTATATGAGGCAACAACTGAACCTAGGAACAACTTACCTGCACAGGCGGAGTCACATTGTGGTATCAACATGATTTCTCAAGCATTCCAATGCAAGTAGCTTCACTCATCTTTCTTGGTAGGAGATAATTCAATTTCATTAGGGAAAAGAAACGAAATCAAATTCCCTACAATGATCGTGACCTGGTGTACCTGTCAACTGATATTTTGTTAACTTATAGAACAGTATCTGCCACATAAAATAAGGGAACGATAATGATACTCTTTTTTTGTACCCCGATGACATGTTCTGCACATTTTTTAGTGTTCTTGTTTGTTATTTATGTCTTTGGATTCCATATAACTCAGCAGAATTGGACGACTATTCATATATTTGTTTACAATCCATGATCAATTTTGGCTTGATCATAGTATATACTCGAAAAGTAATGTGTGTGTTAGTGCGTCTTCTTCAGTTTGAGAGAAATATCTTGAATTCCAGCCTATATGCTTGTGAAATTGCTGTTTTGAAAATCACAGTGAAGTGAAAAAAAAGAGAATAGCCAAAATACCACTACTCAAAACCGAAAGTGTCAAAATGCCACTAGTGAAAACCAAAGTGCCAAAATACCATTCCGTTTCGTTTTTTCATGCCAAAATACCACTAGTAACTAACTGAGACTAGCATCTATTAAGAAAGATACAGATGACCTTGAAATGCATCACCGGGATCAAAACTGATACAGAAGCTGACAAGCACACATTCAGCATCCGTACTTTGCACATAATAATCAAATGCACATAAAGGAGAGGTGAAATATGATTACTATGGTGAGAAATCTCCCGTCCTAGATGGAGGAACCTGGCAGGAATCAGGCGAGCCAGTACAAACCTGCGGCGCTGGCGGGAATAAGCAGCGGCAGCTGAGCATGTTGAACGGGGAGCGGCCCGGTCAGGGCTAGCGGCGGCGGGGCATGGGGAGTGGCGGCGCTCGAGCGGCTAGCGGGAGTGGAGGCGACGCGGGGGGTTAGCTGCAGGGGGGCGGGCATGGGGCAGTCGCGCGCCGGCGCCGCCATTGTTCCTCGCTGCGGGGAAGGTATGAACATGGGGTTTATTTTCCTTATTTAGATGAAGGCAAGGGCAGTTTTGGCAAGTCACAAAAATGAGACGGCTTGACTAACGGACTGTGTTTGACATTCGACGGTCGTGGTATTTTGGCATGAGAAAGCCAAATTTGAGTGGTATTCTGGCACTTTCGGTTTTGAGTAGTGGTATTTTGGCTATTCTCTAAAAAAAAGACTTCAAAGCTCCATTTGAAGGGGTTTCTGGACTTTGGTAGGTATTGTCGAGGGGAAACATAGAGGCATCAGGGCAATACTTCGGTACTGGAGTTATTGCCTATTTCAGCATTAGGGCATTAATTCAGTTTGAAGAGTTGCCTAGTTCCTAACAAATCCTGAAATGAATCGAATGAAGCATAGAGACATCGTTGGCATGCTTATCTTGAGCTCTGAAGAGGATAAGATAGTTTGTAGGTGCAGCTTTTAGCAAGACGACATGGTCTTTGTGTGAGGAGATAATCTGATGCAAATATTGGACCACGTCTGGCAAGGCTTTAAAGCTGATAGTCCCTTCTTGAATGGAGCTTCCTAGGCCGTCATTTTCTTAGATCTGGACATGAGAAATTAGTGGTTATTCCCTTGACCAGTAAGATAGATGGACTACCCTGTGAGAAGGATGTTCTGACAATGTCTACAGCACATGAAGTCTATTCTTCTCTACAGATGGCCCATAACAATGCTTAACTTTTTCCTCGAGTCACCTTTTTTAACATAGCAGCATTTATAACTATGATTGCCAACATTGGAGAAAACAGTCCTTGTAATGAGAACTCGAGAACCAAACTACCTATTGTACTTGACAATGTTTCCTAAAGATTATGAGATTGAAAGACAGCGAATAATACACAGATGGACTTCTGAGGGTTTCGTCCATGGTGAAAGGGGGGAAGATCTTGTCGAGCTAGGAATGACATACTTCCATGAGCTTGTTAACAGAAGTTTAATAGAGCCGGTGTACAGTGGTTATGATGGAAAGGCATCGCATTGCTGAGTCCACGACAGGGTTCTTGGTTTCCTCATTTACATGTCTACTGAAGAGAACTTATGTACAGTGTTAAGCAATAATTCAAAGCCAAATAGCAGAATACGTCGGCTCTGTCTGATGAAAAATGATGATATGCTCACTAGAGACTTTGTTTAGCGATTGATAGGTGCATCTGATTCCACTGCCAACCTAGCTAGATAGCCTGATGCTTCCTCTAGCTTCCTCATTTTCTGATCATATAATTAGTTTAGAAAATTCTTACACTTCCCTGAACGTGTACTGCCTGCTTGACTGTTGGGTCATTTATGGCCCTACACATGAATTATATACTGCCATTATGCGAGTTATACTCGCAAAGCATGACTGGGGCAGGCCTTGTGTTATCGTAATAATAAATTCGAATAATCTTTATGCCATAATTAGGTAACATCTGACTTTTACCTGTAAGTAACTAGCTTTTCTGAAACTCTTTACTTTATTTGCATGTTTAGGTGGACAATGTGATATCTCAAGCTCAAGCAACACTGGGCGCTCTCATGTCTCAACGGTCAACGTTTGGTGGCATTACTAGCAAAATAAGCAACGTTAGCAGCCGGATTCCCACGGTATGTATTTATGAGCAAGCGACTCATTCCATCTCCTCTAATGACGTGCCCCTTACGATTTTGTTCACTAAACCTGTCAGATCAATCACATCCTCGCGGCAATCAAAAGAAAGAAGTCGATGGACACCATCATCCTCTCGCTCGTCGCGTCAGTCTGTGCGTTTCTTATGTTCATCTACTGGCTGTCAAAGTAGGTTGGCCAGCCAGTCTCGCAAAGGCATTACATAGTGTTGTAAGTTTGGATCACACTGCCTGCCCGTCCGTACAGAGATAATGATGATTGGTGTTTGTACAATATCGATTCAATGCTATTACGTTTCCAGATCGTGCTCCAGCCCCCACCGTGTGTCCAGGTCGGCCCAACTAGACTTTTTTTTTTTGAAAACTGAGGCGCAAAAGCTTTGCCTCATCGATTAATTAGGAACGAAGAGAATTGCCCAGTTAATTGACGGGAGACCGGACGAAAACCGTTACAACAAACACACGCTAGCCACTCAAACGACCAACTCGACACACCAACAAGTGCACACCAATAAATAAAATGGGTGCGTGTGACCTCTGGGAGACTGGGACAGAGGAATTATTGGCATTTGCCGTCTGAACTACTATCTCCGTACCGCCCAGATTTGGGTGTTAAACATAGATGGACCCGAACCAGGCCTGCTAGGTGGCTGGAGAGTTTATTACTAGCTTCTCTGCACCCTTCCAGCAAGCAAACACAAGTTTAATCTTGGCGAACGGATAGCCATTTATCCATCCGCACGACATAATTCAGAGACCGTTTGGTACTTGCAGCGTTGCAGGACCGGGGTCCCTCGCCCACATGCGGTTTGAGGTGGGGGCACGGCACACGGGTTCCAGACTTCCGGTGAGCCAGCGCCCACGGCGAGAGCCGGTCACCGGTTCTCCTCGTCGTCGCCGGCGTCATGGCGTCGTGAGCTCAGCCGTCTGTAAAACCGTGTCAGCTATCTCTTCCCGCCGGTTCCCGGCTAGCATGGGCGTGACGAAACTGTAGGCGCTTCCGATAGCACGTCGTCACGATACAACAACGCAGCGCGTCTGGGGATAGGAGATGAGCCTCTGGCCGTTCAACGTGGTGGAACTCGGATCAAGAGCCAGCTCTCACTTTGTCAGGTTCTTCACCGCAGGCAGCAGTAACCAGATCTGTTGACCATGTGTGGTCAATTTAAGAGAACCAGATCTGCATAAAGATCCTCTCTCCCAAAGACACTTCTAAAAGCATCTCCACCCGCACCCTCCAAAAGTCATTAGGGGTCCGGACGCCAAAAAACGCCGACAGCGGCGGCATCCCAAAGGGTCGGCCTGAGCAAAATGGTGTCCGACACCCTCAAAAGGGCCCCCAAGTTTGGAGCCTCTCTCGGGGGGTGTCGGACATGGGGCGGACATGCCTCTGACAGGGGCAACCCACCCGTCATACACACGCCGCATCCAGGCGTTATTAATCACGTCGTGCAGAAGGCCGGTCTGGCCGCGTTAATGGCGCTGTCGTCGGCGGTTTCCAAGCGACGCGACTGGACGGCGGTGCGCCTGCACACAAGCATGCCATTAACGGCGGTCAGGCGACGCGACGGCTCCCCAGACCACGCGGCCGGCGTTGCGGATTCTCCATGCGTCACATTTACGCCGCCCGCACCGCCCATTGCCACGATATAAGCCGGCGCCCTCGCCGTGCTTATCCACCCCGTCTTCTCTCTCGCCCTCCCTCTCTCTCGCCCCTACTCACTCGCACCCATTGCGTACGGCGAGGACGCCTGGCAGCTGCACCGGTACGGGCTCCTCGCCCTTCCGGACTGCCGCCTGCCCAAGCACTGGGCCGTCTCGGCTGGTGGCCTTCCCGTGCTACCGCTGTCCGAGACGACGGAGCAGATGCGGCGATTCATCGCTCGCTGGCGGAGCGGCGCCTCCTCGAGAATGACAAGGGCCAGGCCAACTAGGGCCGTTGGCTCGAGCGCTTCGAGCGCGAGCGGGAGGCGGTCATCGCCACCGTCGACGGCCCCAGAGCGCTCGAGTCGCGCTACAACACTCATGGGCACCACCACTGGTGGGACGCAACCAGCCACACGGTTGCATCCGCTATCGAGGCCGCCCGCCGGCACGCCGCCACGGGCAGCGCCATCCCGCTGCGCCTCCTTCCACCGGCGCCGCGATTCCCTCCACCGCGCCCCGTGTCGCGCCAGGTCGTGAAGCAAGAGCGCCGCTCACCACCGCGTGGTGGAGGCATCACCATCCATGAACGAGAACGCCGCCAGCGCGTTCGCCACCACGCCTGCGCGGGCGCCTCTACCTTCGTCGCCCCAGGGCGGAGGCAATGCCGGTGGAGGTAATCCCGACGGGTTACGACGTGTCGTCCGAGCTGTGGAACAAGCACGACGGCGACAACCCAGTCTTGCTGGCGGCGCTCTCCGACTCGGTGGTCGTCATCGAGCAGGACTCGCCGGGCCTCTTGGCGACCCTGACGAGGTCGGCCCAGATGGCAGCCTCCTCCTCCTCTGGCGGGGCCTCACCAGCCGTGCGCCGGGCCACGACGGCGCCTCCTCCAGCCGCGCGCCGTGCCACGACGGAGCCTAGCCGTGGTGCCTCCTCCGCCACCGTGGTGCACCTATAGTAGGCTAGGCGGCGGCTAGGGTTTAGGCTTTTTCAAATTTCGTTCAAATATTTTGTATTTTGCACCGAATATGAATGAAATTTAAAATGTCTTTAAATTCGTTTGAATTAAAAAAAAAATTGTCTTTGGGGTGCACCGCTGTGGGCTGCACCCCAATTGACCGGACATAGGTCCAGCACCCCCAATTGAGGTCTAAGAGCATCTCCAACCGGAGGCCCCAAACCCACCCCAAACGTCCGGACGGACAGCCCGGACAGGATTTGGCCCAAAAACCTCCACCCAACGGAGGCCCCCATAGCCATCCCAAACGACCGGGCGGTCCGGCACACCCCAAACCCAGCCCATATCTGGGGCGGGTTTGGGGCGGCCCGGACGCGCCCGGACGCGTCCGCCCCCCTGTCGCTGACATCGCGGACCTACATTTTCCACCATAAATCGGACGAACCCGGCCAGTAGATATTTTGCACACCCTTCTCCTAGCTCCGGCGCCGCCCCCTTCCTCCTCGCTCCCCAGCACCCCCGCCGTCGTCCGGCGCCCTCCAAGCTCCGGCGCCGCCGCTTTTGGTCACGAACCTTCCCCGGCCAGTTTTGCAGATCTGTCGCGGCCATTGTCGCGACGGATTTGGCCGCATTTGCGAGGGATTTGACCGCATTTGCAGAGACGGATTTCCGCCGCCGCGTCCGTCCATCCCACAGCATTCGCATCTTCCACGCCTTCTCAGCCCGCCCGGCTCCCCGATCTGTAAGTTCGTCCGAACCCAAGCTCCGCCCTCTACGTCGTGGTCCATTCCGGTCTCGGACATGATTCAATGGGACCAAGAGTCGGCTGGCTCCTACCCTCTATACGAGGAGGACAGCTCCTCCGGCTCGGTATGTCCTAACTTTGAGCTCACATTTAGAGTTTTCCCCAATATTGTGCAATGTGGTTGATTTGAGTCGGAAATATTTCAATTGTAGGATTCAAAATCATGTAGTTGCAATGTCCGTGGAGTGATATCCGTGTTGAACGAGTCCCTCCGAGGCAAGATGCGCATATTGGAGGATTTGAACTTCACAATTATTGGAAAGACTAAGATTGAAGAAAAGTTTGAAGAAGTTCATGCTACTAACCGGAAGTTGGAGGAGAAAATAAAGAGGATGAAAGAGGAGAAGAATAAGATGGAAGAAGAGATGAGCATGATGGAAGAAGAGAAGAACAAAATGAAAGAAATGAAGATGACTATGGAGTTGCAACTCGCGGACATCGTCGATGTTTACGAAAAAAAGATGGAGAAGGAGATGAAGAAGATGAAAAAATACAAACAACATGCCATCGAGAAGGAGATGCATCTCCATTATGCATTGGGAGCTATAACTATTTTAGTTATAATTATATTTGCCATGTATAGTATACACTAGATAGGTTTTACGTATGCAAAGAATGTAGCTGCATGTAATGTATGGATTTGGGGAGAGAAATATGAGGTTCATGATTGTAGAGCACCAATTTTGAGGGTTGTCCGGTCAGTGTCCGCGGACGCGTCCGGACGCGTCCGCGGACACTTTGGGGGCCGAATTTGGGGGCTCCGCTTGGAGATGCTCTAATTGGGAGGTGCCGGACACTCAATTGGAGGCTCTCGGTGGAGATGCTGTAACGCAAGCATGTTTCCAGTAAGAGCTTGCTTGCCGCGAAAGGGAAAGGCAACTGAATCTGGTGTAGTTCGCCTGTTTTAGATTACTGTGGTGTGGCTGCTTGACTAACTAACCGCCATGATACTTGCTTCTTCCGGCGGTTTTGGCACCCGTTACCCAAGACCGTTCCCGTCTTTTCTTCTGGAAATACTAAGCTCCAGCCTCCAGCTACCAAGAGTGTATTGTATAGCCAGCGTCTGATCCGGGTCAACCATCGCGGGCTAACCTTCGGAGACAAGATACTACCGTGATGCCTGACCGGAAATCAATCGCTGTTTATAAAATGGTGCGTACTAGATCGCCACATGATGCGCTAACGTGGACAGTTGCAGGACAGATCACGCCGGCTTCCGGTCAAAGCGAGCTGATCTGCATCCAGCAATCCTGAAACGGTCCTTGGTCTTCCAAATGTGCACCGGCCGTGACTCGCCGTTGCAAGTTTCTTATTACTCCTCTTGCTCTTCACCATGGGCTCTACTATTTTCAGGTCTACATCTCAGCTACTATGCCATAAAGTAGTTAAAGTTTTAGGGAGGCGGCGTTTCCGCTCATATGCCCAGCTAGTCATATTAGAGCAAGTACAATAGTACAGTGGGCGGGAGGGAGGGGAAGCCGTTGCGCTACGCGTGGTGAAGCGCGCGCTGGACACGGGGCGGTGTATATAGCGCCAGAACTACCGCTTTGGCCCGCGCGCGCTTCGCTTTTCCGCGCGCCCTTTTTCCCGCGCCTGCTGGAGCGGCCGATTTGACCCCGCGCGCGGGAAAAAGCGGTTATTTGGCGCGCGCGGGCCAATTTGGGCGCCTGTTGGAGATGCTCTTATTGTACTTGCTCTTATCTAGACCATCCATATGCGGCTTGGGATGTGGGCATGTCAGATTGTGTCAGTGCATGTGAACGTTTGAAAAGCACCGTATACTTCTCACTGTTCATAGATTTCTCCTTCAACGTAGACATTTAATGCATGCTTTGAAGGCCAATCTGTCTTGTTTGACGTTTTATTTTTTGTTCCGGTGGTACAATAATTTGCCAATTGTCATGTTCTGTTGGTACATAATCTCCTACAGTCGTCCAAATGCTTACTAGTGTGGGTTGATTTTTTTTATGTCTTGTGTTATCCGCTAACGGGGCAATAGAGGGAGAGTGCCAGAGGCCGACGCGGTTAAATATGGCACCTAACAGCGACGATTTCTCTTGCGACATCGTCAGAGTCCGGTGATTTAACACGCTGCCACTCCGATTGCTCTCGGAAGTATGGATTTGTAGTTAGAGAGGTACTACTCTATTTTATTTACCCTTGCGTTTTGGTTTTATCCATGTTTACCAAATATATACGAAGAAATATTAACATTTATAATATCAAATAATGTATAGACTATTAAAACACATTTCACTTTCGCGTGCGGGACTAGATGCTCACATCGTGGAAAAACACAGTTAAAAACAAAGTTTCGCAAAATACAAAAAATATGTCCTATGTAAAAAAGATAAAAGAGAAGTCTTTTGAAAAAATTATTTTGAAGCACCAAAATTTGTCTTTTTACACATACCACAAAAATATGTCATTTTCTATGAAACTCGTGTGAATATAAAATATCTGGACTACATCCTTTTTTTTCAGATTTTTTTACATTATCAATTTCTCTTACATTTATTTTCCCTAATGGGATTAGATACTCCCGTGAGCCAAAATTTCGTGTGGAATGGAAATCCACCTTGCAGCAGGATTAGATGCCTCCACTATGGGAAAACACGTTTCAAAATGTAAAAAGTTCAAAAAAAAAAATCAGGTGCATATCCGGACAGTTCGTGTCAGCACACAAAATTTCATCAAAAATGATTTTTTCTGTGGCATGCGTAAAGGAAAATGAATGTCTAATAAAAAATCATTTTGGCTAGATGCTCTCGTGAGTCAAACCATCATGTCCATATCCACTTTGGCTAGATGCTCTGTGAGTCAAACATCCCGTCTAAATCCACTTTGGCTCGTACGTTCGGACATTTTATGTTTGTAAACAAAGTTTAGTCTAAAAAAACTTAATTTGTGGTATGTTTGAAAAGGCAAAAAATGTCCCATGAAAAGTAATCTTGGAGCAAAGAAATTTGACTTTTATAAGATAACAAAAAATGTTTTTCCGTTAACTTTACGTGTGAACTTACAAATGTTCGGATGTACGTAATTTTTTCAAAAAGTGCTTAAAAATATATATCTTCCGTATTGGGACTAGATGCTTCCATGCATGAGGTAATACACCGTGTCGATGTTTTGGCCCACGGTCACGGGAGCATCTAGTTCCATTATGGGAAATGCGTTTTGGAAAACATATTAAAATGTAAAAAAGTCCGAAAAAATTCAAGCATACAGCCGACATTGTACGTTCACGCACAGCGTTTTACAAAAAAAAAAAGACATATTTCTGGTCTATCTAAAAACATAAATTTGTTCTCCAAATGTCTTTTTAAAAGTTTTTTTTTGTCTGTTTATACTCCCTCTGATCCGATTTATGTGTCGCTGGGTAAGATCTGCTCAGACTAGTACTAGTTATGACATATTTTTAGGATCAGAGCGAGTAGTACTTTTATAGTATTTCTCTCTCGAAATTAGCTTACATTTTGCCCTGTGCTTTCTTAAGTATGTGATGATTATGGTCCGGGTTCATTTTCTTTTTGACTTGTTATGGTCCAGGTTCATGAGATAACGGTACAAGTAAATTTCTTACGTCAAGGCACTGCTTGCTTTTTTTTTTTGCATTTTTCACCACGTATATTCAACAGAGAACCACATACACAGTACACGGTACAAATACAGAAAAGCAATACGTAGGGGAAACCGAACAAGCACCGAGATCAGCAACTTCACCGGCGTCGAAGACGAAGACCACCAGCCGCCACCTTGCCACTGCCAGGGAGAACTTTTCCCTATGAAAGACGCTGCCTAGCCCGTCCGCCGCGCCGCGACGGAACTTTTGTCGATGAACGACCATGGCAGGCGCCCCCTGTCCCAGCAACACCACTTTGCCTCAGCCGCCTTCGGAGCCGCCGCCGGATGAAGCCGAAGAACTCGATTCTTGAACCCGAATTGGAGGCTCCGCCGCCCTCGGAGCCGACCAAGGGGAAGACGCCCACGGCACCTCCGCGGAGATGCGAGGGCGCCAGTGGCGGTGGATCGAAGACGACGCTCCTCAGAACGCCGACGCCGGAGAGGAGATCCACCGCCCGCAAACACCAGCCGCCGCGCCTCCACCTCCAGAACGCCGACGACCTGCAACCAAAGAGCGCCTACACTATATACAGGACTGCTTGCTGTACGCATTGAATATATCTCAGCATTGGGTCCATGCACTGTTCAAAAAAGAAAGATACATAAAGAAAACAAGTTTAAATACGCTGAGAAACCTGACACATGGACAACGCGATTGGCCAAGAGAATGGGATCATCTGGACGTATGAGCCGAAACGAATTTTCGAAGTTTTAGTCACTCTTTTGATCCCAGAGTTAACAAACGCAGGAATAAGAAAAAACATTGAAATCTTATAGTTTTGCCTGTGCAAAAGAGAGGATTGTAAAACATAGCAAAAACTGGAGGAAAAAAGCAGTTTCGATGAAACACAAAAAAATACACAGGAAAAGTGTCTCGATCCTACACATCTGAGGCTACAAAAGAGGTTGGAATAAATGTTCAAAATCCTATGGAGCTGAGCCATAGAAATCCAATCCATAGTAATTTGGAGCACCATTGCTTTGATATAAAGGCAATTCATAGGAAAAATCCTAAGGATTGAAATACTACCAAAATCTTACATTCTCTCTTCCGAGTTCCAACCCACCGAGAGATATCAGTACATCACTTCTCATAAAAAAATCTCTTGAAAGTTCTTCCTATAGGCCTTTTAAACTAGAGAATGATCGACATGAAGACATCACTGAAAGAATGGAGATGATTGGATTTTTGCAAAAGAAATAGGGCCACACTCTAATTGAAACAAAAAACCTCCAACCTCTTCCACTATGGGAGTATTTGAGAATACATCATGCTACCTTGCTAATGCTCCATGACAGCATAACAAGAATTGCATTAGTGGCACATAGTTTTGCTGCAGCACTCATAGCAGAGCCCCCACAGCATTGTCGTTGTTTAACCAAAACCATAACCACTAGCTCAAACTATTTATTTAAATAACAAGGTTCTCTCCCTCGGGAAAAAAAACTATAATTAGCAAGGCAACAACTAGCAATGTCTATCCAGCGAAGCACCAGCATGTAGATGTCTCAATCTAAACAACCGGGCTTTTGGCATCCATCACCCCCATGATTGGGGATTGAATTTGTTGCTTCTAATTATAGTCGAACAGATGCTCTCTTTTTTCAGCAAGTGGCAAGGGAGACAAGGAAACCCCCAAAGCATAGCGGCAAGCTATTCTAAGTGAAGAGATCTAGTCATGTAACCACTTAGTCTAATCACTTTACTCTAGAGTCTACAGTAGATCAGTTTCAAAGTCCACAAGGTGAGACCTAATCAACCAGCCGGACAAAATGATTAGAAGAATGTAGCAATTTGCCACCTAAATTTGACAAACAAAGGTCGTAATATGAATTTTCTAGCTGTTCAATATTCTTACCTAATTGATGTAATGAACAATTTGGTCAGCTGAGCACTCAAAACTGCACAAGAACATTGCTCGGAAAACAATTGCAACTTACAACAATCGGAAGAGAAACTCCGAGTGAATGAAGAACCAACCATCAAATGTAAAAATGCCGGACGGCCAGCTGCTTGCATCGACGAGGTCGTGGCATCCATTACTAGCTCTTCCTGGCGTAGACAAGAAGCGAGAAGCCATCGCCGCGGTGCAGCTCGGCCTCCTCGGGGCTGGCCCAGTCCATGACCGTCGAGCTGCTTGCAAAGGAAGCAGAGGACGATGCAATTGATGCTGACGACGACGAGCTTCCCTTTGCCAGCCTGCGCGCCTGCCCCCTCTTTCTCCGGTTCTCCCCATTGCTGCTGGTCTCGCTCCAGTCCCCTCTGCCCCATCGCCCAAGATAGCCTGACAAGACGCTGGGGCCGCCTCTCCTGGCCTTATCGAGCAGCTCCTTCTCCTTGGCCTCGGCGGATTCACTCTCTTCGCCGGCGGCATCGCCGAACTCAAAGCGGAAGACGAACACGGCCTGCGCGGGCGGGGGCGCCGCCGCGGCGAGAACGGAAGTGGCGTCGGCGAGCGGCGGTTCGCGCGCGGAGAAGAGCCAGTTGTGGAGGTCCCAGGAGACGAGGACCCGGTCGCCGCCGCCGAGGTCAACCTTCTCGCTGCCGCGGAACTTCCAGCGCAGGCGGCGTATGTGGAGGACGCGCTCGCCGTCGACGGAGACCGACAGGCCGACCTCGGCCTTGTCCCTCTCCCTGTCCATTTCCCTGTCCTTGGCGTGCCCCCGCGAGACGAGATCCAACGAGATCTCCCGCTCCTTGCCGCGGACGTTGACGCAGGTCTTGTGCCCGCGGCCATGCCCGCCGTCGCGCATGGACACGTGCTCGCGCCTGGAGACGAGGACGTGGCCGGGGCCCGTCGGCCGCTGGGCCTTGGTCTTCCTGTACGCCTCCTCCGCCATGTCCCCGGCGACGACCGCCATCTCGCCGTCGACCACGACGGCCACGAAGTACCCGGACGAGGGCTCGGGCGAGCCCGGGGAGGCGAACCGCGCGCGCGTGAGGTCCCACGCCAGGTCCACCCGGCGGTCGTGCACGTGGAAGCGCTTGGAGCCGCGGCGGCGCCAGAAGAGCCACGGCCGGACGCGCACCGCGATGGTGTCCTCCTCGTCGAACTCGGGCCCTTCGTCGTAGCAGCCGTAGTCGGAGGCCGAGGAGGAGGAGGCGACCGCCCCGACGCGGAGCACGGCCCGGAGGCTGAGCCCGAACGCGGCGCGCGACCAGGAGAGCGCCGCCAGGCCGAGGCGGGTCTCGTAGACCGACGTGGCGAGGCTGGGCCCCGCCCCTGACCCTGACGCCGCGCCCGCACCGCCCGGCGAGGCGCGGAAGAAGGCCGGTATCGCGTTTGGCATCGCGTCACGGCTGCTGCTGCGGGTGCGGCGCCGGCGGTTCGGCTGGAAAAACGATAGCTTTTTGGGGAATTTCTCGTTTCGATTTGCCCTTGCGCGCAGGCCAGGGAGACTTGGGGTTGGACGGGACCGAAGCGGGAGGTAATTATAACTCTGGCGCGGTGGGGTTACGGGGTGGTGAGGGGACTCGGGCGGTGGGCCCCACTGCACGTTGGACCCAGCTGGTGTGTGGGGCCTTGCGACCGTGCCAGACTGCCAGTACATCGCGACTACTCCGCTTGGACCAGGCTTGGAGGTCGAGGAATGAGGACGGCTCTCTTCTCCTTGTGCAATTCCGAATTTGAGTTCGTTTTACTTTCTTTAAAAAAAAATTCCTTTCATCTTTGAATTCTTGACACGAATACAGAATTTACTGATACAAGCTTGTTCATATCACTATCATACATGAATGTCAAACGCATTATTCAACGAGTGGATAGAGTCGGGCCACGTAAATAGAGCTGTCGTGCCAGATCCGTCAAATTAAAAAGAGCTGCTTGGATCCCGTTTGTCAACATCAACATGAGACGACGAGCATTATAATTTTACTCCTAGTAATACTCCTTGCAATTTGCTAGTAGGGTTAGCCCATAGTCTAATTAAAATTTGAAACTCTCAATTCATGCGTGATAAGAGATGATAAGAGACGGGATAAAGTTTAGCATCACACTGCTAACTGAGACGAAGAGGAGGGTCTTCTATCACTCATTAAGGTGAACACCACTATATAAACATGCATACGTCAAACCTAGCCAGCCACCTTGCCTTCACGTGCCATGGGTCCATTTTGCTTTGGTGCTTTAGGCCACTCCATCACGCCAACCACATGCACAATTTTTGGGAGCGTCTCAACGCGACTTGACACATTTGTCATTTTGCACTACGTTTGACTTTATCACACTGTCGACCGACATTGACAAGTCTGATATTATCGTTGACAATGGCGCGGCTCGTCCCGTTGTTTTCGTGTTGGTTATACTATCGATCAACACGTATATGACTATGACTGTACTGATAGTTTCTTTACTAATTACTGCATATGGAATTGGTGTAGATGTGCAAGGTTTATGCATGTTGTACTGTTGCATGTTTATGTATGGTACTCAATCTTGAAATTTGAAATATCGTAATTTATACTACAATTACTAGTGCACGTAGCGTTATCTCTGTTTGAGATGGAATATTATTTAGTGGAATGCGGTATTTTCGCCGATAATGAGAAGCTTGTAGTGACTTCGTTAATATTCAAGCTCTCCAATTTCGGTACCTAATACATTTTATTTAATAGAATTCTTCCATAGCAAATTACTTTGAGATGTAAAATAAACATTCATGAAAAATTATCCTAGAAGTAACCTATCGTTCAAGCCGTTCCTAAATAACTCCCCTCAAAAGAATTTTCGCTTGCTCATGAATGTCTCCCTAGAAGATACAATTTCTTGGAATTGGGGTTTAGTATCTTTTTTTTTAGATAAAGGGAGCTTTTATTACTTAAAAAGTTTAAGTATATCTTTTAGGTGTGATGAAAACTGAAATCTTGCAAAAGATGTTAAATTGTCCACTTTAAGATTACAATATGAGAAGGTTTGTTTAGTACCCAAAAGTGCTTAACAACTGCTGAACATGTGGGTAACGATGATGTGAATTAAAAAAATAGTTGAGTAGAACCCAATATAAGTGTTGTATATGTAAACTCCCCATAGTTATGAACCCCATAGATCAACCCATTGGGACGGTGAAGGAAATTCTCCCATTGTGTGAAATGTGTGAGTATACATGTGTGGTTGTGTACGAGTGTGTGAGCATCTACTTTATACTCGGCGTTTATAAAACCAATGGTATTATTTTTTTTATTTAGGGGAAATGTTAGGGAAACTGTTCTTCTTCATATGATAGTAATTTTCCTCGACAATGATATTAATTACAAAAAGGTCAGCTAATGCCATGCTCACACAAAATGTATTAAATATGTATAAAGATTATCGCGTGTTGACATCAATATATAACTGTAACTGAGGATTGATACGAATACTACACTGCCATCTATGTTAGGTGAAGACCCCCTTTGCCCCTGTCTTCACCATGTTGTATGCATCCATGTAGTACTCTACTCTCTATGCTCACATAAGTGGAAACTACATATGGGGAAAATACGTACACGAGTAGATAACCCGCAAAGGTGAAATAAATATTGCTTTTATAAGGATGTAGCGGTACGAGCCTATAGAACAGATCCTGTTCAAGTAAGGTCGTAAATAAATATTGCTTTTGTCAAAAATCATATCTTTCTTGTATAGCTATAAAGCAAATAACCTTATTGTTTATTGGTTTGTCACTATGAACAAGCTGAATATACATCGAGGTTATCGAGAATTTACCAACTATTGATGCGCTAAATGGATGGAATCCAAACACGCCAAAAGAGCATGCCACACCACTAGACATGGCCGTATCAGGTCACACCTGAAGATCAGATCTAACAATAGTCTTTGATAGTGAAGCTTCTGTAACATAAAAAATATTGGCTAACCTTCATCAGTTTGGCCAAAATGTTGGAGTCTCCATGTTTCCACTCACGTTAGAGTTGGCTTGGTGTGCACACGTTCTTTTATCTGCAGTAAGGGTCTCTTTGGATTGCAGGATTTACATAGGAATTTTGGAGTAACTAAATTTGAAGGAAGTCTTTTGGATCATAGGATTGGGGCTACCAAATTTCTATGGAATCCATTCCTATGACTCCCATTCCATATATAGGATTCTCAACATAAGCTGAAATCTTATTTTATTTTATTTTGAGAAGTCCAATGCACTTTTACCCAATCTCTCCCATGAATCCTCCAAAATTTATGTGTTTTAGAATTATGTGGAAATTCTCTTCACATGACGTCTCAATCTACGTTTATTTCTACGTTTTTGGAATCCTGCAACCCAAAGAAGCTCTAAGAAGTGTGAACAACCATTCGTATGTAGCGAGGCATTTCCGGGTTCGGGATTATGAATACCAAGATTGCCATGACCCTCGAGGCGACAACTCGAGGCGGCAAATAAATGTTCAATTAGCTAAAAGAAAAAAAGTTGACTATCAGAAGAACATTAGTCTAATCTCTGCGACGCCCTTGCTACAAAATTACCGGCAACGATCAAACCAGCACATCAGCACATGCATGCATGAACAAGTGAGATAACGGACGAGGTATGCAGGTGCAAAGAACGATCGGGGGAGCAGTCACGTAGTGCGACTAGACATGATTTGGCGCAAGTGGTAGAGCACGTGAGCGTAACGCATACTAATCCGGCGATGCATGATTCTTCTTCGTAGGCGTGGACCGGACCAAACCATCACAGGTAAGACCCAGACAGATGCACAAGTGGTCAAAGCTGGAAAATCCACAAAATTAACCGCGTGACGAAAGTTCAGTAAAAAATAAACCTATTTTTTAAAAATGAATCTGACCCCTTTTTAGTAGCGCCTGCACGTGTGTCACTATTCAATCTAGTACCGCGCCCCCGCCTGGGGAGTTATACCCCCACCAGCGAGGCAACGTGGGCCCCAACCCTGCTCAACTAGCGCCGTGACGCTACACAACTAAATATTTTTACTCGCTTGGTTCAGCCCAATGTGCCCTCTCCTCCTTTCAGTTATCCGTCCCGAACAAGAACCGGGGCAGCGGCGGCCACCTCTCCGCCCCTCACATATTTTCCAAAAATCCCACAGATCTGATCCCCATCTTCCTGGATTTCGGCCCCTATCCCTCCACTAAGGTATTCCCCTTTATCCCCCTCAATTCCATCCATTTGTTTTTTTTGCTTATTGTCCCTATTTTTGCTAGTTAAGGTGAAACCCTAGGTGACTATGGTCAAACACCAACACTTTCTCTTCCGAGTCATGCTCGGCATTGCCATTAAGGCATCCTTGTCCACATGATGAACACTAACCATTCTCTCCATCTAAAAAATAATTACAGCAACCGAAATGCATCAAATGATGGATACATTGCACTAAGTTATGCATTTGAAACAACATCTAACTACTCATGTTAATTTTAAATCTAGTCATTAAGCACTAACCCTAACTAAATCTAACTCATTAACTACATGTAACAAGAAACCTATCTCTAACCTACAATCAGCAGCACAACACTTCATAGCCATCATACACACACCCATTGACCAATATAATCAAGAAAAAACCGCACATTTGCCCTCATATTCAAGTTCTAGGGTTTCCAAGATCTATACCAATGCCACCAAATTGTAAGATTTCTATTGGACAAAAACAAGGAGGATAGGGGAGAGTACCTTCTTGCACGTAGAGGAGCCAAAATCCATGAAAAAACTTGACTGAAATGGATGGATTTGAGTGGGGTTGAGTTGGGGGGTTAAGAGGGAGAGAGAGAGGTGCTCGGGCTCGGTAATAACATACCAAATGGCTTGGGGTCACGGGGTGGACTGCTCACCCCGCGGCACAATCCACTTAACTGTTTCTAGGAGGATAGCGCCCCCAAGCCTGGCGCTACACGTGTAGCGCCCCTCTACCCGGCGCTACATGACCTTGGCTGGGGTCCACGCTGCCTCGCTGGCAGGGGTGCCTCAGCCTGGGGTGCAACAAGAGCAAGCATGGTGCCCCCATATAGCAAGCGCTATCAAAAAGGGTTATTTTGAAAATAAGTTTATTTTTTACTCCCTCCGTATCAAAATATAACACTTTCTAGCCTTTGCATGCATGGCAATGGAGGGAGTACTAAAGTTCCGCCATGTAGTTAATTTTGTGGATTTTCACGCCTCCCGGCTGCGGCGGAGGAGCTTTTGGAAGATGAGGACGGACGACAAACGTCCGGCCATCTCCTCGCCGCCGGCCTGTCGGGTCCTCCACGTCAAAGTCGTCACTGCCGCCGGATGAGCACTGGTTGGCATATCACCGGTCGATCAGATCATCGGATGCTTCGTCGCGTGGCGCTGATCCTTTTGAATGTTTTACTAAAGAGAGCGCGGCCGGTTCAATGCAGTCGTTTTGTGGTTGAATAGAGATTCTCGACCGAATTGCTCGCATGTGTTCCATGCATGCTTGGCTCGGCCGGTTAATTGGTTCCGCTTCGGTCGTCAAATGTCAGCCGGGGCGACTTGGACCGACGACAGACCGCCTAAAGTTTTCTCACACGAACGAATGTTCTCTTGTCGTTTGCGCCGCGTAGCTTCCTGCTTGATTAGCTACGATCGAGACGAGGAGTATCTTTCCACTCAACTCAGGAGCCACAAAGACCAAGAGCGCGTGTGTACACTACGTGCATCATGGTCAAACTGCTGAAAATAAATTGACCTAGCTTATAGCTACTACGTGATAATGACTGTACTTTGCTGCTAGAGTGTTAGAGCCCGAAAAAACGGAACCGGAAAATATGTTGTAAAACCATAACCTATTTTTTTTTCCATCTTCCCTCGCCTGGCCCTCCTAGCGCTAGCTTCCCCCGCCTCGACCCGCCTCCTCCCAAGAAGGCGCTCCCATGGGGAAACTTGGCCATGGAGATAGCTGAATAGTCCACGATTTCACAGGAAATAGGTCGGAATCGAGTCTCGTCACCAGGAATCGACGCCGGAATCGAGCTCGCGAGTCGGCGTCGGCGGCGCCGACGGGAGCGTTGACTCGTTTCCCGTTGACCCAAGAAAACCGACTCTAAAACTGGCTCTATGGGTATCTGGGTGATAATATCCGTGAAGCCGGAAAATATTTTTCGGTTTATCCGGTTTTAATGCATCGATTCAGTATATATATTTTTTAACCGAAACTGCAAATATTTGGATTTGACCACTTTTACCGGATCTAGAGATGTTGTTACGGTACGACAGACCGGCCGGCCCTCTATCGATATACCCGAACATCTTGTGCTTGAAAAGAAAGATAAAATTAAGACCACCTTGCAGAAGATTAGCATCCTCACGGAGTGATAATAACACTAGCTAGTACAGTATAATTCGTGACCTCGACGGCGCACAGACCGCCGTCACGGGCGCATGAATTTGCCATTTGACAGGCCACCCACACGGAATGTACATGCACGGATACACACCACCAAACGAAGAACCGCAAAACAACAAAGAAGATCTTCTTCCTCTCGCCATGCCCATGCATTGATGCATGCGTGCGTGTCCGGTCACCGCTCCAACAACAAAATCATAAAAGCGACGCTACTCCTACATCATTCCAGTTAGTCCGTGAGTGATGGATCGATCCTGTCCGACGGAACCCATCGATGGATTTGATGATCGATCGCGCTTTGTGTTTTGGGGGCGACAAGAAATGGCATGCCACCGCCGGACAGCCCTCATCATCGCTGACAGCAACCGAGCAGACGGACCGGCCGGCGATCGATGCGCACGCACGCGAGCCTCTCCCGCGAGATGCGGTGGAAGATCGAGGGCATGAGCAATCAAAGTGGGAGAGAGCAAATTTTTCCCCCAACCCCGCCCCCTCTCGCCCCCCCCCCCCCCCCCCCCCCGAGGGCGACGGGGCGCCTCCAGCCGCGCCGCCGCGCCCCTTCTCCATCTCCTTCCCCTCGTCGCCGCCGCCGGCAGGAAGCCCGGGCGACGCCGGCTCTCCCTTCCCCGCGCCAAGGAGGTCGGTCGGGGCCTCTCCCTCCAGGGCCGGTCCTGGGGGGGGGGGGGGGGGGCGAGAGGGGCGGCCACCCCGGGCCCAGAATATTTTGGGGCCCTTCCCAGGTACATGTACAGTAGTCAGTAGGCCTAGTGTGTATAATACATGCCATGCGGAAAAAAATGCAAACAGCCTCGTGGTGCAGGCGTTGAACGATTGGCAATTGGGCCATTTTGCTTCTGTTCGTGGGCCTTTTGCTTCTGTACCTTTCTAGCTTTCTGCCCGGAGACACACAGGCCTGAGGACAGAGAACGCGATCGAGTCGAGCACTAGTGTTCCGTAACTTCAGTTGTTCCGATTGAAACGTCGCCTCTACTCTCGTCTCTCGCCCGCCGCAGCACAGCTCCGCCTCCGTAGGTTACCATAAATCCGGGGCCTTGCGTTCAATCGCCCAAGGCGCGGCGCGGCGGCGCCGGTGGTATTGTCCTATACATCAGGGGCCTATGATCCGATCGCCCAAGGCGCCGCGCCGCCGGACGACCAACCTAGGTATATTTTTTGATTATTTTTTATCTTCTCTAATTCTCTGGTTTAGCCGTGTGTATATGGTTTATCCCCTAATTTAATTTTATTTCTAGCGTTATTATATGTCCGGTGTCGCGAAATAGAAAAGTAGAAAAGAATAAGCAAAACTTATAGAACGCCATCCCATAGAGCACCTCTTCACGGATCTTTGAATAGTAATATGAGCACTTCGACAAACCTAAACGAGTTGGCGCTAAAATTTGTGTCGCGCTGCTCTCGTTTGGTCTCCGATTCATCTATGTATATTTTTACTTCTTTATAGTAAGGGGCCCTAAATTCTAATTTCGCCCCGGGCCCTCGAAATGTCAGGACCGGCCCTGTCTCCCTCCCTGGCGGCGGTGTACTTCGGAAGGTCCTGGTCCAACGCGACCGAGTGGTGCTGGTGGCGGTGACGTCCGACGGAGCTGGTGGCGGTGACGTCCGACGGAGCTCTTCGGCAGCGCGCCGGCGGCTGGCTTGGCCCGGATCTGGGCGCCTCGGGCCCTAGATGGGCTTGGACGGGCCCAGATTGGCCTGAGCGGGCCGGCTGCTGATGTGGCAGGGCTCTGTGGAGGTGGTGACGACGATGATGTCTGGGACTGCGACGGCGGTGTTGCGGCCTGCTTATTGCAGCAGGGCGGCAGGGGCTTTACGGGCCCATCCGGGCTCGGCCGGGCCCCGCTGGGGCCAGGTGTGCCCCCGCTGCTCTGTCCGGTCGATGACTGCCTCTCGGCGGTGGAGGTGGGTACCTCCCGCGTGGCTGCGAGGCTGCTGTTCTCGTCCCGACACTGTAGTGTGTTGCCGCCTTTCAGGCCGCTTGCGGTATCACAAAGCGACGGATGAAGATGACTCAAGATCGGCGTGGCGCATGTTGGTGGATGGCGTTGCTGGGTGGTGGTACTCCCTTGTGTCAAGGTGCCCTTGTGGATAGGTGTCGGGAGAAATCCCTATCAGCTTGCCTGACCATGATGTGGTGCCACCGGCGTGTGGCACTATTCCTTCCTGGAGGACGTCGTGGGAATCCCTTACCCACTGTACTCTGCGTGCCGGGGGAAACCCTAGGACCTATGGTCCGGGTAGCAGCGCCGTGTCGACGGTGCTTCCCCTCCTATAGGGGCTGCTTGGCACGGAGCACTTCGGAGTGCCTGGATCGTGGTGGGAGAAGATGGAGAGGGCGCACCGGTGGCGGGTCGTTTTCGTTTTGTCAATTCGGCTTAGTCTTCATTTCCTTTTTTTGGGCATGTATCTGCTGTTGCCCCAGCATTCTCCTTGCCCCTTCTTCCTGTATGGTTCGATTGTATCGGTGTGGTTGCTATATCCTATTTCTTCGTGAGCAATCAAAGTGGCCGCTCGATCGGCGGTCCATGGCCAGGCTGACGGCGGCGGCGAGGCAGCTGTCGTGCGTATCAGGGCGCGTCCCCCGAAATGAACTTTGGTCGGGGTCATTAATCATGCCGGGCAACTGTCCCTGGAACAATCGCATGGAAATCAATGTATCCGCTCCACGGAAAATTATACTAGTACTACTCAGCAATTAACTTTGATAAGACCATTCTACTCTATTACTAGTATGAGTCTATTTTTCTCCTAACAATTGCTAACTACTCCTACGTGCCCCACTGGGAGCTGATCAAGACACTGCTCTGTTTTGCTCCACCTCCACTTATGCGTGATTAGAAAGATAAGATAAGAATGAACAGCATCCGGATTGGGATGCCGTCGTCAGATCGGAGCAGTAGCGCGGCACGGCATGATTCCCGATCGATAGGAACAGTGGCGCATGCATGCGACTGGATCCCGGGTACGCCATGTGGGGAGGGAATAGGATGGCTCGCCGCCGTCGCCGGCCCGGGCATAGACATAGACGGGAGGCCCTTTTCTCGATCTTTCGCCTACGAGTTGAAGCTGGACTTTTTCCTTTCTAGATCGATCGTGGATGAGTCAGTCCGGCGGATGCGTTGCTCTTCATTTCATCGTGCCTGCACGGTGCTTCCTCTCGTCTCGTGGCTTGGATCCATCTGGGCGTTACGTGACGTGACTATATATAGGGTGCACTAGTAGAAAAAGGTCTTTCGACCGGAGCAGCAAATGCCATTAGTCTCGGTTCGGACAAAAACCAGGACCAATGTCAGTCATTAGTCCCGGTTCGGTTGGGAATGCCATTGGTCCCGTTTCGGTTGGGACTTTTAGTCCCGGTTCGAGGCTGGAACCGGGACTAAAGAGGAGAGGACCTTTAGTCCCGGTTCGGGGCACAAACCGGGACTAAAGGGTCTATCTTTAGTCCCGATTTGAGACACCAACCGAGACCAAAATTAACAAACATGAATTTCGACTTATTTTGCAAAAAAAAGTTATGAAAACTTCAAATGGCCGCCATTTCTGCATACGATGTCGGAAAAAAGTACAATATATCAAAATTATCGGCAAAAAATTTCCATTCCGATTTCAACGGGCTTCAGCTGTTTTGATTTTTTTAGATTTTTGAAATAATTAAAGAGTCAAAATTCAGATTTTTAATTTTTTTAAAAAAAATTCAAAAAATAAAAATGATGTCATATTTGGATTCCTCACATTTTTCTGATAATAATGGACATATTATTTGTGAAATTTCGATTTACAGATTTAAAGATATGAATTATGCCATATTAAATGAATTAATGCCAAAAAAATAATAAAACTCATTTTATTTTTATATTTATTCAATATTATTATTACTGAGTCATTTTTGTATATTTAAATAATTATTTGAAATTCAAATTATAAAGATGCGTGACCCACATACAATAGACATAAGGTTACAAGTAGATTATAGGAAGGGAGATGGGAGGGAACCAAGATATTAAGCGTGCTAGGGGTGGAGTAGTGTAAGGATGGGTGACCGACCGGGAAGTTTGACCAAGATTGAAATTTGACAAAAAACTAAGTGTGATTAAGAGGCTCCGGGTGAGAGTCAAACAATTCATAGATTAAAAAAAATTCAAAAATAAAATCGTTTTTTGAAAAAAAGAAATAGAAAATTCCTTTAGTCTCGGTTCGTGGTACGAACCGGGACTAAATGTCCTCCTGCCAGAACTCGCGACAGCGGGCCACGTGGAGACCCTTTAGTCCCGGTTCATACCAGAACCAGGACTAACATTAGTCCCGATTGCCTAGTCCCGGTTTAGGAATCGGGACTAATGGCCCAACCGAACCGAGACTATAGAGCTATTTTCTACTAGTGGTGCTGATTGGTCAGGCGCGCGCAATGTGCCAACACGGACGGGCACCAGCGACGTGCATCCGGTTCAATGCACGCAGTTCGGCCTTGCCGTGCCGTCCCGTTAAGCATGTAGGCGGACAAGTCCACGGCGCGTCCGTCGCCGTCCGTCTCGTTCGCAAACGATTGATCGTGCGATTACGGCATCCGTGGCCGCTATTTTTTTTGTTCGCTAGGTCCAGTGGACCGAACGGACAGTCCGCATCCGCTAATACGACGAGCTGCTGGGCCTTTTGATGCTAGGCTAGGCTGATTCGTGCGATGGCTACGTTCGATTTGTTGTTGCGCTGATCGCGCGAGACGTGCGTGTGGCGGACGAAGTGAGCCTAACAGGCTGGGCGGCCACGTGCGATTAGGTCCGTTTAGTTTAGGCGGCTTGTCCGTGAGGCCGTTTCGGCTTTTAGAGCGGCGCGGACGAAGCGGCCGGACGGAATCCGCCTCCGCCTGCATCGTGACGTCCCGTCGCCAGTCTCGAAAGACACTCGAAAGACTCGAACAAGAAAGGTCAGTGGAGGGAGTTGGGGCGAGATTTGCACACATGGCAACCACGTAGAATATTTTAAGCAATGTTTTGTTAGTGGAATATTTCATGCCAGTTGCACTAGCTTGGAACCGGCATAATAGTATAGTCAATTGATTCACTATCAAAGTAGCAAAGATCGCAATAACCGTAGCGCATCAATTAATTAAACAGACAAAAATATGTAATTTGTATTTGACCGGATCAAGCTACGTACATACATTACATGTGGTCACGTAACGCCAACTTGTCCTGCTGTTATTTGACAAGAAATAAAATAGAAAAATGATCTCGTACTGTCCTTCTTGTGGCTGTCACACGTTTGGGTAACTACAGATCTCCTGGTCCGTGGCTCTCGGCAGACAACGTATACAGAAAACTCCAAATCTTGTACTCCCTCCGTCCCAAAATAAGTATCTTAAGCAGGGACGGAGCTAGACGGACGTGAACCATGGTTCACTAGAGTGTATGTCGTTCTTTGCATGTCAAATTTTTACTCCCCATGGTGCATTTTTCATGTATCAAGGTGATGCACAGGCTGATTTTTTAGCACTAGTACAAAGAAAAATGTTTCCTGTGCATCAGGGTGAGTACATGCAGCTCTGGCCCTGATCTTAAGTTTGCCGAAAAGTGGATGTTTCTAGACATGTTTTATGTATAGATAAATCCACTTTTGAGCAAACATGAGACACTTATTTTTGGACTGAGTGAGTATACCTCATTACCTGTGTGTACAAGTCTTGTACCGACGACGCCGAAAAGGAACAGTAGCGCATAATGGTGAACTTCAAACTGGAAAAAAGAAGAAGAATGGCTGCGTTGCGTGGGTAGCATGGAACAGTAAATAAAAGTACCTATAGAGCGACCACCCATTTGACAAGTTAGCGATTTTACTGAATCCCTCCAAATAACACGGCAGGCTAAAAAAGGAACGAACTTGGTGCACATTATTCTGAAATACGTTAATAACGTTTTCATTGGGTATCATTTTTTTGTTGTAGCGTGAACAATTTTATCTGATTTTTATGAACAAAATAGGTTACTATTTTACTAAATATACTATAGAAATGTGTAAAGAAATTTGGAAAGTAAAAAAAATATGAAATCTGAAAAGAACAGAACACAAAAACTAAAGAGGGAGCAAAAAAAAAACAAAACAGAAAAGGATCGAACCCTGCACGTCCGCGTACGACCACGCGAGGCAGAGCCACTGGGTTACGCTAGTGTTGATGTTGATGTCCATATATCATTGTTATTCATTCTGTTGTTCGCCGTTTTAGGTTTTGGGTTTTCGTTTCTTTTTCTTTTTTTATTTTCCGTTTTATTATTTCATAGCTTGCTTTTTGAAAATGGTTCCGAACCAAAAAAAATGGTTCCTTTTTGAAAATGGTTCCGAACCGAAAAAATGGTTCTGATTTTGAAAATGGTTCCGAATGAAAAAAATGGTTCCGATTTTTCGAAAATGGTTCCGAACCGAAAAATGGTTTCGAACCGAAAAAATGGTTTCTTTTTGAAAATGGTTCCAAACCGAAAAAATGTTCCTTTTCGAAAATGGTTCCGAACCGAAAAATGGTTCCGATTTTTGAAAATGGTTCCGAACCGAAAAAATGGTTCTGAACCGAAAAAATGGTTCCGATTTTTAATTTAAAAATGAACCGTTTGAAATTTGAAACCATTTCAAAAATTGAACCATTTTCAAATTTGGAACCATTTTAAAAAATTGAACCGTTTTAAAAAATGAACCATTTTTTAAAATGAAACATTTTTAAAATCTGATAATTTTTCCAAATCTGAATCATTTTCGAAATCTGAACATTTAAAAAAATCAAAATCATTTCCAAAAATAGAGAAAAAAAGGCAAGCTAGGAGGAGAAGACGTGAGATTGCGATGGGAGCTTGTCTCGTGATGGCCCGGATGTGCAGGCCCAATTAGTGAGCAAGTTAGGGGCTCGCGGGCGAGTCGATCGACTCCCGTGCGGGCGAGTTGAACCATTCAGCTCGCAACGAGCGATGCATAGGGCCTCCCCATAGGAGCCCCTGGGTTTGTTGACGTCGGGCCCAGCTGTTGGGCTTTAGCGGTGCCGCAGTGGTGTGAGGTTGGCCTGTGTGGGGGTCTCAGCGAAGAGACCGGTGGCAATGGACTTTCTTCTCCTTGGAGACTCTCTCCTCTATACTGTTGAAGTGGTCAGTGGTGGATACAAAAACTTCAAAACTAATACAAAAACTTCAAACCCTCCAAACTACTACCTCTGTTTCGGAATATAAGGCGTTTTGGTTTGCTTTTTTAGCTTACTAAAACAACTTATATTTAGGAACGGAGGTAGTATTACATATTTGATTTAGAGCAGCAGTTTAAGAAATCGTTTGCTTTCCGGAGATAATTTCAAGTACTATGTCAACATAGATGTGTTAAGTATTGGCTAAACCGAGTCAAGAAAGGCGCAAGGCCTTCCCTTTTTAGCATTAATTTGCGCTGCCAAGTTAACTTTTATGGGAATTTTGTAGTTTGTCCAGTCAAAATTGTTGCTCTATCTTATGTGGTGAGTAGTCACCCGGTCCTCCAGTTTAGCTTTCAGCGCCATCTACTTGCCAACCAGGAAAACTCCGCCCTCATGAAATGAGACCGTATGCCATTTTTGTCCATTTCCTCGGCATTCTTTTATTTTTGTATGGGCTCCTTATGTGAACCCTGTTTTCCAAGATTTTTGTTCAATTTTTTTCCGGATTAATCTGTTTCTCGCTAAGTTAAACAAACTTTTCAAAGAATCTATCATCATTATTATGGTGTGCACTTTTCTTGACCAAGATAACATCACGCGGTTTCCACTTCCTTTGATCCTTGTGTTGGGTTAATTTGTACACTACTTGGTTACTAGTTGTAGCTGCGACAAGCCCCGTCTTTCCTACCGATTCTGTTGAGCACGGAGCCCATGGATTCACGTCGTGATCACCACACGGCGGGGACTGACGCCGGGGTGGAGTTAGAAGTGGAGCTCGGTGAGCGCAACAGTGCACCCTCCAGCAACCCCCTTGTTGAGCAAGAAGCCCCCGGCCCAATGACCGACGGCCAGCGAACTCCAGGGCGAGCCCGCCGTCTTGTCCGGAGGCTCAGCCCGGCGTCCGTCGGGAGTGCCTGCAAGCGGTGGCTGAAGCACCCGGCGCACCTCGCACTGCTCGTGTGGGGGCTCTGCGTGGCGGTGTCCGGCTCCATGCTCGGCCTTCTCCTCCTCGGCGCCTTCCACGACGCCTTCCCGCGCAGGTCCCTTCGCAACCGGTGGATCGAGATCAATAACCAGATCCTGAACGCTCTGTTCACTCTCATGACCATCTACCAGCACCCCGTGCTCTTCCACCACGCCGTCTTGCTGCTCCGGTGGCGGCAAGGGGACGAGAAGGAGCTCAGGAAGGCCTATTGTCGGAACTCGGAAGGGCTTGGTGTCAGGGTATAGGATTAGCAGATAATGTGAGGTTATTAGGCTTAGTAGTTGTGTGAGGGTAGTTTAGGTATTTCGCCTTTGGTGTCACCCTGTAGCTAGCTTTCTTTTTAAGTGTAGCTTGTATCCTGTGGAAGGAGAAACCAAGAATATGAACCCTAGTTTTATCCTTATTTTCCTACATTTTATCTGTCCTTTATTCCTGCAATTTACCATGTTTTAGTACCAATTTCTCTCAAATTCCTCTTCTTGATGATCATCTTCATGTCGGATCCATCGGGGTCCTGACAATTGCTCTCTGTCAGGGTATAGGATTAGCAGATAATGTGAGGTTATTAGGCTTAGTAGTTGTGTGAGGGTAGTTTAGGTATTTCGCCTTTGGTGTCACCCTGTAGCTAGCTTTCTTTTTAAGTGTAGCTTGTATCCTGTGGAAGGAGAAACCAAGAATATGAACCCTGGTTTTATCCTTATTTTCCTACATTTTATCTGTCCTTTATTCCTGCAATTTACCATGTTTTAGTACCAATTTCTCTCAAATTCCTCTTCTTGATGATCATCTTCATGTCGGATCCATCGGGGTCCTGACAATTGGTATCAGAGCGGTCGATTCTCGGATGAAATTTTTTCCGGCGGCTTGTTCTTCTTCTCTCCGGATTCGCATCCATGGCGATCTACCCACCTCCTCCTTTTCCCGACGATTGCGGCTACCCATCCCCTTCCCCATACACCTTCTCCTCCTACCCAGTGCCCCCATCTGGTTTTTTCTCCGCCCAGGCATACGGCGCCCCACCCGCCTTCCCCTACGCCACCTCCTACCCCTACCCGCATCGCGCCGCCACGTACGAACCCCCGCCCGGCTACTTCCCAGCCCCTGCGTACGAGGAACCCCACTCCCCACAAGAGTTGACCCGAATCAACCACCACCCGCCGCACCCCCGCCCGGCTTTTTCCCAGCTCCACCATACGGCCCCTCCACCTTCCCATCCGCCGCCACCGCCTCTGCCTCCACGATGCAGCCGGATCCCGCGCCGCTGCTCGAGCCCCATAGCCGCCACACGCCGGTCCTCCGGTCCCCTCGATCCACGTCGTCGGACTTCTCCTCATCCGAGTACGTCTTCCACGGCCCCGCCTCCAGGATGCAGCCGGACCGTGCGCCTGTGGCCCTCAGCGACCACACACCGTTGCTCAAGCTCCAAGACAGCAAGGTCGACGCCGTCCAGCGCCACGCCACCGACTTGTTCCTCGACCGGCTGCCCTCCTCATCATCCACCGCCACCAGGGACTCCACCGCCACGCTCGGCCGCCCACTCCTCGACTGCCTCCACGCCGACATCTTCAACCGCACTCCAGAGGTGACCTCATCTGGCGCCGCCGCGAGCGTTTGTTCTGGCTATTCCGCGTCAAGCAGCAGCACTGCCCCAACACCATTCTACGGCTTCACATCATCATCAGGAAGCACAACGATGAGTACCACCTCTCCCAGGTCCTCATCTACTTCCCGCATGTACCACAATACTGCTACTACTTTTGTCGCTCCACAGTTGTTCGGTGAAATCCCCACCCACGTTGACCAAAATCAACTACCTCCAGCTCCCATGGATAGCAACACAGGGATTGGGTATCAGGATCATCCAGCTTTGTCTGCGTTCACGGTAGCTGAACATGGTACGCACGAGGTATGTAATCAAAGGTCAGTACCAGGCTACACACACCAAGTGTTCGGTGAAATGCCAACACCAAACACTGGATATGAAACACATGTTATATCATCTGGGTTTGAGACCTGCGGTTATGGGTACTCCCATCAGATTCCGAGTCCTTGTGTGCAAGAGGGTACTGAGCGCCACTACTATGCACTACCAGATGATTGCCTTACAAAGAGTGAGCAGAAGTCAAATTTTGGCACAGTAAAACAAAGTATTTGTGATATGCTGGCCCAAATTCAGGCTCAACTACAAACCATGTTGAAAAGATGTGAGACTAAGCAACCTGTAGAAGCAAACACAGCAGGTCCCGCTCCAGTTCTCTGTTCCAAAAGCAACAACATTACTGATTCTGAGTCACTTGTTCATGACCTGCAGCCACCAACAGCTGTGGTGCAAGATAATTCCAATGGACTCAAGGAAATGCTTGTATCTGATGTATCTCAAGACGGGAAACAGGAAACTGAACAATTACTCCAACGTTGCAGCAAGGCACCAGAAACTACACAAACCACTACTTGTCTGACTTACATTTCTGATGTCCAAGATTTCCCTCTTGAGCTGCAGCAAAAAGATGATGAGAAGACATCAGTAAATGTACAACAACTGAGAGCCCCACCATGGAATTTGCTAGTAACTCATGAGAGAAGAAAGGCATGGGATCCGGGAGAGCATACAATTCTGAGTTCAACACCAACCAGACGTATTGTAGGTTTTCATGAGGCCTCAATACTGTCAAGAATTAGTATCTTTAAACTCAATGATATGCTAGCAGTGAGAACTACATTTGGTGTATCCAACTGTTGTGTACCACAACAGTGCTATTGCAGCGTGCCATCAAGCAAAGAAAATCATAGAGTTCTTTTCTTATGGGATCCAGGCATTTTGAGGCAGAGTACCTTCTCATTGCAGCAGCAAGATGATGACAGGGCAGGCGATTATTCAGTCCTAAAGGGCTCATATTCATTTGCCACAAGGTCCAACCAGCTCATTACTGAACATATTAAGAGAGAACTGAGGCTATTATGGGATCCCGGAGCTTCATCATATCTCCAATCAATGGGATCCACTGATACTGCTGCCATGCTGTGTTGTCCTCCTGGAATTTTAATTCAGCAAAGAAGAAACAGTGCAGCGCTGCTTCATTTTTCGAAATACATAATCCTAGGCAGTGTTGTGTGTTTATGGGATCCTGGAGCTTCAGCATATCTCCAATCAAGCATGGATTCTGCTACAGTTACTCTCCAGCAATTACCCAATAAAAGCATTTCTTCCCTCGAGAAGTCCTCACTTGAAAAAGAAAGACGTGTACAATGGGATCCTGGAGTTCCACGGTCCTTGCACAGCCAGCCGTATATCTTGACAGTAAGTGATAATATATATTCTTATTGCTTGGTTGTAAGGCACAACAGTGACAGATCAATCCATTCCACCAAGAAGATAATGTTATACTTCATGCTCAGTTTAGTCGTGCAAGAAAAGGAGATGCTCACTAGACTATGTCCTAGCTCCTGGAGCTCCATATTTCAACCAATGCAATCTAGTGCTTGTTGTCAGTATTGCAGGGCACTCAGCTATCAGTTTTATTGGCACCAAGATATCAAGTTCATTGGAATTCCTCTTTGGCTGATCAATTTTCAAGTTCCTTAACAAATGATGAAAGTTTCTGAAGAAACTTGTTATCCATTGGTGACCAATGGTCTCAAGGGGGAAGGAATGTCAGGGTATAGGATTAGCAGATAATGTGAGGTTATTAGGCTTAGTAGTTGTGTGAGGGTAGTTTAGGTATTTCGCCTTTGGTGTCACCCTGTAGCTAGCTTTCTTTTTAAGTGTAGCTTGTATCCTGTGGAAGGAGAAACCAAGAATATGAACCCTAGTTTTATCCTTATTTTCCTACATTTTATCTGTCCTTTATTCCTGCAATTTACCATGTTTTAGTACCAATTTCTCTCAAATTCCTCTTCTTGATGATCATCTTCATGTCGGATCCATCGGGGTCCTGACACTTGGGCGGCAGCGATCCGCGGCGGGAGAGGCTTCACATGTCCGTGGTGGTCGCGCTCCTTCATCTCACTTGCTTCGCGCAGTACGCCATGTGTGGGCTCTTCTGGGGGTACTCCAGCAAGGCCCGCCCGGACGCCGCCGCCACCTCGCTCGCCGTGGTCGGCTCCGTCACGCCCGTTTTCGCCGGTTTGTACATGTACTTCAGCCCGCTCGGGAGGGAAGGCGCCGAGCAGACCGTGCATCATGTGATGACCATGCGGTCTCCAACGAGGGCGACCCATCGGTTGTGGTGGTCATCACGGACGCATCGCCGGAGTGGGCTGGCGGGCTGCTCGACGTGGGCGACGACCCGACGGCGTGCTGGCTCTCGTGCCTCTGCACCTTCTGCGTGTTTGGGTGGAACATGGAGCGGCTGGGCTTCGGGAACATGCACGTGCACGCCGTCTTGTTCGCCCTCCTCTGCTTCGCGCCGCTGTGGGTGCTCAACGTTGCCGCCATGAACATCCGGAACGAGGCCGTCAGCGACATGGTCGGCGCGGCGGGGGTAGTGCTCTGCGCGCTCGGCCTGCTCTATGGCGGGTTCTGGCGGGCCCGGATGCGGCGCAAGTTTGGGATCCCCGGCAAGGGCAATGCGTGCTGCAGTTCGCCGTCGGTCGCGGACTATCTGCAGTGGATGTTTTGCTGGGGGTGCGCGCTGGCGCAGGAGGTGCGCACCGGGAACCTCCTGCTCAGCGTCGAGGCAGGCGGCGTCAGCGCGGGAGGCTCCGGTGGCGTGCAGGCCGATATCACCCTACAGCCATTGCCGAGGGAAAATGGTAGCTTTGAGATTGCACCAGCCGCTGGCACTCACTCTGTTCCGCGGCCCGATAACTCGCCGCGTCGAGGCGAGGAGCTGCCGTTGCTGCAGCTGAAGCAGGATGGCAGTTCGTCATCCGGAGAAATGAGGCCACCTATGCCGGCATTGATGCAGAATGGAGAAGGTCTCATTCATGAGCTCTTTTACGGTGCTTGGAGAACTACCGCCAGTAATTTCAGGTAGCTTCCATCCTAAATTGTTTGAGCCGTTTGATTGAAAACTATCTCTCCTAAATTATTCCAGCCGTCCAATCATTAAGTAAAAGATTAGGTGTAATCACTCGGGATATGATAGTCATTTGTCCACGAACAGTTTCCGCATCCTGCTCCTCCTCGACCCGCTGAGTCCTGGCGGAAGCTGCAGCCTAGACTCCAAATCCTGCACAGAAACAGCTTGGTGCTACACCGGCCGCACAATGAACAGAACGAAAACGGCCGGGAGTTCACCGGCAGAACTTGGGAGTCCAGCGGCGGGTTTTGCGCAGGCCACCGGCACTGATTGCGGTAACCTTCTTGGAGGTACACAGTGGACTCGAGGGTGACGCGGGTGTGAACTTCGCGGGCGGCGAACTTCCCGGGGGAGCGCGCCAGAGAGGCTATGGACGACGAACTCGTTGTGGATTCGGGAGGACGACACACGTGAACTTCAGGGCAGGGAAGGGCACCGATAGGTGTAGTAGGAAGCAAGGGAGGGCCGCACGCCGGTGGAGCAGGGCTACCGGTCATGGCGAGGACAAGGAGTTCGAGGCGATCCAGGGAGTTGGGGCTGCAAGGAGGATGACGGAGGGAGGCACGTGGTGGATGTGGAGGCTGCCACCGGGAGGCGCGTGCTGGAGGCGGCCGGCAGCCGGCAGCGCGTGTGTAGCGGATGTAGAGGCGGCCGACGACGCGTGTTGGAGACGGAGGTTACCCGCGGCGGCGAGATGGCGCGGTGTAGGGGCAGAATGAGATTAGAAAAAGGAGAGGACCTGACGGGTGGAGCCATTGAGACGAAATTATCTAAATACCCTTTTATATTTGATAAAAAATAATACAATCTTGGTAGTTTTGGGTACTTTTAATTTGGTAGTTTTTGGTAGCTCCTATTTTACTGCCGTCAGATCAAAGGGGATGGATGGTTGCTAAAAATACCAACCATTGTAAAACTTGTACTCATTTAAACTTTTTGTTTACTGGGATCTTACCGGAAAGTGGTTTCGACTCCCGAGCTCTAGTGACCGCTCTAATTTTAAAAATTCAAAATTTCTATTTAAATGTTTCAGAAAATCTGGAAAAAATCATGCATGTACTCAAATGATGTATACTACAAAGGTGTTAAATCTCAATGTAAAAATATTTATATTATAGGCTACACAAAAATGACAACATTTGGAGATTTTAAACTATGCATTGTTAACTATACACAGATCCGTAAATTTGTCATTTTCGCGTAAGTCAGAATACAAAAGTATTTCACGTTGCGATTTTCAAGTCTATAGGATATATCGTTGAGAATATGCATGTTTTTTTTTCAGATTTATTTGAAACTTTAAATATAACCCGGTAACTCTCGTTATGTGCACTGAGCAATGTGTTACCCCGTGATGCAATCTGAGTTTCCATTCGTTGATTCACAAAAAATAATTTTCTTTCGTTAGATATGTTGTTTGCTTTTTTTTTTTGGTGCCCCGATAGCCCCCCGAACGTCTTAATGGGGTCCGGACAGAAAAAAAATGTCCCCAACCATACTCTCATAAGTCTAGTCCATCCCAAAAATGTCTGGCTCTTCTTGTACGCCCCAACTTTTGGTGCCGACACACGCCGCCACGTAGACCCTAAGACGGACACCACATGTTAGCGGCACATCCATTTGCCCTCTCGCCCCGTCCTCTATCCCGTCTAGTCTTTCTGCACCACCAAAGGCGATTTCACTGCCGCTCCTTTTCGTCACCAAATATTCACCAAAGTACGGAACAACCACACATGACGACTCACCACAGCTCCCGTCCGCGTTTCGCCATTTGCAAGATGTCGCTCGTTCAGCTGGTGGCCAAGACTACCTTCTGTCTTGCACGCAAGGTATTTGGTTGTTTGTCTAATTGGTAATCTCATTGCCCTAGGTAAATTTAGTGTGATGGTATGTAGTTTCATTGTTTAATTCATAGGCTATAGATATCAACGATGAGTTCATGCTTATCCAAATGATGCAAGAGGATGCTAATATCATAACCGATGATGAAGAGAACAAAAAGATACTCGTTGTTTTTATAGCTGCGCAAGAGCAGATGGAAGCAAGATACTCGTTGTTTTTATAGCTGCGCAAGAGCAGATGGAAGCCCTGCCCAAGCAAGTGTCCAATCAACCATGCTGTCTGCTCGGCATTGCAGTTCAACTAACCAATCTTCAGGTGACCAAATTGACATATTTATGCAATACTCTCTGTAAAGACTGCTTATCGATACTACTTGTTGCTCTGTTATAAGTTTGGCTACATCTTGCGATATCGAAGAATCCTTTTTCTTTTATATGTTTCAGTTTTCCTGTTCACTGTTTCGGATCCAGAATACGTTGATGCAATTAACCTTGATTCCTTAGAATTTTACAGTTCTGATCATTGTGGCCTGACAGCAGAGTGCATGCACCCAGCATTGTGCCCTGTCAGCAGAGTACACACAGAGTGCTCTTGCTTGATAACATGAATATATTCGCTAATAGAGAGGGTTTCTAGAGCTCACTGGAACTACAACCTGATTAGGTCTAGTCGTCTAGAGAACTAGAAGATACACCACGCGTTGCAGTGGGTATCACTTTAGAAACTACATCGTGTAAATAAAATGGTATAAAAGGTACGACATATTAAATGAATTTACGACAATCAAATTTTCATAGACATGAATTATGTGTGTATTATATATTGTTAATGTGAACTATTAGATGGTTGGAGGAATGTATGATGTGTATATTAATAAGTATTAGTGGAAATGACATGGACAATTGATTGGCTAATAGCATGGATGATGTGGATAGCTTGCATGTTGAGATAGAAAAATAATAAATGCACTTAATGGGGTTTTGTTTTATAAGAGGTATAGATTAAAGCACTAATTACACAACATAGCAAAAAGTTCAGTCTTGGTAAAAAAAGCAACAAGTTCGGTCAGGCATAAGCATCATCTGATGACACCCTTATACAGACCTGACCCTGGACCCAAGCAAGAACAAATACTCTGCTCTTATGATGGATAAACGAGCAACAAAAGGGCAGCACACATCACACTTGATGGTGCACATCTAGGATTATTTCACATGACCAAGGCACTTAAGGCACCATAATACCCCTCGAGCAGCTTCTTCCTGAGCAGCTTTCTTCTGAGGTTTGGGCTCACTGAGGCACTCCACAATAGTGTCTGAGAATGTCTCCACATGGACAGTCACCTTACATGTGAACCTGCAGAGTTCTGACAACATCAGATATGTCCATTTGTAGCTCTAGCTATCGCCGTAAGCAAACTAAGGTAACTGCAAGTAAGCTGGTGAATGCAACATATTCCAGCGTGGCTCTATACGAAGGTGCTAACTACTGCATATTATGCATTTACCAAATGGAACTGAACTGAGATCGATTTCTCAGAGACAGCCATGAATGATATATAGGGAGAAATAGTTGCACAAACAAAACATGATAGCCACTAACCCCAACTGAGATATTTTAAGGGTCCTACTCAAGCACTTAGTAGTATAGCAAGCTAGATTATGAAAAATATTCACATTTCAGGGCTGCACCCTTGCAGGTACACATGGAAAGCTATGCTGCGACTCGAATGGCAATGCCGAGATACATTTTACCTCGTCTCGTTGTAATATCTTGAAGCAAATTGTTGATTATACTTTGTGAGTAGCAACTTCAGGATTCCTAGTCTCTATCTAACCAACTCATCTCATGAAAAATAATTATTTTCACAATTATACCACGTTAAAGATACTCAATTGGTTTTCAACAGTTCACTCAATGATGTTACTCTTAGATTTGAAATGATGACGTTTTCTCTTTCCTTTTTTTTTGGTGGTCAACTTAGAGGACAATGCTCAACCAGCTACATCAGGTAGAATTATTAGTGTTGGCATTGGTAACTAGCCCGTACTTACGAAACTACAGAAGAAATCCAAAAAGAATATGGATTTCCTGGCTACTTCTGAGTATCCTTCTATGCAACTGGGTTGCTTTTCTATGGCATATAAAATGGCGAGTAGAACTATCAAGAAAACTTATGGAAAAAGCTATAGTAGCTTTGCATATGATAATTTAAATGATATCATACCACATTTACGGCAATATAGTGCACAATAGGCCTATATGATATGGAAGTAAATAAAAACCAAATTAAAGATTCGCCGGTTAATAAGAAAGCTTACAGTTTTGTATGGTGAAGTCCTTGTTCTTCAAAGTCATACGTTGGATGCTTCCAGCCAACTCCACTGCAGAGTTGAGCCAGTCTCGACCTTGCTGCTAGTTCCTTATTTGTACTGCCTAAGAACTTAAACAAAATCAGTAACTCACGAAAGAACATTTCAACTTTAAGATTACGAAAGAAGCAATAACAGTTATGCAAACAATGCCTAGTCATATCAAGTAATGCATCCCTTGTTGCATGCCCTATATTTTCTCGAGGAGACTGTATTTTTAGTTACAGTATTCTTGAACTGAAATACAGTACTGAGGAACATTAAGATCATTAGCTAATGGTCTTTCAACCTGAAATTCATGTCTTTTGGGATTTGGACATGACATTTTCCCAAGGTCACATACTAGTATATGTCGTCACGAGAAAGTACACCATGCACTAGGTAATTTGTGAAGGAACTGTTAATACTGTACATAAGATAGAGCACCATCCAGAAGGATATGAAGAACATGCTCACATACTATCTAAATTATTATGCACCAATTGTTTTATCAAAAAAGGATTTAAACTAAATCTTTCTAACTAGCTGTTTTTGTGAATTATTTAATATCTACGGAAGTTTGTTTCAGTGCCATGTCCACATTATTTTGTTTCCAAGCTGTATCCATGTCGCTTTCTTCTAATATCTAAGCATTTAAGCTAATGCCATACAATAAATAATACGTATAGAGCGGAGCAAGTTATAAGATGGTCTGATCTTTCCTTATTATACATGCACAGTTTGTTGCTCAAAATTTCCATTAAGTACATAAAAGTCTAATTTTTTGGCTAGCCCAACTACACTTTAGAGTTACAACTAAGCCATACCATTTTATGTAAAGATTATATCCGCAATATCATTACAATTATGGAATACTAATTAGATTTAACAGTGTCCAGAAGAATCACGAGATAATAGATTTTCCCAAGATCAGAATTCAAGATACCATGAACATGCCCCTGACTGCAACCATTTGCTTCACCATTGCTCTGCACCACATAAGCAGGTTCACTTGGTAAAGGATCACCATGCTCTGTATTGTTACTTTCAGTGGCGAGAACTTCAATTTCCAGTTGTGGTTGAACAATGGGCCCTGTAAATTTGGGCTTCTTTTTCGTGCATTCCTACAAGAAAAATATTGTGAGCATTCAAATTATAACTGGTCGAAGTGTTCAAACTTCAAAGTAAAAACAAGATGTCGTCGTTATAATGAAAAGGAAGAGGGAAAACAAATGAATGTGAGAGATGTTGCCATTTATTACCTTTTCTTCCAAATTGAGCTCCCCATCCTCTCGTGCATTGATTGGCATGATACTAGACTCGTGGTGCACGGGTGGCACCATAACCACTGAATGGAGAGAAGTCTCCTCACAAGAGCTACAAACTACCAAGTAATTTGGTATATATTGTTATGAAAAAGTTTCTTCAACATAGCACAGTAAAGTGATAAGAGAAAACAGAGCATTTCTCTACAACAAAATTAATCTCCTTTATTATAAACATGTACTAAAGGAAATTTTGGCCAGGGTTTTAGCTGCCCATGCTTTGGCAAAGATTGCAAAGAAATTGCATTAGAAGTGGGCAAAGGGTCACGGGCATGCCAAATTGGCAATCATCCAAACTAAGATCAAATTTTGGCGATACTATCAGAATTAGTGCCGTTGACTAGTAGTAGCAGTACTGAAGAATACACAAAGCTACCCTAAAAGACTAAAAGTAAATAGTAAAATGACAACTATACACAATACAAATCATTTATGATTTGTATGGAATGAACCGTTATAAGCTATTCGTTGAAGGGGTACAAAATAACATGGAAAATGGGCGACGACCTCACCATTCTTATGTTCTTGCAAAATACATCCGTTCAACTTAGAACACTACAAATCACCACTGTTACCTACTTCAAGCAAGCTCTAGAATAAATCCTAATTCTGCCAATGTACAAACCACCAGCATTACACAATTACCCCATGATTAGAACCCTGAATTGCGCAACGGATGCGTCCCAGGAAGCTCAATGCAGAAAATTGAAGTGAGGGTACTTTTTTAAGTCTCAGGTGAGCGCTTACCCGCAACGAAATTCACGAACGCACGATGCTTTTGGAGCAGCCACGGGATGAACGAAGCAGCCGAGAGGGGCCGAGGCCGGCGACGGAAAAGGCTTGGAAACCGCGTTTGGGTCGGGGCGAGTCTCGGCAACGCCGGCCGCAGACCACCGGATCGAAGCTAGAGCGAGTTAGACAGGGGAGATATTTAGCGGCCTTGGGAGCTGCAAACTAGATCTCGCTGGAGAAAGGAGTTGGGGTCGCCGGCCGGCGGGGTGCCTCCAGATCGACCGAGAAGACAGCCTCCGCCATGCGCCCCTAGGGGAAGAGGAGGGGGAAGTAGTCGGCACAGGTAGAGCAGAGGAGAGGCTCCCTTCGCAGCGAACCGTGTCGTGATGACAAGTGTCAGTTTCTCCCTTCACGCGGTACCCGTTGGTGTTTAAATATGCGACAAGTGGCAGCACGAGAGAGTTTTGGTGGGATTTTTGTTTCTCCGCGCGGAGGGTTGTATGTGCATTTATTTTGAGATTCGTTTTAAAAAAATGAAATATCTTGAGAACCATTTATTCAAATTACGAACCGTTTTCACTTTTGAGCTCGTCGCGTCGAGATCTTCAAAACTAGATCTCATGTTGATAGGTTTCGACGAACCTTTTTTTTTTGTACTCCCGGTTATGTATAGTTTGTACAACTTGTTTTATATAGTTCGTACTCCCACTTCTCTCTACTTTGTACTTCCTGTTTTCTATACTTTTGTATGATGAGAGAGAAGGGATAGTGAGGTGGGAGAGCACATTTTTCCCTTTTATTTTTCTAATCTGAATATTTGAAATGAAATATCTCGTGAACCGTTTATCCAAATTACGAACCGTTTTCATTTTTGAGCTCCTCGCGTCGAGATCTTCAAAACTAGATCCCATGTTGATAGGTTTTGACGAACTTTTTTTTGTACAACCGGTTATGTATAGTTGTACAACCTGTGTCTGTGTAGTTGTACAAACTGTTTCTGTACAAACTGTGCTACGTAGTTGTATAATATGTGTCTATATAGTGTACAACATGCGTCTGTACAACATGTGTCTGTCTAGTTGTACAATTTGTGTCTGTACAACATGTGTCTGTCTAGTTGTACAAGCTGTGTCTGTGTAGTTATACAACGTGTGTCTGTGTAGTTGTATTTACTGTGTAATTTTGTACTACGGTTTTTGTGTAGCTGTACTTTCTGTGTGTTTTTGTACTCTGCTTTCTGTGTACCTGTACTTTCTGTGTAATTTTGTACTACGATTTTATTAGTTTGTACACCGTCCGTATAACCTGTACATTACAAATTTTCAATTTACGTAACCAGCTTCTGTACATAGCTTGTTTTATTTGCATGATCTTGTATGTACATCGCTAGTGCATGCATGCATGTTAACGAGGTCATGTACATGCATGCCGCACGCGCAGGCTGATGCACATCCGCGCCCGCGTCCGCGACGGAAGAGCTGCGTTGCGTGCCACGTTGTCACGCAGGGCCTTCGTGTTTGAGACGAGCCGGTTACCAAATCGAATTTCTCTACCTCCCAGCAGGCCACCACGTGGCACACTCACGGCATCCAAAGTTCCCTTTCTAAAGGGAACCCTTTTTGTAGTTGTACCCGGGGGACGTCCTGTACATCGACCCGTGCGACCATACGAAGCGTTCGCACACCCGCCCGCTTTATTGGGCCGGCCCATATTGGGCTCCTTCGCTTCGCCGCGGAAAAATGAAAAATTAATTGTAGATAACAGGAATCGAACCTGCACACTCCCGAGCAGTGCAGACGGACAGACTTGACTGGGCTACCCACAAGGTTTGAGGCCTCTTGGTGTTATATTAGTACACGCAGGTATTAAATATGTTACCTTTTTTAAAAGATGATAAATATTTTCAAGCGTTGAACGGAAATTGTGTGAACAGATATTATTTTTGAATGATTTTCAAAAAGTGAACAAAAAGGTATTTGAACGGAAACTATTTTTGAACGATTTTAAAAGGCGAACAGAAAAAGTCTGTGAACGGAAATTATTTTTGAACGATTTTCAAAAAAGTGAACAAAAATATGTATTTGAACGGAAATTATTTTTGAACGATTTTAAAAGGCGAACAAAAAACTCTGTGAACGGAAATTATTTTTGAACGATTTTCAAAAGGTGAACAAAAAAGGTATTTGAACGGAAACTATTTTTGAACGATTTTAAAAGACGAACAGAAAAAGTCTGTGAACGGAAATTATTTTTGAACGATTTTCAAAAAAGTGAACAAAAATAGGTATTTGAACGGAAATTATTTTTGAATGATTTTTCAAAAAAGTGGACTTCCGCCTCGCCTCGCACGATTTCCCACAGCCGCTCCTGAATCTCTGGAGCGGCGTGGATGTCGGCGCCTCGACCGGTTCTCCCTCTCGTTCCAGATCGACCAGCTCAAGGCCGAGGATATCCACCCCTGCCTCGACTACGCCGCCGTCTGCGCTGTCGCAGACCTCGAGTCCTCGACATACACCTCTCCAATTCCAACCCCATTTTTAACTTCTTCAATTGGCGCCGAGCCGAGCGGCAACCCACCTCGCGCGTCTCTGCCTTATTTGCCTCTTAATTCAGCCATTGCATCTGGAGGCCTTTGCCCATGTTTAATAATTTTTCACTAGCGGGGTTTTGTCAGATAATTTGAAATGTCAAAGACAAGAAACTGCTGGGTAAGATAGGCATGATTCTATGTTCTTTATTCTGTGATGAAGGATTATGCATGACTATTGTAGTTGTAGGCTTAACTCTGCACCTTGAGTCTATCTGATAGACCAAGTTTTATTTTCAGTGTCTATATTAACGTTGTTGCCTTGCTGGTGTTTTCTATAAACAGGCTTGCACAATTCAGTACAACAGCTGGACAAGAAAGTCTTGCAAATGATTGTCAGAATGCTGAGACATGGTACGCATTATCTTTGTGCTCTTTGATCTTTTTTTTACTGAACGCAGCGAGCGCTGCCTCATTATTATTACTAGTTGAATCCCCGTGCGTTGCTACGGGTCCTCACGTTTTTTCTTCATCACAAATAAACCTAATTTAACTAATATTTCAATGGCAATATCATCTAGCCAAAATCTTCTTTAATATGTCTCTCTAAAGCCCCTCCCTCTCATTTATGTACACACCCGCACAAAAACCAGATAATTGCAAAGGCATGACAATGATGCATTTGTCACCCCTTTGTCCTCACCAACCCGTCAGCTTCACCATTACCATTGTGCCTCCATTGTGCTTTGTGATAGCCGCACTCAAAAGGCACCACACTGTACTTTGTAGTCACCCCACTCCCAACAACGCTGTGAGTCTTCCTTCCAAGCTCAACCACACCATATATGATAAATTGATCAATAAGTAAATAAAAGTACAAATAATTCCCAAGAAAACTGCTGCAATCAATAGTCTAAACAATATAACATAGTTTACAGCCTAGAAGCTTATTATGCAGATCTCTAAAATGTTCTTTAATATGATGTGCCAAGTCTACTAAAACAAGTGGAGGGGCACCATCTGACAATAACTTAAGGATACATATACACAACCGTACCTGCAGTGTAACTGGAAAAAGGCCCAGCTCCGACAGAAAAAAGATAATGTCCATCAGAATAAGTTTTATGGAGAGGCACAAGCACGGAATGCTCATCTTATGAAATATTGAGTTATCGTGAATAAGTCATGCGTATCTTTTGTAAAGAACAATCACAAACAAAAGTGGATACTGAAGTCCCAAGACATGGTATGAAACGTAAAAACTTCCAGTGGCTGTAAACAAACCAGGTCACCTTATTTTTGCGTAATGAGAGATTTCCATGCTCTTAAATTATGATATATCAAATGATCATTTTAAGGGATTGAGCACCATTAAAAATCCTTTTGTATCCACTTTATTGTTCTATTCACCTTTTCAAGATCTTAAGGTACAATTTTTTGAAGGTCTCGTATCGCAAATGTTAAGTGGAACTATTCCTTTCATGGTACCAGATACATTTTTTTGAAGTACTATGCAAAACTATTTACCATAGCACAATTAAAATTAACAATATGTAAAGATGAATAAATCAGATAAGGTGAAGTTTAAGAGGCTAATAAAGTATAACCAGTAGGAGTACCTTCTATGAATGTCACTGCCGATGTCATTCCTATTCATGAACTAAACACGAGATGTACACCGAGTCACCGATACAGAACCTAGGCGAAACCTCATGTTAGTGTATAAGCCCTCTGAAGGAGTCATGCAAGCTCGTCCACCACATAATCTAGGTGAAACCTCGGCCATGCTAAATGGATAGTTGGTGGCACAAAAGTACATACATCTCTGCTATAAAAAAGGTAATGCGGCAAAAGATTTAGAGAGGTACATACATTGTTCCCTCAACATGTGTGCTAATGTGTGTGATGGCATCAGGAAAAAGCTTGGCTAGTCCAAAATTTCCAATTTTAGGAAGCGGATTCTCAGTGAAGAAATGCGTGGTTGTGCTTCCTCGGGCATTATCCACCGACACCGTGATATCAAGCAAAGGGTCACCACATGTGTAGTGGTTGTGCTTCCTCGTGAAGAAATGCAAAACCAGAAGTAGTTCCCGTACAATTGGCTGCTCTTCTTTGTCAGTTCAATTTGATACATCTATTCTTTGACCGTCAACACAAGTCACAAAGGCTTATGATAGTTAATACACAGGTCAGAGTTCTTGCAAGTAAAATTCGACTATAGAACTTACCAAGCAAAGCATTTGTCAAACTGTTGTTCTCCACATATTCATACACCAATAATCTGTTATTCCCTCCGACACAGCAACCAATCAGCTTTACAGGGTTGGGGTGCCTGACATTTGAGATGACATCGATCTCCGTCAAAACTCGTTAGTTTCTAGCTTTGATTCAGCTGAAAGCCTTTTAATTGCAACTTGAGAGCCATCTTTTAGCTGAAAACCTGTGATAATGAGCATCTCAAGGATCATCTCTACATAATCTTTTACCACCTCCTTGGATTCTGTACTAATAATCCGCTCTGCCCAAATTGCATGATTGACTTGAGCCACTATGGTCTGGAGACATGTAAAATACAAACATTTCAGCTATATAATATATATTCTGAAACATGTACAATACGCACAAATTAAGAGATAGAGAAATGCAAACTGTTGGTCCGGCAGCTTTACAAATTAACATGTACAATATGCTAATGTGAGAGAGTGAGGGAAGGCAGCTTTGCAGTTACCTTGCTGGATTGCAAACACAGCAATATACCATTTGGATTATAAAGGTAGGAATAACCCAAATACTTCTTTGACAGAAACGAAATAGAAACTATTCAAAACCAATCTGAACATGTACTTGACATTTTGTTGACACAAAGATCTCTGAGCAAGCTGTCATATAAATTCCACTACAATTGCAGATCCTGTCTTCAATTCGTATTCATGGCCAAAAATCTAGTAACATAACAAAAACAGTGGTCACATTATTTAGCTTCCTTGCAATCTAGAAAACGAAAAATATCTAATTTAGAGACTATACATTCGAATTTCTGCTATTTGTACAACGAATGCATCAACAAGCAATTATCAGGATTATGGAAATAAAATCCAAGGAACCAAAGAAATGAAAAGGAGACATAACATGGGTGCCCATATGCAGCTGTAGAGGTTAATGCAGATAAACTTCCGATACTGCCATGTGCCCATGTTTTACCTGCAAATATCAGTGAATTTCCACACACGTTGAGCCCAGTTTTGAAGAGTTGAGTCTGTCTTCAGCCCGACCTTTTGTGTTCGTTCAACAATTTGCTGCCACTGCAAGGCACCAGCACTGTTCCTGCAGCGCCTACACATCTCAGAATGACGAATAGCAAGAATCTCTGCTGCATCTCATCTGAACCTATCAAAACATTTTAGGAATATTGGCAGAAAAAAGAGTATACGAGAAGGAGAAGAAATATCTGGTTCGGCTCACCTCCTCGGGGACGTGGCTGACGGCATCAACTCGGCGAGGTGGTCGCCGGAATTCGCCGGCAGCAGGTTCGGGTGGACGTCGTGGGAAACACCTCGGGCAGCAGGCGACCACCAGCTCGACCTTTATGCATCCTTGCCGTTCCTCCACCGCGGCGAGCTCCTTCCGGCCGCAGCCCTCACTAGTACAGAACGACACATCGGATACCCCTCTATGGAAACGGCAGGCGTTAGGCGACGGAGAATCGCGCTTTCCGCGCGGCCAGTGCGTACAAACCTGACCTGGGCCGCGGCTGGCCCGTCAACATAGGTAACGGAGAAAGTATTAACTCCGTTACCCATAGTATTGGCAACGGTCTTAATTCTGGCTCCGTTTTCGATATGTCCCTCTATAGCAACGGAGACTTTTGGGTGTCCGTTTCCAATGTGGACACGTTCCATCTTCTTGGAATTCGAAGCGAGGCGAGTAAATGCCATGGCGTAGTGGCACCGCCCACTACTCATTGAAAACCCAATCCTTGCTAGCTCAAGACGCCACCGAATCTGCTCTCTCTCTCTCGCTCGCTCGCTCCCTCCTACTATTAGCGAAGATGCCTCGCAGCAACGACACACAGGAGCACACTGAGTCGCCGCGGGACAGTCCCCCCGTCAGCGGCGAGTCCGTTGAAGGACCGACGCCGGAGACGAGTGACGACGAATACGCCAACTTCCATGATCCCACCTTGATGCTGGGCCCGCCGAAGGTTGATTCTGATGACGAGTCAACCGAAGAGGAGAAGGAGGAGGAGGAGGACGACGAGGAGGACGAGGCGGAGGCGCCGGTCCCGAAGAAGGGAGCCCTGGCGACGGAGAAGAAAGCCGCCGCCACCGCCTCCGATATGCTGCCGCCGCCGCCGCCGCCGCCACCACCTCCAATGGCCCCCAATAAGCAAGGCCGTGAGAAGGACGAGGATTGCGCGGAAGCAGGGCGCAAGAAAAACAAGAAGTAGCTAGTAGTAGTTCTATAAGTTCTCCAACTGTAATTTACTTTATTATTATTAATATGTACTGCGTATGTAATGTAGTAATCACTAATATTAATATAAGTATCCTATAAGTGGTTTTCTCCATATAGTAGAGATTAGGAAAATATTATTCCAGAGAGTAGAAGAAATTCCACAGAGTGGGCGCGTAGGTCCCACACCTCAGTGGAAGAATCACAAAGGAAACGGTCCTTCTAAAGAACCGTTTCCTATGTTTTACCTATATATATGGGCGTACAGAGCAAAACCTAACACTCGTTTCCTCACTCTGTCTCAGTATGCTAGATCTGTTCGTGGCGGCGCCTCCTGGCGTTGCGGCCATCGCCGGCGCCGTGGCGGCGCCGTCTCCGCCCAGACGACGGCTATCACGGCGAGGTCTTCACCATCTCCCCGACACGGCGAGGTCTTCGCCATCTCCCCCGACACGGCGAGATGTTCGCCATGTCCCCCGACACGGCGAGGTCTTTGCCATCTCGCCCAACACGGCGAGGTCGTCGCTCTGTCCGCTTCCTCTGCCTCCACCACTTTCGGATCTGCTAGATCGATCCAACGGCGACGTGAAGAAGGTATCAGATCCACATCCGTAGTTCTATCTAGATCATTTCTTGATGTAGTTAACTTGCCTATTGTGCACTTGCAACTAGTTGTAGTTTAGCTAACTTGTTGAAAGTAGTTCAGTTCACATCCGGTAGTTCTATCTAGATCATTTCTTGATGTAGTTAACTTGCCTATTGTGCACTTGCAACTAGTTGTAGCTTAGCTAACTTGTTGAAAGTAGTTCAGTTCACATCCGGTAGTTCTATCTAGATCATTTCTTGATGTAGTTAACTTGCCTATTGTGCACTTGCAACCGGTTGTAGTTTCACTAACTTGTTGATAGTAATTCAGTTCACATCCGGTAGTTCTATCTAGATCATTTCTTGATGTAGTTAACTTGCCTATTGTGCACTTGCAACTAGTTGTAGTTTAGCTAACTAGTCCATGTGAAAACAGGAGTCTATTTCGGTGACACTGCATAAAAAAGTCGGAGACACAGAACAAACAACGAATATTACTCAAGAGAGTAGTGTTTGTTGACTTTCCCATAATGGCCTCCAATTATATACACAGGTCAGTACACACTATATACTACTATATACTACATATTATTATGTTAAATTGTTTGTTCTATCTAGTAGTGTCAGAACTAACATAAATCCTTATTTACATTTAGGGATATCAAGCTGTTCCCTTTCAAACTCCACCATACATATCCACCGTCGCTATTGTGACGTTTTGGTACACTGCATAAAATACTTTTTTATGTAAGAGTGTTTTATACAGTGTCGCCGAAATGTTACATCGGTGACGTATTAGATTAGATTTCGGTGACACTGCATAAAAAATGCAGAGCCGGTGGTGGCCTCCATGGAAAGGATGATCGTTGTCAGGCATCCTATGAAGCTGCTGACATCGCAATATCTTGTTGACAAGCCGTGTGTTGGCTGCTCCGGTTCATCAATAAGAGCCACCTCAAGACATAGGTAAGATATCGTTTCAGTTTGCTTAAATTCATAGTGTATTTGTTTTAGCATATGTATTTAACAATTGTAACTCTATTTACTAATGTATAGGGTCCAAAGCTTCAACATCCTTCTCTCAAGAAGGTGAGATAAGAAGAGATAGCTAGAGTGACACCTGCGAGGATTGTGGAAAAGGATGTAGGGAAGAAATCATATATTCTTTCCGTCCTTTGACATAATAGGCTTAGTATAGATGAAATCTGTTATCGTTTTACCACTTATGTTTGTCACATCTTGTGATGCAATTGTAAAGGTGAAATTGTGATGGAAATGTAAAGTTACATTGTGATATGAATGAAATCTGTTACCGTTTTAATATTTGAGCTTGTGCTGTGAGATTTTAAGTATCTAGTGGCATTTGTAAACGTGGCATCCTGTAACCGAAATATGAGAAATGCTCAGTGCAAACGGGTGGATGGCAAACTCCGTATCTGATGAAGGAAAACTAAGGAAACGGAGGTCTGCGCACAACCGTTGCCAAATGGAGACCTCATCGGAAACGGTTTTTGGCCTCCGTTACCGATGAAGGCCTTCACATCAGTGACAGATCCGGAGACACGGACCCTTTCTCCGTTGCCGAAGTGGTTTTTGGCCCGTTTCCGATGTGTCGTTCTGTACTAGTGCCTCCCGCCGTCTGCGGGTTTCGCCGCGCAGCAGCATGCGTCCGCCGGTGAGGACAACTGGAGGGGAAAGGGTGGAGGCCTGGAGGGATGAGACTGGGTAGAGACGTAGAGTAGACCGTGCAGAGAGGCCGTCGTCCTGCTCACCCACCGGTCGTCCGCCGGATCCGGTGAAGCTTAGTAATATGGGGAGGCTGGATCAGGAGAGGGTGAGATGGATCGGGAGGGAGAGGGAATCGGAGGAGGCAGCGCTGGATCTGGATGGGAGGGAGTGTTTTGGGAGGTGGAGATGGAATCGGGGGACGGGAGAGGAACGTGGACGTGGTATCTCCGCGGGTTTGGCCCACATGTCGGCGCGTTCGTTCGACGTGCGATGGACGAAGGATGTTGGACGAAATTTTCTGCCAGACATACGTACGTACGAACTCTCATTTAATAGTAAATATAATAGTAAAGAAGACGAAGCCGGGACAAATGCCGGTGAAAATAAAGTAGTGTTACAATGCCAGGTAATTGGTAGGAAATCAACTATACTAAAGGCTATACAATTGCTAGGCAAGGAGAGGGAAAGAGAAAAACTAATCTCCCGGCGGCCACACCAGATGCAGAACTCTAGCGCTACGCCAATTTGCAGTTTCGATGATGATTGCATCTGTCAGTTCGGTAGCGGATCACGCCTTGGCACTGAAGATCCTATTGTTTCTTTCCTTCCATAGCATCCACCAGGTTAGTAGCGAGATCGAACGCCAACACTTGGCTAGCAGCTTCTGTAATTGGAGTGGTGTGAGCCACCAGCTTTGCAGATCAGCAGTGGTTGTCGATGGGATCAGCCTTGCTGGAAACTGGAAGTTTGCTGCAATACCTGTCCAAACGCTGATGGAGTAGCTACAGGACGCAGAGTATGCACAGCAGTTTCAGGCAGGGTCATGCATAGGCGGCAGACAGGGTTGTGAGGCCACCCTCTTTTCGCCAGATTGTCTGCAGTTAGACACTTGTTTTGCAGCAACAACCATGCGTGTAGACGACATTTAGGAATCGCCTTCGTCTTCCAAACCTGGGGCATAACTGCAGAGGGGATGCGACCGAATAGAAGTGCACCATAAGCAGAAGGCATTTAGGAATTGCCTTCGTCTTCCAAACCTTGTGAATTGTCATTACCCTCTGTCTTGCCGATATTAATGGTTTACTCCGTTTGGAGCTGAAGATTAAAATGATTCTTGTGCTGCAGTCATAAGAAAACCTAATTATGAACACAAATGAACTGGCATTGGGTCTGAAACTGTATCCAAGTGGTGCCAGATGAGACTAAATTGCTCATAAATCATCCTTCTTCAAAATTTGACTTGTAACTTGTAAGACACTTCTTTGAATTTGAACAATCAGATTTTGTGCATATTTTCCGTCTCAATTCAGCTCAGCCTGGCCAGTGGTCATTGGTGTTATTTTTTATTGCGTGATATACACAGACAGGCTATTGTTAGTACTAGACTGCAGCAGTTAACTCACCCAGACCTAGGGTAGAAAGTGCGCCGGAGCTAAAAGCTTAGTCATGGTAGCAGGTGTTCCCGAGTTTGTGGCTGTGCAGTGGGAGCAAACCTGAAGCATCGTGGTCACATATTCACCCGAGCTCGAGGTGAACATGGAGTGTCTTCCTACACTTGACTATATAGACTTGGTTGGAGAGCAGGGGCGAAGCGCGAGCGTCGAAGATGGTGCAGGAGCTCGCGGGCCTCAGCGTGCCAGACATGCCAACCTGGTACATCGTGTGTGGGCACTGGGCACGAACACGAACAAGACCTGTCGGCCTGTCCTTGTCATGGACCTCGACCATGCTTCTCAGCCAACGAGCTGACGAGGCCACCAAGCTCGGGCAGGTGCTCGAGGGCCTCTTCCTGGCAAAAATGGTTCTCTGAGTTGTGACGGATGCTCAATACCTGAAATGTCAGTGTTGATTCATACTCTCTCTGTCCTACAATATAAAATGTTTTGGCAAGATGTTTTAGCTTTACGAAAATTACCATCTTGTATTGTGGGACAAAGGGAGTATTTATAAGATGGTGTGCTTGTGAATAATCTCCTTCTGTCCTGCTCGCAGCTCACCTGACCACGTATTCTTTTGCCCAATATGGCCGGTGGGCAAAACTTATCTCTGCCCCTTCCTAAAAACTATTTTGACATCTCGCCCTCGGGGCCGGCGCTAAAGAGGATGTAGCCGAACTTGTATAGTTCGACTCCATCTTTTGTGGAGCCTCCCGCTTTCATAGAACGCCTAAGTTTTTTGGAATATTGTGGGGGCCTAAGTCCAGAGGTTCGGCGCCAAGAGTATTCTGCCGAGTTGCACAAGTTTGGTCTCATCGTCTTCGGCACCGGACCTTGGCTTAGATTCCAAAATACTCTCTCCGTTTTGTATAAAAGGTCACTATCTTATATTTCAGACACAAAGAAAACAAAATCCACTAATAAATAACACGATTAATTGTGTGAAAACTGAAAACTCTTGTACTCTATAGTTGATTGCAACATTCACATTAATAAGCACCATTGTACGAGGTAGAAATCTAATAAATGCTTCTCTTGAAGAAATTGTGGCCTACTGGCTTTGTATGGTTGCAAATTATATTTTGATAGTGGTATTGTATTCAAAATTGGACGGGGTAGTTTTGAGAAGGTGCCATATGCAAGTTAACTTCCTAGAATGGGTTAGATTTGTTAAAAAAATACCTAACCATGGCTTGTACAGCATACTAGCTTACTAGTCTCATGGACGGCATACTAGTCTCATGCACAACATGATGGGCGAGTGACTGACCAGGAAAATTCGCATGAAGTGCATACTAGTCTGATGGAAGGCATCATGGGTGCGAGCATGGAGCGTGCATGATCTATAGATTCATCTTGTCAGTCACACTTTTTTTCTTTTGAGCAGCATTAAAATAAATCCTGAAAAGAAAAATCAAGGCAGACTCGAGACTATATATAAAACCCACTATATCTTCAACTTCAAGTGAGCAAGAGTAAAACCACACACGCATGCAAGAACAGAATGGCTGCGTCTGGTGATACGACGATGGTGCCGAAGACGGTGCAAGAGCTGGCGGCGACCGTCGAGGAACCGCCGAGCCGGTATGTGCAGCCAGAGCAAGCGCGTCAGGCTGGCCTGTTGGCCGCCGATGAGATGCCAGAGCCCATCCCTCTCATCGATCTTAGCCGGCTAACTGATGCCGATGAGGCTAACAAGCTTTGGGCAGCTCTACAGACCTGGGGCCTCTTCCTGGTCAGCCTTTGTGTGCACCTTAATTTCCAAAAATTATCGAACTGTTCCTGAATTGGTAAAACACTTATCCAGGCCACCAACCATGGAATTGAAGACTCTCTGATGGATGCCATGATAAGCGCGTTGAGGGAGGTCTTTCGGCAACCAATTGAAGGGAAGCAGAAATGCAGCAACTTGGTGGAGGGCAAGCCTTTCGAGGTGGAAGGGTATGGAAATGACAAAGCGGCAAGCCAGGATCAGATCCTGGACTGGAAAGATCGGTTGCATCTGAGAGTGGAACCAGAAGATCAGAGGAATTTTGCTAAATGGCCTAGTCACCCGAAATCTTTCAGGTTAACTGCAACCTTGCCTTCAGTGATGTTTTGCTTTTCTACTAGTAGTATTAGCTTAGTTTTTTTGATTTTAAAGGCAGTCGTATCTGCCACCCGATTAGATAGAAAGAAAGTTTATGTACATAGAGTTTTCCGATGCAAAAAAGTAAAACAAGCTGAAAAACTAAACTAGTCTCCCGGGTCTAAGCCGTGAGCCAGCGCCCGCTGCTTTATTTCTTCTTAAACGAGGTGTGCCACCGCGGTTGGTTGCAAGGCGACATTTCTGAAAACTCGTCTATTTCTCTCTTTCCAAACACCCCACATGGAGTAGATGAAAGCACCACTCGCTTCCCTCCGCTTCTCCTTCGGGATTCCGGCCATCATGTTATCCCACCAAGCATCAATGCTGTGTCCAAGCGCCGGAGGGGTCAAGCCAATGGTGCCGTTCCATCCAAAAATCTGCTCTCTAACCAAGGTGGAGAAGTTGCAGCCAAGGAGAAGGTGGTGGACCGTTTCCGGATGAACCCGGCTGACGAGGGGTGGACTCGGCAAATCCCTGGGTCGTGTACCCCGGGTTGATTGAGAGGGAGAAAGATGAGCGCTGGTGATCACGACGGCTGACAAGCAAGGCGTTTACCCAGGTTCAGGCTCCCGGAGGATAACACCCTACTTCCTGCTTGTCTGGTATTGATTGGCGAGTAGTGGCTACAATGGCGAGATGGCAATCTCGCTAGGGTTTGTGGTGGCGGCTCTGAGCTTACCCTAGACGAGGGACCCTCCCAGCCTTTATAGTGGGCTGGGTCTCAGGTGAACGGTGCCGATGGCGTTTACAAACATGGTAGGAGTCGCATGACCTATCCGTCGACTATCTTGGGCCGCACGTCGTCCTCCTTGGGCCCTCGTCATAAGGTTGATAGGCTTGGCGTGCCCCAGGTATCCCCACCGTGGGGTAGTCGAAGAGTAACCCCACGACAGGAGCCCCCGAGTGCTTAGTCGAATCATAGAGTCGGTTAAAGGACTCCTTCCTCCTGGGCACGCCGTCAGGTTCCCGAAAGGAACAAGTAAAATTGGTCGACTCCGGCCGTTCAGGGCTTACGGAGGATTCCTCAGTCGAACTGTCGACTGCAGGGTAAAATACCGTGAGTACAGCCTTAGTCGGTGATTTTTCGACTGCTATTGTTTTGAGTCACTCGAGAGCGCGAACAGCGCTCCCGATGGGAGTAGCCCCCGCGATTAAGCTGAATTGCTTGTAATTGAGGTTAAACTCAATTTTTCTTCAGTCGAAAAGCCCGCTCCCGATGGGAGTAAGGAAGGGACTCGACTTGTTGGAGTCGCGCCTGGCTTTGTGTGACTTACTTTGTGTATTCGGCCGGTTTGGCTTACTGTACGAGTTTATTCAGCTCTTGGAGCTTACTGAATCTTATTGCACTCGAATGAACTGTTCGAGTTCTCAATCAGCTTGTTGGCTTACTTCCTACGCCTGCGCGGTTGACGTCAGTGCTGACGTTTTTTGGCACGCTCTGCGTCTGATGGGACGTGACAGTGCGGTCCCACTGTCAGTATTGACTGGAGACAGCGGTTACCGCTTTTGACTGACGGTTCGGCGCGAAAATTTCGCGGTGTGATGATGACGCCTTGATTCCCGTGCGTAGTGGGCGGCATGGCCGGCGACGGCTGGTTTTACGCGACACGTGGACGGCCAGATGAAGTGCGGTTTTGTTGGGGACGGCCTGGATTAACCGGCGGTGCGGTATATAATTTTCACCGCGGCGGCGAAGGGTTCACTCCATCCCCATTCTGCCGTCGTCTCCCACCATTTGCTCTCCGCCATTGTTGCTTCTTCCTCCTATTTCTTTCTCCACCCTCCATGAGCGCGGCCGCGATGAAGAGGGGGAAGCCTGTTGCTGGCGCCGTCGCCGCTGCCGGGGCGAGCGTGATGAAGAAACCCGACGGCGACTGGGTGAAGTCGTCGGTTAAGAAGGCCGACCTCGAGGCCCTCCGCGCGCAGGGGCTGCTGCCGCCGGCGGAACAGGCGACGGTGCGTGCTCCCGGGAAGGAGGTATTCCCCGCTCCTCGCGAGGGGGAACGCGTTTGCTTCGTGGATTTCTTGCCGCGGGGTTTCGGGTTCCCCCTCCACGATTTCGTCCGTGGTCTCCTGTACGCTTATGGGATTCAGATCCACGATCTGACTCCCAATAGCGTCCTGAGCATCGCGAGCTATTTCGTGCTCTGCGAGTGCTTCCTTGGAATCGCACCCAACTGGCTCCTGTGGAAGTCGCTATTCCTCATGAGGAGGAATGTGGGGAAAAACAAGCAGGTGTATCCAGTCGGTGGCTTCGGCATCCAGGTGCGTGGCGACACCAGCTACTTTCAGATGAAGAAGTCCGACTCCGTCCAGGGCTGGCGGAAGAAATGGTTCTACATCAGGTGTGACCAGGAGGGACTTCCCGACTTCGCGGCTGATCGCGAGTTGCGGAAGTCGAACGCGTGGGCGCACCCGCTGTCGAAGGAGGACAGGGAGGCGACTCAGCCCTTGCTGACGCTTCTTCGTGGCCTGCTGAAAAGTCTGGGACGTGAGACAGGTGGCGTCCACCTGATTGCCACCTTCTTCAGGCTTCGGGTGCAGCCGCTCCGCGCTCGCGTCCACCCAATGTGGGCATATGAAGGTGTTGGCGATCCCGACCGGACGTCGCCGACCGAGCTCGATGATGATGAAGTCGAGTCGAAGGTGAGGAGCATCACTAGCCTCCGAGCCACCGACCCGTGCAACGTCAAGTGCCCGGTCAAGCTGTATGGGCCTAACAACCCTGTACCCGAGGTGAGCTTTGTTCGCTTTCATTCTTGTCTGGTATCTTCCTCTATCGAACCTCTGTTGCCTGACTCGACTGCTTTGTTTGCTGACAGGGTCGTTCGAGCTTTGTTAGTCTTCCTCCGTTGATGGAGAACGGACCTCATGAAGAGGCAGAGTTCCCTGAGGAGGACGAGGTTGATGACGATGAGATTCCCTCCGCTATCTCTCCGAGTGAAGAGTTGGAGGAGGACGATGATGAAGAGGAGGAGCCGCTGGCGAAGCGGCAGAGGCGTAGGGATGGCGACTCTGCTTCGGCTTCGTCGCCCGCGAAGGGGCGAGTGTGAACGAGGAGGAGGCGGGCGAGTCGTCCTCGGGCGATAGGCACGCGAGTGACCTGGCCGATCCTTTGGTCGTGCCTCCCCTCAGCTCTGCACCGCCGACTGATTTTGCGAGGATGGCCTCCGTCTCGCTGGGCAGCGAGGATGATGTGGATGTCGTCAGGTTAGTCTTGTAACCATCGCCTTGTTTTGTCGAGTTTGCTTTTGGATTTGCGAATCCTCGGATTGAATTGTCTTGTGTCTTGTCACAACGAGCGTACTGGCGCTGTTGGGTCTCCTCGTGAGAAGGAGCACACTTCTGCTCCCACAGTCGAGCAGACTGCGAAGGCGACCGGAGAGAAGGCTCAGGCGAGTGACCCTTTGGCTTTGAAGGCTTCGACATCCTCCGCGCCAGAGAAAGCTGCTGATGTGACTCCGGCTGACGCTGGGCTGCTTGAACATGTAAGTGTCCTCGAACTCATTTTGCAGAATTTGTATCGGGTGCGCGAACAGCGCTCCCGATGGGAGTAGCCCCCGAAGATGTGCGTGACTAGAATAGTCGGGCGCAGATTGATATATCTTGTGTTTTCTGCAGCCGACTATCGCCAGCAGATGGAGGGAGCCGCGGCCTTTGTTCGCATGGAGCAGGAGAGGGATCAACTCCGCACTGCTCTGGAGCGGGCGACGAAGCGAGTCACGGAGCTGGAGCAGAAGCTGCAGACTCATGCCGACATGGAGAAGTCGCTAGGCGAGGCCCGAGAGCGTGAACAAGCCCGGGATGATCTGGAGAAGACCCAGGTCGACCGCTTGCTCGCACTCGCCGATGTTGTTGGAAGTAAGTGTTTCGGCTCAATGCCTACTTTGCCCTTGTTAACTGCTGATGTCTTATGGGTGTGGTGTTCTTCTTTGCTCAGAGACTTGCGGAGGTGCTCCTCCGGAAGGGACTTCCAGCGAGAATGTCGGCTTGGCGGAGGCTGTTGGCTTCCTCGACCGTGTCTGCGCGTATGCGTCGGCGGCGCTGCAGAAGTCGACAGGCGCCTTGGCGACTGTGCACCAGAGCATCTTCCCCAACAAGCCGTCGCCGGTTGCTGTCGACGCGCTCGCGGCTCCGTTTGAAGGCAACGCGACCACCTTGGTGACTTCACGCGCGCGCAGACGGTACGCGGCTCAGAGCTCACTTTCCAGCTGCTTCTTGGCCACCAAGTCGCAGGTGATTTTGAGAAGGTTGTCAGCGACTTCCCCTGTAAGCCTGATGGCAAGACCGCGTCCCTTAGCGGGGTGAAGGCGCAGGCAAGTCAGCTGGCTGCAAAGTTGATCGCCACCTTCGAGAAAAGAATTGCCAAGGCTGCAGCGTTGGCTGCTAGGAAGAGCCGTTCCCAGTCGGAGTCTGTGATGTAGACTCCTTTCTTTTAGGATTCTTCTGCTTTTGGATCTTGGTTTGTAATGAACTATATTTTGCGAGTCTTCTGTCCGCGAACCTGCTGACGTTGAAATGTGAATTTGTGCCTTTGGGGGTGTAGCCTCCGAGTCTTCTTTTCATATCTAGGCTTGAATGAATTGTGTTGATTCTTTTCTTTGCTTGACGCTGTCGAATTTGGCAGTCTGAGATGGGCGAAGCTCCCGGGGTTGCTGGAACGACTGGTGCGGACGACGAGCAAGACACCTCTTCGGCTGCACCTACTCGTCGTTGTCGAAATCCTCCAGCTTCTGTGCGAAGTGTGAATGATCAACGAGTGATCACCTTCATGAGGAACAAGGTTGTTGAGCTCGAGTCGAAGTTGAAGAGCGCCGAGTTAGAGTTGGAGCGCTTGAGGTCGCGGCCCATTGCGCCGTTCTCCCAGCGTGAGGAGTTCCTGCTAGGCCAGATGGACTTGATCAGTCGGCAGCTACAAGGTTAGCCTTCTAGTACTTTGCTTCGACTTCTTTTTCCTTTTACTGCGCTTAGCGCTGGGTCTTGATGCAGATGTGAACCCTGACTGGAAGGCTGAGCAAATTCGAGTGGACGAGCGGGTGGAGAAAGAGGCCGCCAGTGACTCACCCGAAGCGCGTCAGTTTTGGTCGAATAAATCCAGAGGTAGGATACTGGCGTGCATGTTAGATCGCACCTGGCGGGCTGCTGTGCTCATGGAAGGTTGCAGAAAAACCCTCTGGCAGATCAATCGGGTGTACTTTCCACACAACGAGCAGCCTAATGGACTGGCCGCGCTGCTGGAAAGGTTCCGTGAAGGAGGTGCGCTGAAGGAAGTCGTGCACACTCAACTTGTTGGCGGGGCGAATGTGGCGTTGGCGTACATCCGAAAGCACCGGCCTCATCTTCCACTGGCCAAGGTGCTTGATGGCCTGCCTGGAGAGGATGACTACGCCGAGACACTTGCGCCTGCGCGTCAGATGATTCAGCAAGTCCAGCGCTGGAGTGAGCGCCTTGTAGGGCCACTCGATGCGCCAAAGGATGAGCCTGTAGAATAAAGGTAGTCGACTGCTGTTGTATAGCGTTAGCTTGTAAAAGCAATTTTTTCCAAGTGGAAATATGGGTGTAGTATGCCGAGGTGGGGTAGCCCCCGAGTGAGTAAATTGTATCTTGTAGACTGTTCTGTAAACCTGTATGGTGCAGCCCCGAGCGGATCGAGTGCGGCCTAGGATTTTGAGAGAAACTCGTGCGGCGCAGCCCCCGAGTGCCTCGGGTGCGGCCAAGGTGTTTCGAGTCAGACCTGTGCGGCGCAGCCCCCGAGTGCGTCGGGTGACGGCCTAGGTTTTCGAGTTAGACCTGTATGCGCAGCCCCCGAGTGCGTCGGGTGCGGCCTAGGTGTTTCGAGTTAGACCTGAATGCGCAGCCCCCGAGTGCGTCGGGTGACGGCCTAGGTTTGACTTAGACCTGTGCGGCGCAGCCCCCGAGTGCTTCGGGTGGCGGCCAAGGATTTTCGAGTTAGACCTGTATGGCGCAGCCCCGAGTGCGTCGGGTGACGGCCTAGGTTTGACTTAGACCTGTGCGGCGCAGCCCCCGAGTGCTTCGGGTGGCGGCCAAGGATTTTCGAGTTAGACCTGTATGGCGCAGCCCCCGAGTGCGTCGGGTGACGGCCTAGGTTTGACTTAGACCTGTGCGGCGCAGCCCCCGAGTGCTTCGGGTGGCGGCCAAGGATTTTCGAGTTAGACCTGTATGGCGCAGCCCCCGAGTGCGTCGGGTGACGGCCTAGGTTTGACTTAGACCTGTGCGGCGCAGCCCCCGAGTGCTTCGGGTGGCGGCCAAGGATTTTTCGAGTTAGACCTGTATGGCGCAGCCCCCGAGTGCGTCGGGTGACGGCCTAGGTTTATGTTGCTTTTTGACTAAAAAAGTAAAGGGGAGAGCTTGTTCCACAAATCACTTCATTGATTTTTGCGAGCAGGCCGCCTCATTAAAACCCCTCCAGTCCCCTGGTAAGGGAAAGAGTGCGTCTGAACCTGCCGCCTCTTGACATGTATGCTTTGTTACAATGGGGAGTCGACTAGGGTAGAAGCGGCGCAGTTGCGCAACGTTCCACGGGTTGTGGCAGACTGTCCCTGTCTTCGAGTCCTTCAAGCGGTAAGCTCCGCCGCCGATTGCCTCTGTCACGATGTATGGACCCTCCCACGGGGAGGCGAGTTTGTGCACCTTCTTCTGTTTGAGGCGGAGGACAAGGTCGCCAGGGACGAACGATCTGGGCCGCAGTCGCCGCCCGTGGTAGTTGCGTAGGTCTTGTTGGTACACGGCTGTGCGGGTAAGGGCGATGTCGCGTGCTTCGTCCAGGGTATCCATGTCGTCCTCGAGTGCCTCTTCTGCGTCGGACTCGTCGTAAGCCACCACTCGGGGTGCATCGAACTTGATGTCGCATGGCATGATTGCTTCTGCGCCGTAGACCATGAAGAATGGCGTGTACTGAGTGGATCTGTTTGGCGTAGTGCGCAGACTCCACAGCACAGATGGCAGCTCTTCGACCCAGGCGCCTGCAGCGCGCCTCAATGGTACTCGCAGGCGCTTCTTGATGCCCTTGCAGACTAGGCCATTGGCCTTTTCGACTTGTCCGTTGGACTGCGGGTGCGAGACAGATGCGTAGTTGAGCTTGATGCCTTGCTCAGAGCAGAAGTCCTTGAACTCTTCGGCTGTGAAGTTCGTGCCGTTGTCGGTGATGATGCTGTGCGGCACTCCAAACCTGAAGATGATCGACCTGATGAAGTTAACTGCCGAGGAGGCAGTCGAACTTGTGATAGGCACGGCTTCGATCCACTTCGTGAACTTGTCGACTGCCACCAAGAGATGAGTGTGTCCTCCCGGAGAGGACTTCTTGAGTGGACCCACCATGTCGAGCCCCCATTGAGCGAAGGGCCAGGCGAGTGGTATGGTCTTTAGTGCTGATGCCGGTGCGTGCGGCTTGTTGGCGAACTCCTGGCAGCCGAGACATTTCCTCACGAGTTCTTCTGCGTCTTGCATTGCGGTGGGCCAGTAGAACCCGGCTCGTAAGGCTTTGGCCACCAAGGCTCGACTGCTGGCGTGATGTCCGCAGATGCCAGCGTGGATCTCGAGCAAGATGGCCTGACCGTCGACTGGGTCGATGCACCTTTGGAGGACTCCCGAGATGCTTCGCTTGTAGAGCTCCCCGTTGATGACGGTGAAGCCCTTGGAGCGGCGGATGACGCGCTTGGCTTCGACTGGGTTTGTTGGCACCCTCTGCTGCAGTATGTAAGCCAGGTATGGGCTCGTCCATGTGGGCTCGATCAGCATACCTCCATAGGCTCCTTCTCCGTGTTGGGCGGGTCGGTGGTGCTCGTTGTTGATGTGGAGGATCCCGGCGCGGGCCGGAGCTTGACGGAGCGCTGCGTGATGCATTCGAGGAAGACCCGGGTGGCACCTGCGCTTTGTTTGAGCCCAGGTTGGCGAGGGCGTCGGCTTCCTCGTTGCTCTCGCGGCCGATGTGTCGCAGCTCGCAGCCGTCGAAGGTGCCTTCCAGCTGGTTGTACAGGTCCCTGTAGGCGATCATGTTGTCGGCGATGGCGTCACACTGCTTCATGGTTTGCTGCACGACGAGGTAGGAGTCTCCGTAGATCATGAGGTGAGTGGCGCCGCAGTTCTTGGCCATCCGCATGCCGTGGATTAGGGCCTCATACTCTGCCTCATTGTTGGAGGGTGTTGGGAAGTTCATCTGCAGCACGTACTTCAGCTTGTCGCCTTTGGGTGAGATGAGGACGACTCCCGCCCCTGCTGATCTGAACTTCTTGGAGCCGTCGAAGTACATTGTCCATGCGTTGGACAAGTCGGGTACGTCTGGCAGCTGGGCCTCTATCCACTCGGTGGTGAACTCTGGAAGCACCTGGGCCTTGATTGACTTCGGGTGCGCGTACTTCAGCCCCCAGGGCCCTAGCTCAACAACCCACTTGGCGACTCGTCCTGTCGCGGCTTGGTTGGTGAGGATGTCGGAGAGCCCGGAGGAGCTTACCACCGTGATGAGTGCTCGGAGAAGTAATGGACGACCTTCCTTGATGTCATGAAGACTCCGTATGCTAGCTTCTGGTAGTGCGGGTACCGCTGCTTGGACAAGGTTAGCACCTCACTGAGGTAGTAGACGGGACGCTGAACGGGTGACTGTGTCCTTCTCTTCTCGTTCGACTACGAGTACTGTGCTGACCACCCTGTTTGTGGCTGACACGTAGAGGTATAGCGGCTCGTTCTCCAGTGGCGCCACCAGTACTGGGGAAGTCGTCAGGGTTTTCTTGAGTTGGTCGAACGCGTCTGCGCTTCTTCTGTCCACTCGAACTTGTCTGTCTTTTCATCAGTTGATAGAAAGGCAGGGCCTTCTCTCCCAACTTACTAATGAACCGGCTGAGAGCTGCGACTCGGCCGGCTAGGCGTTGCACCTCATGAAGCTTGGTCGGTGCTGGCATTGCGAGTATGTTTTGCACCTTCTCGGGGTTGGCTTCGATTCCTCTTGCAGAGACGAGGTACCCGAGCAGTTCTCCGGCTGGCACGCCGAAGACACACTTGTCCGGGTTCAGCTTGATCTGATACTCGTTGAGGCGGCGAAGACCTTGCGGAGGTCGGCGATGAGAGTGTCCTCCGTTCGAGTGGTGACGACTATGTCGTCGACGTAGACTTGGACGATCTCTCCGATTAGCCCCTTTAGGCAGGCTTGCATTGTGCGCTGGTACGTGGCTCCAGCGTTCTTCAACCCGAAGGGCATCGTCTGGTAGCAGAAGACGCCATGAGGTGTGATGAATGCAGTCTTCTCTTCATCGTCGACGTTCATCCTGATCTGCTGGTACCCTGAGTAGGCGTCCAGGAAGGATAGGCGTGCGCAGCCTGCAGTCGAGTCGATGATCTGGTCTATCCGCGGAGCGGGAAGTGGTCCTTGGGGCAGCATTTGTTGAGGGCGGTGAAGTCGACGCACATGCGGAGTTTCTTCGTCTTCTTCTTCTCCACCAGGACCGGGTTCGCTACCCAGTCCGAGTCCTTGATCTCTCGGATGAACTTGGCGTGGAGCAGTCGATCGATTTCCTTGCTTATTTCATCTCGTTTGGGTCCTGAAAAGCGTCGCATGGTCTGCTTGACGGGTCTGGCGTCCTTGTGGACGCGTAAAGAGTGCTCGGCGAGGTTCCTGGGTATGCCTGGCATGTCAGAAGGTTGCCAGGCGAAGATCTCCCAGTTCTCACGTAGAAACTCGACGAGCGCGCTTTCCTATGCGATAGGCAGCTCGACGATACTTTGACTCTCTTGTTGGCGTCAGTCGGGTGGACCTGATGAGTTGTTGTGTCGTCAGTCGCGTTGAAGGCGGCGTCCTTGGCTGGCTTCTTGCGTGGCGGGAAGATGGTTTGTCGTTGTCGACTGCCATCGCCTCGAAGTGCTCTTCCATTCCGAAGAACTCGGAGATCTTGCTGAACTCGCGGTCGCAGCTGTTGGAGCGGTCGAAGTCGCCGTGCACCGTGATGACGCCCTTGGGTCCAGGCATCTTGAGCATGAGGTAGGCGTAGTGAGGTACTGCCATGAATCTGGCAAAGGTTGGGCGCCCGAGTATCGCGTGGTACTGCGACTTCCAGTCGACTACCTCGAAGTCGATCGACTCCCTCTTGAAGTTTTCGGGTGTGCCGAAGATGACGTCGAGTGTGATCGTTCCCATGGGCGTGACTGCTTGCCCTGGTACTATGCCATGGAAGGTGGTCTCTGATGCCGTCAAGTTTGTCGTTGGCCTGTTTATCCTTCTGAGGGTGTCGGCAAAGATGATGTTGATGCCGCTGCCTCCGTCCATGAACACCTTTTTCAGGGTGTAATCTCCGATCAGAGCTTCGACTACCAGAGCGGCGTGCCCGGGTCGTGGTACTGCAGGCGGATGATCTGCTCTGGAGAACGTGATTGGTGTCTCTGACCCTCTCAGGTAGTCGGGTACTGCAGGTGGACAGGTGATGGCCTGGAAGACTTGACGAGTGATGATCTTCTGGGTCCTGTTTGAGGGCGCCCCTTCTGTATCATGTTGAGTTGTCCGCGTGCTGCTGGATATGCGTCACGGCCGTGGTGGGCTTCTTGCTGCGGCTGCTGCTGCTGCTGTGGAAAGGCTCCCGCCGCCTGTGCTGGATTAGCGACTGCGGGCGGGTGCGGGTGCTGCCTGGATGGCCAGCTGCGCGGCTGGCTGCGCTGCGGGTGTGGAGTGACTATCTTCTGCATGGCTTCGTATATCTTGCGTGCCTTTCGACAGTCCTTCAACAGGTGGTTGGATCCCCACTTGCCCGTTTCCGGGTTCCTGAACATGTGGTGCCTGCAGGGTTGTTCCAGCTCTTCCGCTGGGCTCAATGTGCGTTTCTGCCACTCGCGTTTATGGCCCCGTCGCTGCGGTAGCTGCTGCCGCCGCTTCGGTTGTATTGCCCTTGGCTGTATTGGCGACTCTGGTCACCGCCGCTTCGACTGTACTACTGGCTGTATTGGCGACTGCTGTCGCGCGCTTCATCATCGGGGGGTTTGGAATCCCGCCGCTACTAACTCGATTGAGTCGTTGCCGTTGTAACGCGGCTTCTTCTTGTGGCGTCCTTCTCGCCAGTTGCTTGGTCCGGCTTCGTCCTTTGGGGAGTAGCGTGAACTATCGCGGACCGAGTCCTCTCCGTCTGCCCACTGGTTGGCTATCTTCATGAGCTCGATCATGTTCTTCGGCCGGAGCCTACCAAACTCCTCGCGGAGGTCGCGGCGGGAGACGCCGTGCATGAAGGCATCCATCACTCGGTCCTCCGAGGCGGTCTCCATGGTGTTGCGGAGCAGGGTCCAACGCTGGATGTACGACCGGAGCGGCTCGTCTCGTCCTTGCTTGCATGCTTGTAGCTCGACAAGTCGTCGGTCTCGAGTACGTCCCCAGGAAGCTCTTAACGAAGGCCTCCGCGAACTCGTCCCACGTCCTGAAGGCGTTCTTGGGTTGAGTGTTTAGCCACCCGCGTGCAGAGCCCGTGAGCATCAGCTGGATGTACTGCATGGCCGTAGTCGAAGTACCGCCCTGGCAACTGCAGGCTATGAGGTAGTCTTCTAGCCAGAGTCTCGGGTCCTGCTTCCCGTCGTACTTGACTGCTTCTGCCGTGAGCTTGAAGCCCTTGGGCATTCTTGTGTCGCGGATGTTGAAGCTGAAACATGCGGCGCCGCATGGCTCGAAGTCGCCGTCATTGCGGTCGTCAGTATTGGGCGTGCTGACCGTCCGCTGGGTGCGGCTGCGGTCCACCGTCCTCTGTGTGATGACGTTGCGGAGGTCTTCGCCTGGCTGCGGTTGTCGCAGTTGTCTTGCCGCCGGGCTGCGAGTGCTGTGGGCTCGCGGTCGCGGCGATCCCGATCTTCTCGCGCCTTTTCTGTCGGCGCCTTGTTCATCAGAGCTTCTTCGACTGCCTTGATAGACATGATCTGCTGCTTGTGGAGGAGAGCGCGCGAGTCGCCCTCGGGCGGCTGCGTCAGCCGCAGGTATGTTTCGACTGCCATGAGCGCGGCTCCGGGCGTTTTGGGGACGGGTATCCCGTCTGCGTCTTCGCTCATGTATGATGACTCGAGGTTGCGGGTGACTCTAGCGCGGTCGGCCTCTGTCATCAGGGGCACGCGTGCTCTGTGGCGCCTTGCTCCTGTGTGACCTCTGTTGAGGCAGTGAATGAGTAAGCGGCCCTCCTGGCGCTCGACGCGTCAGCCTCCTCCTTGCGTCGGAGTAGCTCGGCCTTCTCTGCGCGGAGTCGTTCGCCTTCCTTCCGTAGCAGGTATTGGACCGCCATAAGGTCCTCCCGGGGTGCGTCTGGTGGGGGTACGTGCCGTCCTCGACGTGCTTCAGGGCTCTGATTGCTATATCTCGGGTAATGGTGAGCCGCGTCACCTGGTCCTCGCGAGGGGGAACGCGTTTGCTTCGTGGATTTCTTGCCGCGGGGTTTCGGGTTCCCCCTCCACGATTTCGTCCGTGGTCTCCTGTACGCTTATGGGATTCAGATCCACGATCTGACTCCCAATAGCGTCCTGAGCATCGCGAGCTATTTCGTGCTCTGCGAGTGCTTCCTTGGAATCGCACCCAACTGGCTCCTGTGGAAGTCGCTATTCCTCGTGAGGAGGAATGTGGGGAAAAACAAGCAGGTGTATCCAGTCGTGGCTTCGGCATCCAGGTGCGTGGCGACACCAGCTACTTTCAGATGAAGAAGTCCGACTCCGTCCAGGGCTGGCGGAAGAAATGGTTCTACATCAGGTGTGACCAGGAGGGACTTCCCGACTTCGCGGCTGATCGCGAGTTGCGGAAGTCGAACGCGTGGGCGCACCCGCTGTCGAAGGAGGACAGGGAGGCGACTCAGCCCTTGCTGACGCTTCTTCGTGGCCTGCTGAAAAGTCTGGGACGTGAGACAGGTGGCGTCCACCTGATTGCCACCTTCTTCAGGCTTCGGGTGCAGCCGCTCCGCGCTCGCGTCCACCCAATGTGGGCATATGAAGGTGTTGGCGATCCCGACCGGACGTCGCCGACCGAGCTCGATGATGATGAAGTCGAGTCGAAGGTGAGGAGCATCACTAGCCTCCGAGCCACCGACCCGTGCAACGTCAAGTGCCCGGTCAAGCTGTATGGGCCTAACAACCCTGTACCCGAGGTGAGCTTTGTTCGCTTTCATTCTTGTCTGGTATCTTCCTCTATCGAACCTCTGTTGCCTGACTCGACTGCTTTGTTTGCTGACAGGGTCGTTCGAGCTTTGTTAGTCTTCCTCCGTTGATGGAGAACGGACCTCATGAAGAGGCAGAGTTCCCTGAGGAGGACGAGGTTGATGACGATGAGATTCCCTCCGCTATCTCTCCGAGTGAAGAGTTGGAGGAGGACGATGATGAAGAGGAGGAGCCGCTGGCGAAGCGGCAGAGGCGTAGGGATGGCGACTCTGCTTCGGCTTCGTCGCCCGCGAAGGGGCGAGTGTGAACGAGGAGGAGGCGGGCGAGTCGTCCTCGGGCGATAGGCACGCGAGTGACCTGGCCGATCCTTTGGTCGTGCCTCCCCTCAGCTCTGCACCGCCGACTGATTTTGCGAGGATGGCCTCCGTCTCGCTGGGCAGCGAGGATGATGTGGATGTCGTCAGGTTAGTCTTGTAACCATCGCCTTGTTTTGTCGAGTTTGCTTTTGGATTTGCGAATCCTCGGATTGAATTGTCTTGTGTCTTGTCACAACGAGCGTACTGGCGCTGTTGGGTCTCCTCGTGAGAAGGAGCACACTTCTGCTCCCACAGTCGAGCAGACTGCGAAGGCGACCGGAGAGAAGGCTCAGGCGAGTGACCCTTTGGCTTTGAAGGCTTCGACATCCTCCGCGCCAGAGAAAGCTGCTGATGTGACTCCGGCTGACGCTGGGCTGCTTGAACATGTAAGTGTCCTCGAACTCATTTTGCAGAATTTGTATCGGGTGCGCGAACAGCGCTCCCGATGGGAGTAGCCCCCGAAGATGTGCGTGACTAGAATAGTCGGGCGCAGATTGATATATCTTGTGTTTTCTGCAGCCGACTATCGCCAGCAGATGGAGGGAGCCGCGGCCTTTGTTCGCATGGAGCAGGAGAGGGATCAACTCCGCACTGCTCTGGAGCGGGCGACGAAGCGAGTCACGGAGCTGGAGCAGAAGCTGCAGACTCATGCCGACATGGAGAAGTCGCTAGGCGAGGCCCGAGAGCGTGAACAAGCCCGGGATGATCTGGAGAAGACCCAGGTCGACCGCTTGCTCGCACTCGCCGATGTTGTTGGAAGTAAGTGTTTCGGCTCAATGCCTACTTTGCCCTTGTTACTGCTGATGTCTTATGGGTGTGGTGTTCTTCTTTGCTCAGAGACTTGCGGAGGTGCTCCTCCGGAAGGGACTTCCAGCGAGAATGTCGGCTTGGCGGAGGCTGTTGGCTTCCTCGACCGTGTCTGCGCGTATGCGTCGGCGGCGCTGCAGAAGTCGACAGGCGCCTTGGCGACTGTGCACCAGAGCATCTTCCCCAACAAGCCGTCGCCGGTTGCTGTCGACGCGCTCGCGGCTCCGTTTGAAGGCAACGCGACCACCTTGGTGACTTCACGCGCGCGCAGACGGTACGCGGCTCAGAGCTCACTTTCCAGCTGCTTCTTGGCCACCAAGTCGCAGGTGATTTTGAGAAGGTTGTCAGCGACTTCCCCTGTAAGCCTGATGGCAAGACCGCGTCCCTTAGCGGGGTGAAGGCGCAGGCAAGTCAGCTGGCTGCAAAGTTGATCGCCACCTTCGAGAAAAGAATTGCCAAGGCTGCAGCGTTGGCTGCTAGGAAGAGCCGTTCCCAGTCGGAGTCTGTGATGTAGACTCCTTTCTTTTAGGATTCTTCTGCTTTTGGATCTTGGTTTGTAATGAACTATATTTTGCGAGTCTTCTGTCCGCGAACCTGCTGACGTTGAAATGTGAATTTGTGCCTTTGGGGGTGTAGCCTCCGAGTCTTCTTTTCATATCTAGGCTTGAATGAATTGTGTTGATTCTTTTCTTTGCTTGACGCTGTCGAATTTGGCAGTCTGAGATGGGCGAAGCTCCCGGGGTTGCTGGAACGACTGGTGCGGACGACGAGCAAGACACCTCTTCGGCTGCACCTACTCGTCGTTGTCGAAATCCTCCAGCTTCTGTGCGAAGTGTGAATGATCAACGAGTGATCACCTTCATGAGGAACAAGGTTGTTGAGCTCGAGTCGAAGTTGAAGAGCGCCGAGTTAGAGTTGGAGCGCTTGAGGTCGCGGCCCATTGCGCCGTTCTCCCAGCGTGAGGAGTTCCTGCTAGGCCAGATGGACTTGATCAGTCGGCAGCTACAAGGTTAGCCTTCTAGTACTTTGCTTCGACTTCTTTTTCCTTTTACTGCGCTTAGCGCTGGGTCTTGATGCAGATGTGAACCCTGACTGGAAGGCTGAGCAAATTCGAGTGGACGAGCGGGTGGAGAAAGAGGCCGCCAGTGACTCACCCGAAGCGCGTCAGTTTTGGTCGAATAAATCCAGAGGTAGGATACTGGCGTGCATGTTAGATCGCACCTGGCGGGCTGCTGTGCTCATGGAAGGTTGCAGAAAAACCCTCTGGCAGATCAATCGGGTGTACTTTCCACACAACGAGCAGCCTAATGGACTGGCCGCGCTGCTGGAAAGGTTCCGTGAAGGAGGTGCGCTGAAGGAAGTCGTGCACACTCAACTTGTTGGCGGGGCGAATGTGGCGTTGGCGTACATCCGAAAGCACCGGCCTCATCTTCCACTGGCCAAGGTGCTTGATGGCCTGCCTGGAGAGGATGACTACGCCGAGACACTTGCGCCTGCGCGTCAGATGATTCAGCAAGTCCAGCGCTGGAGTGAGCGCCTTGTAGGGCCACTCGATGCGCCAAAGGATGAGCCTGTAGAATAAAGGTAGTCGACTGCTGTTGTATAGCGTTAGCTTGTAAAAGCAATTTTTTCCAAGTGGAAATATGGGTGTAGTATGCCGAGGTGGGGATAGCCCCCGAGTGAGTAAATTGTATCTTGTAGACTGTTCTGTAAACCTGTATGGTGCAGCCCCGAGCGGATCGAGTGCGGCCTAGGATTTTGAGAGAAACTCGTGCGGCGCAGCCCCCGAGTGCCTCGGGTGCGGCCAAGGTGTTTCGAGTCAGACCTGTGCGGCGCAGCCCCCGAGTGCGTCGGGTGACGGCCTAGGTTTTCGAGTTAGACCTGTATGACGCAGCCCCCGAGTGCGTCGGGTGCGGCCTAGGTGTTTCGAGATAGACCTGAATGACGCAGCCCCCGAGTGCGTCGGGTGACGGCCTAGGTTTGACTTAGACCTGTGCGGCGCAGCCCCCGAGTGCTTCGGGTGGCGGCCAAGGATTTTCGAGTTAGACCTGTATGGCGCAGCTCCCGAGTGCGTCGGGTGACGGCCTAGGTTCGACTTAGACCTGTGCGGCGCAGCCCCCGAGTGCTTCGGGTGGCGGCCAAGGATTTTCGAGTTAGACCTGTATGGCGCAGCCCCCGAGTGCGTCGGGTGACGGCCTAGGTTTGACTTAGACCTGTGCGGCGCAGCCCCCGAGTGCTTCGGGTGGCGGCCAAGGATTTTCGAGTTAGACCTGTATGGCGCAGCCCCCGAGTGCGTCGGGTGACGGCCTAGGTTCGACTCAGACCTGTGCGGCGCAGCCCCCGAGTGCTTCGGGTGGCGGCCAAGGATTTTTCGAGTTAGACCTGTATGGCGCAGCCCCCGAGTGCGTCGGGTGACGGCCTAGGTTTATGTTGCTTTTTGACTAAAAAAGTAAAGGGGAGAGCTTGTTCCACAAATCACTTCATTGATTTTTGCGAGCAGGCCGCCTCATTAAAACCCCTCCAGTCCCCTGGTAAGGGAAAGAGTGCGTCTGAAACCTGCCGCCTCTTGACATGTATGCTTTTGTTACAATGGGGAGTCGACTAGGGTAGAAGCGGCGCAGTTGCGCAACGTTCCACGGGTTGTGGCAGACTGTCCCTGTCTACGAGTCCTTCAAGCGGTAAGCTCCGCCGCCGATTGCCTCTGTCACGATGTATGGACCCTCCCACGGGGAAGCGAGTTTGTGCACCTTCTTCTGTTTGAGGCGGAGGACAAGGTCGCCAGGGACGAACGATCTGGGCCGCAGTCGCCGCCCGTGGTAGTTGCGTAGGTCTTGTTGGTACACGGCTGTGCGGGTAAGGGCGATGTCGCGTGCTTCATCCAGGGTATCCATGTCGTCCTCGAGTGCCTCTTCTGCGTCGGACTCGTCGTAAGCCACCACTCGGGGTGCATCGAACTTGATGTCGCATGGCATGATTGCTTCTGCGCCGTAGACCATGAAGAATGGCGTGTACTGAGTGGATCTGTTTGGCGTAGTGCGCAGGCTCCACAGCAGAGATGGCAGCTCTTCGACCCAGGCGCCTGCAGCGCGCCTCAATGGTACTCGCAGGCGCTTCTTGATGCCTTTGCAGACTAGGCCATTGGCCTTTTCGACTTGTCCGTTGGACTGCGGGTGCGAGACAGATGCGTAATTGAGCTTGATGCCTTGCTCAGAGCAGAAGTCCTTGAACTCTTCGGCTGTGAAGTTCGTGCCGTTGTCGGTGATGATGCTGTGCGGCACTCCAAACCTGAAGATGATCGACCTGATGAAGTTAACTGCCGAGGAGGCAGTCGAACTTGTGATAGGCACGGCTTCGATCCACTTCGTGAACTTGTCGACTGCCACCAGAGATGAGTGTGTCCTCCCGGAGAGGACTTCTTGAGTGGACCCACATGTCGAGCCCCCATTGAGCGAAGGGCCAGGCGAGTGGTATGGTCTTTAGTGCTGATGCCGGTGCGTGCGGCTTGTTGGCGAACTCCTGGCAGCCGAGGCATTTCCTCACGAGTTCTTCTGCGTCTTGCATTGCGGTGGGCCAGTAGAACCCGGCTCGTAAGGCTTTGGCCACCAAGGCTCGACTGCTGGCGTGATGTCCGCAGATGCCAGCGTGGATCTCGAGCAAGATGGCCTGACCGTCGACTGGGTCGATGCACCTTTGGAGGACTCCCGAGATGCTTCGCTTGTAGAGCTCCCCGTTGATGACGGTGAAGCCCTTGGAGCGGCGGATGACGCGCTTGGCTTCGACTGGGTTTGTTGGCACCCTCTGCCGCAGTATGTAAGCCAGGTATGGGCTCGTCCATGTGGGCTCGATCAGCAGTACCTCCATAGGCTCCTTCTCCGTGTTGGGCGATCGGCGGTGCTCGTTGTTGATGTGGAGGATCCCGGCGCGGGCCGGAGCTTGACAGAGCGCTGCGTGATGCATTCGAGGAAGACCCCGGGTGGCACCTGCGCTTTGTTTGAGCCCAGTTGGCGAGGGCGTCGGCTTCCTCGTTGCTCTCGCGGCCGATGTGTCGCAGCTCGCAGCCGTCGAAGGTGCCTTCCAGCTGGTTGTACAGGTCCCTGTAGGCGATCATGTTGTCGGCGATGGCGTCACACTGCTTCATGGTTTGCTGCACGACGAGGTAGGAGTCTCCGTAGATCATGAGGTGAGTGGCGCCGCAGTTCTTGGCCATCCGCATGCCGTGGATTAGGGCCTCATACTCTGCCTCATTGTTGGAGGGTGTTGGGAAGTTCATCTGCAGCACGTACTTCAGCTTGTCGCCTTTGGGTGAGATGAGGACGACTCCCGCCCCTGCTGATCTGAACTTCTTGGAGCCGTCGAAGTACATTGTCCATGCGTTGGACAAGTCGGGTACGTCTGGCAGCTGGGCCTCTATCCACTCGGTGGTGAACTCTGGAAGCACCTGGGCCTTGATTGACTTCGGGTGCGTGTACTTCAGCCCCCAAGGCCCTAGCTCAACAACCCACTTGGCGACTCGTCCTGTCGCGGCTTGGTTGGTGAGGATGTCGGAGAGCCCGGAGGAGCTTACCACCGTGATTGAGTGCTCGGAGAAGTAATGGACGACCTTCCTTGATGTCATGAAGACTCCGTATGCTAGCTTCTGGTAGTGCGGGTACCGCTGCTTGGACAAGGTTAGCACCTCACTGAGGTAGTAGACGGGACGCTGGACGGGTGACTGTGTCCTTCCTCTTCTCGTTCGACTACGAGTACTGTGCTGACCACCCTGTTTGTGGCTGACACGTAGAGGTATAGCGGCTCATTCTCCAGTGGCGCCACCAGTACTGGGGAAGTCGTCAGGGTCTTCTTGAGTTGGTCGAACGCGTCTGCGCTTCTTCTGTCCACTCGAACTTGTCTGTCTTCTTCATCAGTTGATAGAAAGGCAGGGCCTTCTCTCCCAACTTACTAATGAACCGACTGAGAGCTGCGACTCGGCCGGCTAGGCGTTGCACCTCATGAAGCTTGGTCGGTGCTGGCATTGCGAGTATGTTTTGCACCTTCTCGGGGTTGGCTTCGATTCCTCTTGCAGAGACGAGGTACCCGAGCAGTTCTCCGGCTGGCACGCCGAAGACACACTTGTCCGGGTTCAGCTTGATCTGATACTCGTTGAGTGCGGCGAAGACCTTGCGGAGGTCGGCGATGAGAGTGTCCTCCGTTCGAGTGGTGACGACTATGTCGTCGACGTAGACTTGGACGATCTGTCCGATTAGCCCCTTTAGGCAGGCTTGCATCGTGCGCTGGTACGTGGCTCCAGCGTTCTTCAACCCGAAGGGCATCGTCTGGTAGCAGAAGACGCCATGAGGTGTGATGAATGCAGTCTTCTCTTCATCGTCGACGTTCATCCTGATCTGCTGGTACCCTGAGTAGGCGTCCAGGAAGGATAGGCGTGCGCAGCCTGCAGTCGAGTCGATGATCTGGTCTATCCGCGGGAGCGGGAAGTGGTCTTTGGGGCAGCATTTGTTGAGGGCGGTGAAGTCGACGCACATGCGGAGTTTCTTCGTCTTCTTCTTCTCCACCAGGACCGGGTTCGCTACCCAGTCTGAGTCCTTGATCTCTCGGATGAACTTGGCGTGGAGCAGTCGATCGATTTCCTTGCTTATTTCATCTCGTTTGGGTCCTGAAAAGCGTCGCATGGTCTGCTTGACGGGTCTGGCGTCCTTGTGGACGCGTAAAGAGTGCTCGGCGAGGTTCCTGGGTATGCCTGGCATGTCAGAAGGTTGCCAGGCGAAGATCTCCCAGTTCTCACGTAGAAACTCGACGAGCGCGCTTTCCTATGCGATAGGCAGGCTCGACGATACTTTGACTCTCTTGTTGGCGTCAGTCGGGTGGACCTGATGAGTTGTTGTGTCGTCAGTCGCGTTGAAGGCGGCGTCCTTGGCTGGCTTCTTGCGTGGCGGGAAGATGGTCTTGTCATTGTCGACTGCCATCGCCTCAAAGTGCTCTTCCATTCCGAAGAACTCGGAGATCTTGCTGAACTCGCGGTCGCAGCTGTTGGAGCGGTCGAAGTCGCCGTGCACCGTGATGACGCCCTTGGGTCCAGGCATCTTGAGCATGAGGTAGGCGTAGTGAGGTACTGCCATGAATCTGGCAAAGGTTGGGCGTCCGAGTATCGCGTGGTACTGCGACTTCCAGTCGACTACCTCGAAGTCGATCGACTCCCGCTTGAAGTGTTCGGGGTGCCGAAGATGACGTCGAGTGTGATCGTTCCCATGGGCGTGACTGCTTGCCCTGGTACTATGCCATGGAAGGTGGTCTCTGATGCCGTCAAGTTTGTCGTTGGCCTGTTTATCCTTCTTAGGGTGTCGGCAAAGATGATGTTGATGCCGCTGCCTCCGTCCATGAACACCTTTTTCAGGGTGTAATCTCCGATCAGAGCTTCGACTACCAGAGCGGCGTGCCCGGGTCGTGGTACTGCAGGCGATGATCTGCTCTGGAGAACGTGATTGGTGTCTCTGACCCTCTCAGGTAGTCGGGTACTGCAGGTGGACAGGTGATGGCCTGGAAGACTTGACGAGTGATGATCTTCTGGGTCCTGTTTGAGGCGCCCCTTCTGTATCATGTTGAGTTGTCCGCGTGCTGCTGGATATGCGTCACGCCGCTGGCTGGGCTTCTTGCTGCGGCGGCTGCTGCTGCTGCTGTGGAAAGACTCCCGCCGCCTGTGCTGGATTATCGGCTGCGGGTGCGGGTGCTGCCTGGATGGCCAGCTGCGCGGCTGGCTGCGCTGCGGGTGTTGGAGTGACTATCTTCTGCATGGCTTCGTAGATCTTGCGTGCTTTTCGGCAGTCCTTCAACAGGTGGTTGGATCCCCACTTGCCCGTTTCCGGGTTCCTGAACATGTGGTGCCTGCAGGGTTGTTCCAGCTCTTCCGCTGGGCTCAATGTGCGTTTTTGCCACTCGCGTTTACGGCCCCCGTCGCTGCGGTAGCTGCTGCCGCCGCTTCGATTGTATTGCCCTTGGCTGTATTGGCGACTCTGGTCATCGCCGCTTCGACTGTACTACCCCTGGCTGTATTGGTGACTGCTGTCGCGCGCTTCATCATCGTGGGGGGTTTGGAATCCCGCCGCTACTAACTCGATTGAGTCGTTGCCGTTGTATCGCGGCTTCTTCTTGTGGCGTCCTTCTCGCCAGTTGCTTGGTCCGGCTTCGTCCTTTGGGGAGTAGCGTGAACTATCGCGGACCGAGTCCTCTCCGTCTGCCCGCTGGTTGGCTATCTTCATGAGCTCGATCATGTTCTTCGGCCGGAGCCTACCAAACTCCTCGCGGAGGTCGCGGCGGGAGACGCCGTGCATGAAGGCATCCATCACTCGGTCCTCCGAGGCGGTCTCCATGGTGTTGCGGAGCAGGGTCCAACGCTGGATGTACGACCGAGCGGCTCGTCTCGTCCTTGCTTGCATGCTTGTAGCTCGACGTAAGTCGTCGGTCTCGAGTACGTCCCCAGGAAGCTCTTAACGAAGGCCTCCGCGAACTCGTCCCACGTCCTGAAGGCGTTCTTGGGTTGAGTGTTTAGCCACCCGCGTGCAGAGCCCGTGAGCATCAGCTGGATGTACTGCATGGCCGTAGTCGAAGTACCGCCCTGGCAACTTCAGGCTATGAGGTAGTCTTCTAGCCAGAGTCTCGGGTCCTGCTTCCCGTCGTACTTGACTGCTTCTGCCGTGAGCTTGAAGCCTTTGGGCATTCTTGTGTCGCGGATGTTGAAGCTGAAACATGCGGCGCCGCATGGCTCGAAGTCGCCGTCATTGCGGTCGTCAGTATTGGGCGTGCTGACCGTCCGCTGGGTGCGGCTGCGGTCCACCGTCCTCTGTGTGATGACGTTGCGGAGGTCTTCGCCTGGCTGCGGTTGTCGCAGTTGTCTTGCCGCCGGGCTTGCAAGTGCTGTGGGCTCGCGGTCGCGGCGATCCCGATCTTCTCGCGCCTTTTCTGTCGGCGCCTTGTTCATCAGAGCTTCTTCGACTGCCTTGATAGACATGATCTGCTGCTTGTGGAGGAGAGCGCGCGAGTCGCCCTCGGGCGGCTGCGTCCGCCGCAGGTATGTTTCGACTGCCATGAGCGCGGCTCCGGGCGTTTTGGGGACGGGTATCCCGTCTGCGTCTTCGCTCATGTATGATGACTCGAGGTTGCGGGTGACTCTAGCGCGGTCGGCCTCTGTCATCAGGGGCACGCGTGCTCTGTGGCGCCTTGCTCCCTGTGTGACCTCTGTTGAGGCGGTGAATGAGTAAGCGGCCCTCCTGGCGCTCGACGCGTCAGCCTCCTCCTTGCGTCGGAGTAGCTCGGCCTTCTCTGCGCGGAGTCGTTCGCCTTCCTTCCGTAGCAGGTATTGGACCGCCATAAGGTCCTCCCGGGGTGCGTCTGGTGGGGGTACGTGCCGTCCTCGACGTGCTTCAGGGCTCTGATTGCTATATCTCGGGTAATGGTGAGCCGCGTCACCTGGTCCGGCATGACCACCTCCAGTGGGTATGCAGGTTCGTCGCCGTTGCCCTGCATCGGGCCGATCATGAAGACTTGCGCGGGGTATGTCTGGGGAGTGGGCCGGGCGCTGCCACTGCTGCTTCCTTCGTCCGAGCCGTGCTCGGAGCCGAAAATGGATGCAACGTGGTGGATACCACAGTTGCTGCCGAGGCTCCTTCCCTGGAGTTTCGCGATCTCCGCCGCGGACATGAGGAGTGATGTCGCTGTCGTTGACGCGGGCGCGATTGGCTTGTTGACGATCTTGTAAGTTGATGGAGACGCGAGTGGCGTGGGTGAGAACGGCGCGACTTTCGTCGCGCGCGAAGGCGTGGTCGACGTAGTCGAAGTTGATGTAGATCTTGGCCTTGCCAGCGACGCGATCGAGGTAGTCGAAGTGGACTCGATCTGCGCGGTGGTCGCCGTAGTGGTCGATGTAGTCGTAGCCGATGCGATCTCCTTGACAGTCGGAGACGCGGGTGGCGTGGTCGTGGTGGGCGCGATCCCTGCTGCGGCGGAGGCGGTTGATGTAGTCGAGGCGGATGCGATCTTCTCAGCAGTCGAAGATGCTATCCCGCAGTCGCAGCAGATGCGATCTCCGCAGCGGGTGGGGGCGTGGTTGGGGCAGCCGCGGCAGATGCGGGTGCTACCGCCGCGCGCGGTGCGATCGCCGTGGATCTGAGTACTCCACAGCTGTCTACGAAGTAGTGCATGGTACCGAAGGTGAGGCACATACCTACGTGCAGATCGGCGTACACCGGGCGGTGGGCCGGCGGGTGGAAGGTGTACTCGAAGGAGCCTAAGCAGATTGGCTCCTTGGTGATGCAGACGTCGGTCTTCAAGGTTGATGGAGCCGGTGCGACCATGGTTCCAGCGCTCGTCCTTTCCCACAGACGGCGCCAATTGACGAGGGTGGACTCGGCAAATCCCTGGGTCGTGTACCCCGGGTTGATTGAGAGGGAGAAAGATGAGCGCTGGTGATCACGACGGCTGACAAGCAAGGCGTTTACCCAGGTTCAGGCTCCCGGGGGATAACACCCTACTTCCTGCTTGTCTGGTATTGATTGGCAAGTAGTGGCTACAATGGCGAGATGGCAATCTCGCTAGGGTTTGTGGTGGCGGCTCTGAGCTTACCCTAGACGAGGGACCCTCCCAGCCTTTATAGTGGGCTGGGTCTCAGGTGAACGGTGCCGATGGCGTTTACAAACATGGTAGGAGTCGCATGACCTATCCGTCGACTATCTTGGGCCGCACGTCGTCCTCCTTGGGCCTTCCTTGGGCCCTCGTCATAAGGTTGATAGGCTTGGCGTGCCCCAGGTATCCCCACCGTGGGGTAGTCGAAGAGTAACCCCACGACACCGCACAACTTGCATATTGGATCATGCGGCCAACCCTGAATTGCTAGATTATCCGCCGTGAGGATCTTGCCATGAATGGCCAACCATGCAAAGAAACGACATTTGGGTTCCGTCTTTGCCTTCCAAATCTTCTCAGCACGGAAAGGTGGGCAAGCTCCTTGAAACTGACACAGGTAGGCCGAGGCCGCTGTGTACTCTCTGTTCGCCGTCCATCTCCAAGCTATCGCGTCCAGCTGGGGAAGCAGCACCACTCCCCGAACCATGTCCCAAAGTGAGATGAACTGCTGCAGCTGCGCTTGGGTTGTGATGCGGAACAAAGCCTTAATCCAATTTGTGTCTTGCAGCTCCTTTTGGACCGTTCTGAACTCGCGTGTTGTGATGGCATAAAGCTCAGCGAATTGGTTTTTGAGTGCACCTCCCGCGAACCAGCGGTCATGCCAAAACAAGCACTTGGCCCCATCGCCAATGGTTACGTCTGTGGAAGCTCGGAATAGCTCCATATCCGCCTTGTCGCAAGGCAGCTGCATCCCGTGCCATGGCCGCTCCTGCTCCTTCCAAGAGAACCATGGCCATCTTAAGCGCAAAGCCCTTCCAAACTTCTCAACATCAAAAACACCCAGCCCGCCCAGCTTCTTTGGGCGGCAAACCGTGCCCCAATTGACGAGGGGATGCGGCCGCGCACCGGGCGCAGCTCCTGCCTTCATCCAGAGGAAGGCCCTCTTGATCTTGTCGATTCTGCGGATGATCCACTTGGGTAACTTTATTACGGCGAGATGATATATGACAGTGGCTGTCAACACTGCCCGGCACAATAGAACCCTGCCAGCTCTCGTAAAATGCTTGCCCCACCACCCAGCCAGCTTAGCGCCTAGCTTGTCAAGCAATGGCTGGAAGTGGACTGCCTTCAGCCTCGAGTGGTGCAGTGGGAGGCCGAGGTAAACACATGGGAAAGCTCCCCTCCTTGCAGGGAAAACCTGCAACGCCTCCAGCACCTGAGCCTCCAGTATTGCAAAAGACAGAGCAAAAATTCAGAAAAAAAATATCCAAGAATATCAGAGACTACACTCTCAATGGTCTTGCATGTCTCTCTTGCTAGTGGGTTCTCATATCATTGCTTACTAGCTAAGTGCCCCCGCTTTGGCACTTTGTTGCGTATCCTGTATTTCTTTCTCTCTTTCAAATTTCGTCTTTAATTATGTCTCTTGTACAGTTGTTATGTCATTGCGAGTAAACATTAACGGGCATAGTTAAGTGCTACTCCCTCCGTTTCGAATTATAAGTCGCTGTGCAAACATAGGCAAACTTTTGTCACGTTACAAGATTTTTTCGTTTTCCATTTTTACCCTCCCACCAACCGCTCTCTCCCTCACGCGACCGCTCTCTCCCTCACACGGTCACACCGCTCTCTCCCTCGCCTCCACGGCTCCGCCTTCCCGTCGTAGGCCCGTCGCCGCGCTCACCTGCGCACTCTCTTCCTCTCGCCGTCGTCTCCCCCTTGCCGCCTTGCTCCCCACCACCCGCGTTCCCTATTTTTCTCGCACCCGGCAGCCCTATTTCTCTCGCAACCGCTACCTGAAGGTCAAAGAATGGATTTTCATCCGCCGGCGACGTGCTGCTGGCGAGATGGCGCTCGATCTGTGCGCGCCGGCGATAGATCTGCCTGACCGTGGCCTGCTACTCGCTCTGCCCGTCCTTCTTGAGGTGGTCACCTGCGCGCGAGCTCCGGGCAGGCGGAGGAGAGGATGCGGCGAGCTCCGGGCAGGCGCGGCGACCTCTGAGTCCATGGCCTCCCTCACCTGAGCTCGGCCTCCCTCACCTGCACCCATGGCCTCCCTCACCTGCGCCCATGGCCTGCTCTCCGACGACACCATGGAGGCGAACACGCGCTCGAGTGCGTCCGCGAGCCAAGCCTGCGTTCTTCGTCGCGCCCGTGGCCTCCCTCACCTGAGCCCGGCCTCCCTCACCTGCGCCCATGGCCTGCTACGCGCTCCGGCAAGGTACGCGTCCTCCTCTTTTTTGCTTGCTGCTGCAGCTAGTTGCTCCATGGCGTAGTTGTCCTCATGACTGATTGCAGTAGATTAGTGATTGTAGTAGGAGTTGTACTTGCTCCGAATGTTGATTAGTGCTTGACTGATTGCAGTAGATTAGTGATTGGAGTATGAAATTTTGCTGATAAACTGAATTTTGATAAACTGAAGTTTGGGTAGCTCTGTAGTGCAAGCTACTGCTTGCTCGGACGATCTGCAGTTTCCTCTCTGTATGTGTAAGAGCAGTAACAAAAATTTGATTGTTTGTGGTTGTAGTAGTACTGCTCCATTTGAGTATCTATACTGCTCCATTTGGAGTAAAATGCAGACTTGTGTGTATTTCCTGTCAGTACTCCTTTTGAATTTGGAGTAGTGCATGAATAACTTGGGAGTATTTCTGTGCTTGTTTGTGCTTGTAAAATGCAGTAAATGGTGGAGTAAAATGCAGAATTGTTAAATGAAGTACAGTATTGTTTATGCTTGTAAAATGGAGTATTACTGTGCTTGTTTGTGCTTGTAAAATGCAGTAGATGGTGGAGTAAACTTGTAAAGCATTTGTTCTGCTAATCATAACTGATAAATTTGCAAATTTAAGTGAAACTGAAGCATCATGTATAGAAGTATTTGTAGCAGTAGTGCAGCTTGATTGTACTCCTGCAAGTGAGCATTGATTTGTGTAGCAAGTGCAGGTAAACAGCAACCACTGATTTGTTCAGTTGATTTGTGTAGCAAAGCAGCAGTAGTGAATTGCTTGCTGCCAGAAATATTTAGACACAAATACACTGCTTGCTTATTGTCAATACTGACCTGGGAGTTGCAGTAGCTTTACTGAAGTGCAGCAGTGCTTGCTTGGTTGCATATGGAGTAGCAGTAGCTTTACTTTAAGTAATTTGATATCTGTGCACACAAATTGTTTGGTTGTATGCTGATGGTTGTGTCAAAAACTTTGGTGTTAGGCCAAGGCCTCGATGGATTCTTTTGGCCAATATATACATGTGGTACCTTGAAGCATGGATTCGTTATAATGTGTTCAGATCTTAGTAGTGTTAGCAATAGCAAATGCTTGCATTACAGCTTAAATAAACTTCGATGATTTCTTGTGTTTGAGGTGGACTGAAATTTAGACCGGGCAGTACCATTGCTGCTGATGATTCTGTTGTGTTGCAGGTGATTCCCTCTAAGGCTGGAACAAGTGGGAGGCGCTGGGACGAAGAGGATCTCGGCGAGGCGTTGGGACGGCGAGGGTCTTGGCCAGGCAGACAGCGAGGATCTCCTGCTGCCCCGTGAGGATCTGGGTGAAGCGAGGAGCTGGGCAAGCACGGCCAACTGCTGCTCAGCCCGAGGGTGGGGCGGCGACAAAGAAGCCGGCGTGCTCTGCTCTCCTAGCTAGCGTGCTCTGCTCCTGCTGGGTGGGAGACGGCGTGTTTCTGTTCCGGCGACCAGGAACCAGAGGAGATGGACCTCTGGTGGATCCCGGGCATGCTGCTGGTGGTGCTCCCGCAGTCGAGCAGCTGGATCCTGATGGCGACGCGAGGAGTGGGGCAGGGAGGAGATAGTGGCGCGGGGAAGAAGCACGGTGAGCACACGAGCACGGATGCGCGCCTGGAGGTGCTCGCGCGCGAGGGATCTGGGCTGCACGGCGGGGACGGCGGCGATCTGCGCGAGGGACCTGGGCTGCACGGCGACGGGGGCGATCTGTCCGAGGGACCTGGGCTGCACGGCGGCGATCTGCGCAAGGAACTGGGCTGCACGGCGACGGCGGCCGTGATCTGCGCGAGTTGAGCTGGCTGCACGGCGACGGCAGCGGCGATCTGCCCGATTCAAAATTTAGATCTAAGTGATCGGTTCGCTGGCATTACTTCGGGAGGGTATCAGATGTAATTAAATCCAACATTGAGGGTATATATGTCTTTTCCGCGATTTTCACCTGTCGGAACGTGGCTAGAACGACTTATAGGCCCCCTTCTTTTCAGCTTATTTTCAGATTCTCCCAGAAGCTACCCTCCATCAGCTTCTCCCAGAATCTCGTTTTTTAAATTTGTTTAAAATTAAATAAGTATTGGGAAGACAAATTTAGAAGTTTAAACAAATTTAAAAAACGAGATTCTAGGAGAAGCTGATGGAGGGTAGCTTCTGAGAGAATCTGGAAAATAAGCTGAAAAGAAGGGGGCCATAATTCGAAACGGAGGGAGTAAAAGATAAGGTTTGTTTTTACTCTCTCGCTCTTTAACACTCCATAGATATAACGTGTACTCCCTCCGTTCGGAAAAGGATGTCTTAGATATATCAAAATTTAGATGTATGTGGACATGTTTTAGTGTACACATACATCCAAATCTAGATATATCCAAGACATCTTTTTCCGAACGGAGGGTATTATTTTTGTGACGAATGCCTACCGAAATATTAGGAGGGTAATTAGGAGTTCGGATGAAATACCCTTCTATCGACCGTCGGTAGAATCCAAATTAACGCTAGGTATTTTCCTTTTTAATCTGTATATATTTGTCTAATCTGTCCCGTAGCTCACGTGAGATCTCCTGATCCCTGCTAGTTCTAGCCATCTTGTTAGGATTAAGCACGCCGTGGTCTCTTTCTTTGTATTATAGATAGTGATCCGACATCCGGATAGTACACGTTACACGACTACTCCCTCCATTCTAAAATACTTGTCTTCCATTTGTCAAATTCGGATGTACCTGGTACATCCGAATTTGGACAAATGGAAGACAAGTATTTTGGAACGGAGTGAGTATAATCTAAAAATATCCACTTGATTCCAGTGTTCCTGTTACATGTGTGCTCCAAAGATTACACTACCTACAATGGATAGATTGTTTCGACGAGCTTTGTACGTGGAGTAGATCCATGTACCTATCTGCGCCGAGTGAATAGAGAGGAAATGATCCAGCTTTGTAGGCATGACGTCTTTCACATTTTTTCCACACGAACTGCATATGCGGGATCAGATAGGGAGATCAGGTTATCGCTGTTTTTTTTTACCGTATCTTAATGTACCATGCATCACCACCGGTTTTGAAACTTATAATAGTGAAAAAATAATAGTTGATTAGTTTTGTTATGGTTGAGTTAATTAGGGGATTATTAGTCGTAGCTGTTGTTAGCTAATTGTGTAGATTGCCTTGAGTTGATCAGGTGTCCTATATATTTCGTTTTTAACTAGAAGGTAAGGGCGCGCTTTGCTGCGCCCGCCTTAGTTGTTTCGTTTAATTAGTTTGTTCCTTATTTTTGCTCTGTTGTTGTTGAGTGGCTTCGAATCAGGTGTTTTAACATATTTTTTTTTGTGTTTTCCAGTTTGACATATAGACAGAGTATGCTATTTCTCTTCATTATACAAAGTTTGTAAGTGCTATGCGGCAAATTTTCGGCATATAAGTTTATGCAAAAAAAGATTTCAAACTCATAAGTCATAGTGCAGAACAGTAATTGCTCAAAAAATTGTATTACTATATCATGAAATGTTTATACTTTCATCTACAATAATTTTTCCAAGCCAATTTAATATACTACAATAAAAAGAATAACAAATTGGAAAATAATCTAACATTTGCACGCAACTATGTATTCAACATGTAATAATAATAAGACCAATGTTTTTTCATAACAAAATGTTTTCTGCATTGTCATCTCCATGAATCGCTCGAATTATTTACCTACCTCCCTAACTTGGATGGCATCGAAGTATACGACGGTGCAAATTATTTTGCAACATGACAAAAATCTAGTTTATATGAATGGATTGGAAACGTAATAACAAGAATCTGAAGAAGAAATCTAAAATACATGGGACAACCAAAGTGTAAAACATTTTAGCAGGATAGTCTATTAATTAGTATTTGTTTTCCTGATAGCAAGGAGAACTACCCCTACTATCATTTGAAGGGACTAACAGTTCAACTGAGATGACATCCAGCAGAAAGCTAATCTCTACCGTAGAAAGCTAATCTCTATTGATCTCTACTATCATTTGAAGAGACTAACTACCTAACTATTGACTGGCACTAAGGTAAATCGCTTGAGCAATAACCATCCTTCTATAAATGTACGCAGTGAAAGAAACCAACTGATGTATGCGATTAAAGGAAAATCTATTCAAATTTTATCAGCTAGCCAACTGTGTAGCATTGGCACTCTATATTAAGAATCAGTATCATTTCTACCATCTACCTTATCATATTATCGGTGAATCACCGCTTAAAAATAAGACAAACAGACGCATCGAAGGGTGTGTTTGGTTACTCGTACTTATTGTATTTCTGTATTAATTTTTGCCTACATCTAGAGAAACGCAAGCGTGGACATTTGGTTGTGTAGTGTGTTTCGTGTACTCTCACCACTTGGCACCACTCAGCTAAGTGATGAACTGAGGGCACACCGACATAATTGAACAAAGTTTGTCTAGCTGACAGACACATGAAGAGCGGCGAACAGGATTACGGCACAGTGCGACGGTACTACAGCGGCGGAAGTAGCGGCTGGAGCTGCATGGGCACTGGCAAAGTTTACGGCGATGGAAGACGTACGCATACGTACAGTATAATATCTATACGTATATGTCTGCCGAAATTAAAAAGTTACAATACGAAAGTTGTGTGGAACAGCAAGATGGATCTACTTGTCAAAGGAAATTTCAAACGGTTAAACGAGTGCGACGAATTTGTTAAAGTTTGTCTAAAAAATGTACGAAATTCGGTAAAAAATTAACAAGTTACAATTGATGAAATTTGAAACCGGTCACGGGAATGGAACCTACTCGTCGACGTGCATATATTCCGTGCATATTTTTTCGAATCAAAAAAATGGTTATATATATTAGATGGGATCGGATTAGATGACAGAGTTGATTTAGTCATTTTTCAAGACCTGGTTCGCTTGCATTGTGCTGTACCTTGCCAAGTAAAAGAAGTCCCATATCCTAGAAAGTAAAGGTGCCATAAAATACACATTCATGTGGGCCCATCTAAGACCTATCTATTTGACCATAATAGTTTGACTACAAAGCCAAGGATGAGGTGGAGGCACCACAAGATTGGAAATCTAGGGAGCTTAGATATTGTAAGGATTGGATCTCTGTCGTTGCATACGGTGGGATTAGTTAGGACATTAATTAAATGTGACACAGACTTTCCATTGTGAATTGTAGAATTTCGTCAACTTATCTTAATGATGAAGAAATTTTGTAGGGCAATATAGTTTTGTGAAATCAGTCGATGAATTACTTTTTTAAGAGAAACTAAGAGATAAGTCATAGATACTGGACTGAAAAGCAAAAGGGTCTGATTAAACTATTCTAGAGTCGTTTTGCAGGATGTGCTGCATGAGTACACATCAGGAACCAAGAGAATAAGAGACCTTATCTTGCGATCAATAGCCAAGCTCCTCGAGCTTGATGAGGATTACTTCGTCAACCAATTATCTGAGAGTGCTCCTGGGTTTGCAAGATTCAACTACTACCCTCCATGTCCGAGGCCTGACCTTGTTTTGGGCTTCAAGTCTCACTCTGACGGTGGTCCCATTACCATCCTTTTTGTCGATAAAGATGTCGGTGGCTTGCAAGTTCAGAAAGATGGGAAATGGTACAATATTCCAACCAAGCCTTACACATTGGTGATTAACTTAGGAAACTGCATGGAGGTAGGCACCTTCAAGTACAAGCTCCACACTTCCTCTCCCGAATAATCCACAATGATCAAGTGTATCCTATTTCGTTAATAATAATGTTTCATTAACTTGAATGTGAAATTTTGACGCAGATAATGAATAATGGAATCTTTAGGAGCCCAGTTCACAGAGTGGTGACGAATGTCGAGAAGGAGAGGCTATCAGGCCTGTGCCAATGCATCATCTCTTAGCACAATTTCATAGGAGCATTAATATTTAAGATACAACTAGTACTCCCTCCGTTTAGGTGTATAGGGCCTCTACCAAAAGGCACCGCGACCAAAGCAGATGATGACTGGTTATATTACTCCCCAATCAGCGATTAAATAGGCACGATACATTAATTAGCCTATTAACTAGCTAAGCCATGCATTGGTCAAACCGTATCATACCACCTATTAGGAGCAATTAGAGGAGGAGAGAGAGGGCCTGCAACTTCCAATTAATTAGGCTAATTAATGTTTGGGGCCTTATTTCTGCCTAGTTTGTGAACAAATATATTTTCACAGAGGCCCTATACACCTAAACGGAGGGAGTACAATGCATTGTTTCCTATGTGGCGTATCTACATTTAATGATTTTGGGCTAATGCATACATATGATTGGGTTAGAACCATTTTTTACATATGGCCACGTGCAAAGGTTGTATCTTAGTTAAGCTACAACCTCACCCTCTCTCTTCATTAAGTAGTATGCCACATAAGCAAAATGCCTATGAAACCGCGCTAAGAAACTTGCATTGGCATAGGCCTCACTGGCCGTGTTTTATGGCGTGGATGGGGACACGGTGCTCGAGCCAGCGCCTCGTTTGCTGGATGAGAAGCGACCATCAAGATATAGGAAAATTGAGGTCAAGGATTTTGCAGTTGGGCTCTTTGAACATTTCCATCAAGGAAAGAGATTCATCGAGACACTTAAAATATAGGTTTAATGCTTTAATTAGTTTGTGGATTTGTATCAGTGATTACCTATGGCAAATAAAGAGATGGTGATGTATCAATGCCTTTATACAAGTCTCCAACTGTACTGCGGGGAGTATAGATTCAAACTGTATTTTGATAATACCCTTCTATTCAAAATTGGATGGAATAGTTTTGGGAAGGGGCCAGTTGTATGTTTAATTTCTAGAAACGGCTAGATTTGTCAAAAAGAAAAACGCAAGTCATGGCCTGGACGGCGGGAGGCATACTAGTCTCATGGATAGCATGATGCAACCAAGAAAAATTGCATGAAGTGCATACTGGTCTCATGGACAGCGTATACTAGTCTGATGGACGGCATGGTATGCGTCATGCATGATCTGTTTCATCTCGCCAGTCACGCTTTTTTCTTTGGAGCAGCATTATAATAAATCATGATAAGAAAAATCAAGGCACGCTCGAGGCTACATAACGCCCGCCCTATCTCCAACTTCAAGTGAGCAAGACTAAGAGCACACACATATAACCGAAGAGAATGGCTGCGTCTGGCGATACGTTGACGATGGTGCCGAAGACGGTGCAAGAGCTGGCGGCGGCCGTGGAGGAGCCGCCGAGCCGGTACGTGCGGCCGGAGCAAGAGCGGCAGGCCGGCCTGGTGGCCGGCGACGAGATGCCGGAGCCGATCCCTCTCGTCGATCTTAGCCGGCTCACGGACGCCGACGAGGCCGACAAGCTTCGGGCGGGCCTACAGACCTGGGGCCTCATCCTGGTCTGCCTTTGCATATATGCACCTTAATTAGTCTCCTAAATTATCAAACTGTTTGCTTAAATTGATAAAACACTTGTCAGGCCACCAACCATGGAATCGAAGACCTCTCATGGATGCCATGATGAGCGCGTCGAGAGAGTTCTTTCGGCAGCCGGTTGAAGAGAGGCGGAATTGCAGCAACTTGGTGGAGGGCAAGACATTTGAGATTGAAGGGTATGGAAATGACAAGGTGGCAACCCAGGATCAGATCCTGGACTGGAACGACCGGTTGCATCTGAAAGTGGAGCCAGTAGGTGAGAGGAATTTCGCTAAATGGCCCAGTCACCCGGAATCTTTCAGGTTAAACTATTCCCTTGCCCTTAAGTGGTGTTTCACTTTTCTACTAGTGTTAGTTTAGTTTAGTTTAGTTTGATGAAATTAATTGATCAATTGATTTTTTAAGAGATAGAGATAATTCATAGATAATGGACTAAAAAGCAAATGTTCCTATTAAACTCTTCTACAGGAATGTGCTAGACGAGTACGCATCTAAAATCAAGATAATAAGAGACCTTATCTTGCGATCAATAGCCAAGCTCCTTGAGCTTGATGAGGATTACTTCGTCAACCAAATATCAGAGAAAGCTTCCGGCTTTGCAAGATTCAACTACTACCCTCCATGTCTGAGGCCCGACCTTGTTTTGGGCCTCAAGCCTCACTCCGACGGTGGTCTCATTACCATTCTTTCCGTCGATAAAGATGTCGGTGGCTTGCAAGTTCAGAAAAATGGGGAATGGTACAATGTTCCATCTAAGCCGTACACTTTGGTGATTAACTTAGCAGACTGCATGGAGGTATGTACCTTTAAATACAAGCTCCACACTTCTCTCTTGAATAATCTGCAATGATCAACGTGTATCATATTTTGCTTGTCCAAGTGCTTTATTAACTTGCATGTGAAATTTGGATGCAGATAATGAACAATGGAATCTTTAGGAGCCCAATTCACAGAGTGGTGACCAATCCCGAGAAGGAGAGGCTCTCAGTGGCCGTGTTTTACAGCGTGGATGGGGAAAGTGTGCTCGAGCCAGCGCCTGGTTTGTTGGATGAGAAGCGACCATCAAGATATAGGAAAATTGAGGTCAATGAATTTATAGTTGGGTTCTTTGAACATTTCCCTAAAGGGACGAGATTCATCGAGACACTGAAAATGTAGTTTCAGCGCTTTAATTAGTTTATGAGTCTGTATGAGTGATTACCTATGGAAAATAAATAGATGGTTTCTCTTTGTGAATGCGGATATATCATCGTCTTTGTACAAGTGTCCAAGTCTTATAAGTGACTCTCCTTTTCTATGTTCAGTAAAAACACGCTTTACCGAAAAAGGTGACTCGTTTTTTGAGTCTTGGCTTACTTCAATTTTTCTTAAAAGGGGATAATTTCAGCCTCTAATGAACATGATCTAATTTAGGTGTCAAACTTATTAATTTATTGGAAGTATTGTGCAGAGAACCTAATTCATTGGACAATCTTGGCCTTACAAAAAGGAAGCTAAACCAAGATACAATTGCATTACTTGACACGAGTCATGTCCGCATATCTGATTGCTAGATCATCATCCAAATCGTGAAACAACACCCATTCTATCATCTCCACCTGTTTGGACATAACATCAAAATATTATGTGCCTCTACATAATGCACTCATGACTAGTACATGTCAATGGTAGTACATGTCAATGGGTACTGGGTATCCATACGAATAACCTGCAGAAAATTCGAAGCATGTTTTTGTTAAACATAGTATGACCATGATAGTTCGAAACGCGTCCACTCCCGGTAGTCTTTCTCTCTAATTGTTAGATCTACTGACGCCAGAAAAATTGAACGAGGGACCAATCATGTCAACTACTATATCATTTCAAACCTATGGAATATGTCCTCATTTATCGGTTCGCGACCCCGCAAAACACCTAAATCCATGGCAGGTAAATTCAAAAATTGATGGGGGATGTGGATATGTACTTCCATGTGAAATTTGGATGCAGATAATGAACAATGGAATCTTTAGGAGCCCAATTCACAGAGTGGTGACCAATCCCGAGAAGGAGGGCTCTCACTGGCCGTGTTTTACGGCGTGGATGGGGAAAGTGTGCTCGAGCCAGCGCCTGGTTTATTGGATGAGAAGCGACCATCAAGATATATGAAAATTGAGGTCAAGGAATTTGTAGTTGGGCTCTTTGAACATTTCCCTAAAGGGACGAGATTCATCGAGACACTGAAAATGTAGGTTCAATGCTTTAATTAGTTTATGAATTTGTATGAATGATTACCTATGGAAAATAAATACATGGTTTCTCTTTTGCGAATGCGGATATATTACCGTCTTTGTACAAGTGTGTCCAAGTCTTATAAGTTACTCGACTTTTCTTAGTTCAATAAAAACACGCTTTAACAAAAAAAGGTGACTCGTTTTTGAGTCTTGGCTTACTTCAGTTTTCTTAAAAGGGGATAATTTCAGCCTCTAATGAACATGATCTAATTTAGGTGCCAAACTTATAAATTTATTGGAAGTATTGTGCACACAACCTAATTCATCGGACAATGTTGGCCTTACAAAAAGGAAGCTAAACCAAGATACAATTGCATTACTTGACACGACTCATGTCCGCAAATCTGATTGCTAGATCATCATCAAAACCGTGAAATAACACCCATTCTATCATGTCCACATGGTTGGACACAACATCTAACTATTGTGTGCCTCTACATAATGCACTCATGACTAGTACATGTCAATGGGTACTGGGTATCCATACGAATAACCTGCAGAAAATTCGAAGCATGTTTTTGTTAAACATAGTATGACCATGATAGTTCGAAACGCCTCCACTCCCGGTAGTCTTTCTCTCTAATTGTTAGATCTACTGACGCAAGCAAAAATGAACGAGGAGCCAATCCTATCAACTACTATATCATTTCAAACCTATGGAATATGTCCTTATTATCGGTTCACAACCCGCAAAATACCTAAATCCATGGCAGGTAATTCAAAAAATGACGGGGATGTGGATCTGTACCTCACGTTTGAGTAGGCGTCGGTGTGCAGCGCTTGATCCGACGGGAAAGCGACAATCGCCAATATATAAATCCCGCGCGACAACAACAGTGAGACGAGAACGAGAGCGAGTAGTCGTCATGCTGCGATTAATCCGACGGGAAGGTGGTGACAACGAGTAATCAAGACGGGGGCCGCCGATCTGGTGGCGATCCAGCTCATTTGCTAGGGTGGGGCGCAATTGACCCGGGCTGTTTTTTTCCCTATAGCTTATATACGGGTTGGGCGAATTCTAACAGTGGGGTTTTTCTCACCCTTGCGCCCTGCTGGCTCCGCCACTTGGCAGGAATGCGTTGAAAGGATCGTATGGCCACCTAAGGGGGGGGGGGGGGGGGGGTGAATAGGTGCTACTCCAAATTTTAATTCTTTTTCGATTAAGGCTTGACACAAAGGTAAATTCTCTAGATATGCAACTATGGTGAATTTTCCTATATGACAAGTTAAGTCTAAACAAGATAAGATACAAGTAGTAAATAACAAGAAAGGAGTTACCGATCGGGAAGCACGCGGAGACAATGATGTATTCCCGAGTTCCTCCTTTTTAGGGAAGTACGTCTCGTTGGAGGGGTGTGAGTTTAAAACTCAAGATGCCACAAATGGCCTCACCCTATTCTCCGATGAACCTGCACAAAAGCTCGATCCACCTTCCACTATCGGAATCCTTCAAGGCGGAATCCGGAGCCCTTACAACACGCTTGGAGCACAACCCATAAAAGGATTGGGAGCTTCCAAGCACCATAACTTCGCTACACAAAAGTTGCAACCAAGTAAGTACAACAAGATGCCTAGGTTTTCCTAGTGGAAACGCAAGGCTCAAATCCTTCAAGTGAATGAGGGGTAAATGAAGAACGCTTTGGTGAAGTTGTAGATCGGGGCCTTCTCCTTCAATCCTCCAAAGATCAACAAGTTTGGTTGGAGTGATTTGAAGATCTAGGTTGGTGAAGCTTTCACTAATGGAGGAGAGAGGTCTTTGAATGCTTGCATTGGCTGGAGGTAGGTGGAGGGGTATTTATACCCCTCCAGAAAATCTGTCCGTTGCAGTCTCCAGGGGGGCGGATATCTCCGGGCTAAGTTCCGGAAATTTCCGGCGGGGGCGGATATTTCCGGTCGTCGCCCCGGATATTTCCGGGCTGGCCGGAAATCTCCGGCAGTATTTCCGGCCTGCTGCTGAGGGACTCCAGTACCCAAACTCGCCTACTTTTGGTGAATAAAGATAACATGAATAGAGTGTCCTAATAAGCTGTTATGTTGTCAGGTTTATAGCTTGTCCAGTTTCATCGTAAGAAGAAAGGAGAAGCATCAGTTCTGAGCTGACCCGAGATATCCGGAGAGAGGCCGGAAATTCCAGGGGCCGGAATTTCCGGTATGGCACCCATTTGGCGAATAATGACAACATGACTAGAGGGATTTGCAAAATAAACAGGCTCCCCCTAAGTGTGTGCATTATTACAAATATGTTCTTGAATACAAAATGCACACGACATATTGGAAAAGCTCCCCATAGATTTTACAAACCAAGCAAGTTCATGATAAGATAAAAATTTACAAGAATGGAACTTGCCAACCAAAATAATACACATAATAGATAGTTCAACAAGGACATAATAGATAGTACAATAAGGATTTCTCATATGTCTTACCACACATGCAAATAGAGGTTCACCTAAACGGAAAATAAAACAAGTTGGGAGCAACAAGCATAATATACAAATAGAAGAAAAACGCAGCTTGTACTCCCACCCATGCAAATCCCGGAGGCCTAATAGAGATACTTCTCCCCCTTTGGCATAGAGACGCCAAAAAGGGAGAGAGACCAAAGCTAGCGCCCCAAGCATCACGTGTCCGGGTCAATGGGATAGCTATCCTCGTCAAGATCAACATCACTCTCTACTTCATAGTTCAAGTTAACCTCATCAACGTTCCACTGCTCATAAGGAATCAACTTCTTAGGTAGCTTGGGAGCATTGGGAATCTTGATACACTAGTACAGAACGACACATCGGATACCCCTCTATGGAAACGGCACGAGCTGGGCGACAGAGAATCGCGATTTTAGCGTTGCGGACGAGGCCTGGCAGAACTGGGCCGCGGCTGGTCCATCAACATTGGTTACGAAGAATTTCCGATCTCCGTTACCAATATTATTGGCAACGGTCATAAATTCACCTCCGTTTCCAATACGTATCTCTATGGCAATGGTTGTTTATGGTTATCCGTTTGCGATGTGCTTGGAAAATTGTAGTTGCAAACTGGAAGCGCGCCTGTTCAATGCGGCTTAATTCATGAGGGATTGGAACCGCCTGCTCGACGCTAATAAAATGTGACTGGAACCGGGCGAAGCCAGGCAGTTCTCATTGTCCCCTTCGTTCTCTCTCACATTCTCTACCACACTAGCACAACCGCCATGGAGGAACCCTGGTGGCAGAACGAGGAAGTCCCGAGCGACGACGCGAGCGCTGAAGACCGCGGTGAAGTCCCATGGTGGGATCAAGACGGGCCGCCGGACTCGGACCCCGACGACTCGGACCCGCCGTCTTCACACGAAGGATAAGACGACTCCGAAGAGGACGAGTCGCCGGAGGAAGAGGAGCCGGAGGACCCGCCGGAGCCGTATTCTAGCAGGAAGAATACGACGCCCACGACGACGACGAGGAGGAGGCGTCGGGGGAGGCACCGGAGGAGGCATCGGAGGCGCCGGAGGAGGAGGCACCGGAGAAGGGCGCGCCGGAGGAGGACGCGCCGGAGAAGGAGGAGCACGCGCCTGAGGAGAAGGCAACTGGCAAGAAGCGACGCCGCGCCACGGATGACAATGGCGCGGAGGCAGGGCGTAAGCAGAACAAGTAGATTAGATAGTTAGTTCAATTCTACTGTATCGATCCTTTGTAAGTAGGCCCAGTGTGTCAGTGAAGAAATTAAAGGAAACGGTTGTTTATCGCCTCCGTTTGCGATGTTCTACTTTGAGCTATAAATGTCCACTGCGGCAACCCTAACGCTCTCGCGCTCTCACTCTCACTCCACAGTGTGGCTGCGGCTCCAGACCTAACCCTTATCTCGCAGATCTGAGCGGCGCATCGGGCCGGCATCGCCGCCCTGCATCTTCCCCCAGCGGCGCGTCGTGAGCTGCCGCGTATCTTCCCCCAGCGGCGCGTCGGCGCATCTTCCCCCAGCGGCGCGTTGGCGAGCCGCCACGCATCTTCCCCGAGTATGTCGCCGACGCGGATCTGTTGGTCTATTGCCGCGCATCTTCCCCGAGTATGTCGCCGACTAGATCTTACACTTTATTTAAAGTAGCATAGAAAACTTGTCTAGTATCTAGTCTAGTATTTGTTTCTGTTTGTAGTACTCGGGTGAATTAATTTCAACTCTTATAAAGTCTAGTTTTTAGTCTAGCATAGAAAACTTGTCTAGTGTATATAAAAACTCGTCTAGTATCTTGCACTTTATTGTTTCTGTCTAGTTTTCTAGTCTAGCATAGAAAACTTGTCTGGTATATAGAAAACTTGTCTAGTATCTTGCACTATTTTAAAGTCTAGTAGGGTGAATTAATTTCAACTCTTTGTAGTACTACCGATGATGAATAGATCCAGTCACAACTTTTTTCAATGTGCTAATTCTCGTTATTATTTTGTGTAGCTAGTGTATGAAGTAATAGTATTTCGGCGACACTGCATAAAAAATGGTGAGGCTCTTGAAGGAAACATCACCTTCAAGTTTGCCTCCAAATCGTTTGATCGGACAGCAAGCACACGGATATAGGCGCTTAAAGGTGAAAACTGTTTTCACATTAAATTATATCTATGTCATGTAGCATCATATTTTGGCTCTTCTCTAACTATCAATCCATGTATTTTTATCTAGAAACACAAAGCTGATCCGAACAAACTTTAAATGTGCTACTTATAAAGTGGGATCATATCCGTGAACCGTCGCTGTTGTGACGTTTCGCTGCACTGTTCAAAACACTTTTTTAATTAAGTGTGTCTTGGACAGTGTGGCCGAAATGTCACAGCGGTGACGTTATTATATTTCGGCGACACCGTCCAAGATGGAGCAAGCCTCAGTACGAAGAATTTGGCAATTTGGCTTGTGTAGTTTCTGTTTTTTCAGTTTTTGATGCTATGTAATGGTGACAATTTGGCATGAGAATGATAGGATTAGTGAAGCATGTGTAACTATCTTTTGATGCTATGTAATGGTGACAATTGTTATATACGTTATGAACGGTTTGCTAGCAACTTTGTGCTTCTGCTGTGATATTTTGAATGTCATTGGCAACTGTATTGCTGCTGTAGGTTATGAAAAATCTCAATGCAAACGAGTAAAACAGAATCACCGTTTCTGATGTCCCGATACATCGGCAACGGAGATTGGATGGCCACCGTAGCCAAAATCATGCCTCATCGGTGACGGTTTTTCTGGTCCATTGCGATGAGAGGCTTCACATCAGTGACAGGTCGGGGACACGGACCCTTTTTCCGTTTCCGATGGGGGTTTTTGGCCCTTTCCGATGTGGCGTTCTGTATGTGAATGTGTCATGATCTTGGACTGATTGGTTAGAAGGGATGCCTCTCTTCATAAGCATCATAGTTTTCTTGTGGAGTTGAATCCCATTGCAAAGCATCTTCTCAATGCGCAGACAACCCATGGGCCATTTCTGAGGATCAGCTTTCATTCACCTTGGGGTCATAGGAGCTCGAGACCGAGAGCCACACACAAT